>CM033647.1:109369242-109514743 GCA_019512145.1 Engystomops pustulosus
TGCTGGGTGGAGTGCAGAGTCTCCTGGCTTGTGATTGGCTCTGTTCTGGCCGCCAAAAATCACAACGGCGGGAGATGCCATTTTCTCGAGCGGGCGAAATACTCGTCCGAGCAACGAGCAGTTTGAAGTACGCTAATGCTCGAACGAGCATCAAGCTCGGACGAGTATGTTCGCTCATCTCTAATTATAGTGTTTTAGTGGAGGACATGACAAATTTTGTTGAAGCACACAGGATTACTAATAAGCCCTGTGAGTGGCAATAGGAAGTTCACAGTCAGTGGGGGCGGGTCCTTGGGGGGTTTAAAAAGCCATACTATCATACGTTGTGGAATGGGCAAGTCAGACGAAGCGCTGCTGCGTGAAATAGCTGTCATGTACCCTGTATATTTGTGAGTCCCTGCGTCTACCCCTCCCTTTGAATGTTTTTGGCACGTCATGGTTTTGTTAAGGAAAAATTTAGGTGAGTGCCATTCTAATGTTTTTTCCATTTTTTAAAAAAGATCATTGCCTTTTTTTGAATAAGAGCACCACCTGTTCATCCACTATGTCTGACTTATCCTGTATATAAATCTGACATTATAGAATGGATATCTAATCATACGAAGTAGTGCCATCCCACCTTTCCCTCTGCCTTTATTTACAACTTATTTTTTATATCAGAAATATCTGATAAGGCACTATTTAAATTTGTATTGACCAATAGTAATTTTTTTTCTAAAGTTTCAATTTTGGTATAATTTTCCTTAATTGCTTTAATATACTTTAACATATCCAGAGGATTTTGAAATAGTTTTCTTGCGACATGTTGGGGCACATTTACTTACCTGTCCACTCGAATTCCTCAAAAGTGCATTGCCCGATATCCGGCACGTGTTGCTTCTTCGATCAGGTCACGGAGTTCACCTTCTTCTTAATGGTGCATGTATTTGCTTGATCTTGCGACAAAATTTGAAAATTGAATCCCACACTCAGTCTGAATCAGTCGGATTGTCTGACGGGCGGCCCCCTGGTGTAGTAGGTTCTGATAATCTTTCATAGTATCATAGGCTGGAAAAAGACACAGGTCCATCAAGTGCAACCTTTAAGAATTAAATAAATGTTTTATCTCCATAACCCGTGATATTTTTTCTCTCCAGAAAGGCATCCAGGCCTCTCTTGAACATGTACATAGAGTCCGCCATAACAACCTCCTGTGGCAGAGAGTTCCATGCTCACCACAACCACCGATAAATTCTTTGAGGGGTCTAGTTTCCGAAATGGTGACATTTTGGGGGGTTTTCTATTGTACTTTTACTTCAGGGGCTCTTCAATTACACTGTGGCACCACAAAATATTTGCAGCCAAATTGGCCTTCCAAATTCCCGGTATCGCTAACTCTGTTCTGGACATCGATGTGCGGGGAAACAGCAGCTGACATCCACATGTCTGGTATTGCCGTACTCGGAAGAAGCAGGGCAAGAAATTAGGAATATATATTTACCTCAAATTCCTTCTGAATGTATCCGTTTTAGGGCTAAATTGGAAAGATTGAAATCAAAAATTGAAATTTCAAAATTTCCACTCCATTTTCATATGCTTCCGGAAAAATAATTAAAGGGTTAACAGACTTCTTAGATGCTGATTTGAATAGGTTGAGATGTTAGGTTCATAAAATGGTGTTACTTGTGGGGGTATATAGTACATAAGCCTTTATACGGCACTTCCAAACTGAATTGATCACCAAAAAGTTCGCATTTTTCAAATTTCAAGAAAATCTGAGAAGTTGCTACTAAAACTTCAAACCTTCTCACATCCATAAAAATAATGGAAACGTAAAACAAATTATGGATATAAAAAGAAGACCAATGGCAAAAGGTTTCTATCAAAAAAAATTTGTGGTATCACTTTTTGTCTAAAAATTATAACATTTGAAACTTTGAAAATAGTCATTTTTTTCAAATTTTTCCTAAATTTTTGAATTTTTACCCCCCAAAAAAGGAACGGATCACCGAAATGACACTACTAACATAAACTACAATGTCTCACGAGAAAACAATCTCAAAATCACAGAGATATCTTAAAGCGTTGAAAAGTTATTACCACAGGAAGAGACGCTGGTCAAATTTCCAAAAAAAGTTGCGAGCCTTAACCTGCAAACAGGCTGCGTCCTTAAGGGGTTAATATACTTTAACATATCCAGGGGATTTTGAAATAGTTTTCTTGCGACATGTTGGGGCACATTTACTTACCTGTCCACTCGAATTCCTCAAAAGTGCATTGCCCGATATCCGGCACGTGTTGCTTCTTCGATCAGGTCACGGAGTTCACCTTCTTCTTAATGGTGCATGTATTTGCTTGATCTTGCGACAAAATTTGAAAATTAAATCCCACGCTCAGTCTGAATCAGTCGGATTGTCTGACAGCCGGCCCCCTGGTGTAGTAGGTTCTGATAATCTTTCATAGTATCATAGGCTGGAAAAAGACACAGGTCCATCAAGTGCAACCTTTAAGAATTAAATAAATGTTTTATCTCCATAACCCGTGATATTTTTTCTCTCCAGAAAGGCATCCAGGCCTCTCTTGAACATGTACATAGAGTCCGCCATAACAACCTCCTGTGGCAGAGAGTTCCATAGTCTCACTGCTCTTACAGTAAAGAACCTTTTTCTATGTTGATAGTAAAATCGCCTCTCCTCTAGGCGCAGAGGATGCCCCCTGGTCCTGGTCACAGGCCTAGTTATAAAAAGATCTTTGGAGAGATCCTTGTAGTGTCCGTTCAGGTATTTGTACATTGTAATAAGGTCTCCCCTCAGTTGTCTTTTTTCTAAACTGAATAATCCCAAGTTTTGTAATCTGTTATTGTATTCTAGTCCTCCCATTCCCCTTATAATCCTGGTTGCTCTCCTCTGCACCCATTCCAGCTTTACTATATCCTTTGTGTGGTCTGACCAGGGAATTGTATAAGGGCAAAACAATGTCTTTATCATGAGAATCTATTCCTCTCTTGATACATCCCATAATTTTATTTGCTTTAGCAGCAGCCGCCTAGCTCTGGTCACTAAAATTAAGTTTACCATCCACCAATACCCCCAAGTCCTTTTCAGCTCCAGTTTGACCAAGTAATTGACTGTTTAGAACATAATTATACTTTTTGCTTCCCTGGCCCAAGTGCATAACTTTACATTTATCTACATTAAATCTCATCAACCATTTTTCTTCCCACTCCTCAAGGTTCACCAAATCCCTCTGTAATGCTAAACTATCAACTTCAGTATTTATTACTTTACACAGTTTAGCATCATCTGCAAATATTGAAACTTGACTGCGTAAACCCACTACAAGGTCATTAATAAAAATATCAAAAAGAAGTGGCTCCAATACTGACCCCTGTGCACTCCACTGATAACGTCAACCCAATCTGAGAATGTGCCATTAATGACGACCCTCTGTTTTCTATCACTAAGCCAATTACTTACCCAAATACACAGATTTTCCCCTATTCCCAGCAGTCTAATTTTATATACCAACCTTTTAGGCGGCACAGTGTCAAATGCCTTTGAAAAGTCCAGATATACAACATCCACAGCATCCCCCAGATCCAGTCTTGAACTTACCTCCTCGTAGAAATCAGATTAGTCTGACAGGAACTATCTCTCATAAACCCATTCTGACACTGGGTTATAAGGTTAAGTACAGTGAGATACTCCAGGATAGCATCTCTAACAAATCCCTCAAATATTTTCCCCATCACAGAAGTTAGACTCACAAGTCTGTAGTTTCCAGGATCGCTTTTTGATCCTTTTTTGTATATTGGTACCACATTTGCTATGCACCAGTTCTGTGGAACATAACCAGTCCTCAGTGAATCTTCAAATATTAAAAATAAGGGTCTGTCTATCACGGTACATAGTTCATGAAGAACCCGGGGGTGTATGCCATCTGGCCCCGGCAATTTATCTATCTTAGTGGTTGCAAGGCGGTGCCGTACCTCTTCCTGGGTTAAACTGTTGACATTCCAAAAAGAATTTACATTATTCCTCAATGTGTCTTCCACTAGGGGATTTTCCTGGGTAAAGACAGTTGAGAAGGCGACATTCAGTAGATTGGCTCTTTCATCATCTCCTTCCACCATGACCCCCATGTTATTTCTAAGGGGACCCACACTCTCTGTTTTTAGGTACTTATCATTTATATACTTGAAAAATAATTTGGGATTATTTTTGTTCTCCCTGGCAATAGTTCTCTCAGTCTCTATTTTTGCGGCCTTTATTTGATTTTTACAGGATTTATTTTTCTCTCTATAATCCTGTAATGCCTCATCGCTACCTTCACGTTTTAGCACCTTAAACGCCTTATCTTTCTCGCTTATTGCTTTACTTTGCTTTACAAGACTAGTTAGCCACATTGGCTTTTTCATGTTCCTCTTATGCTTTTTCCCATAAGGTATGTGTTGCTCACAGGACTTTTTCAGAATATATGAGAAAAAGTCCCATTTTTGGTGGGGGCTTTTGTCTTTGAGAACATTATTCCAGTCTATGCCTTGAAGGTCTTCCCTTAGTTGCAGAAAATTTGCCCTCCTGAAGTTTAGAGTGTTGGCTGCCCCTTCCCTAAAGCTTTATACAAATTCAATGATATTATGATCACTATTACCCAGGTTCACCCCAACCTATAGTTTTGATACCCTATCAGGTCTGTTGGTAAGGATAAGGTCCAGCAGTGCCCCCCCCCTCTTGTTGGCTCCAGGACTAGTTGCGAAAGGTAATTGTCTTTTGTTGTAGATAAGAATCTGCTGCCTTTGAAGGACCTGCAGGTTTCTGCTCCCCAGTCAATATCTGGGTAATTGAAGTCCCCCATGATAAGTACTTCACCATGCTTTGAAGCCGCATCCATTTCACTTATCAGCATTTCCTCTGCTTCCTCCATTATATTTGGAGCCTTATAACAAACCCCTAGTAATATTTTATTATTCTTTTTCCATCCTCTTATCTCTACCCATAGGGACTCCACATTTGCATTTGCGTTACTGATGTCATCTCGCAGGACGGGCTTGAGGCAAGAATTCACTTATAAACAAACCCCTCCCCCTTTTTTATTTATGCGATCCTTTCTAAAAAGACTATAACCATCTATAGTAACAGCCCAGTCATAGCTACTGTCCAGTCATGTCTCGCTGATACCCACTATATCATATTTCCGCTCCAACATCAAGAGTTCCAGTTACTCCATTTTGTTTGTGAGGCTTCGGCATTTTTTGTACATGCACTTTATGTGGTTTTCCCTATCCCTATTCATTTTGTTCTTCTTCCCAGCTCTCTAACTACACTGTCTATTTGCCCTGCACAAGTATAGTTTCCCTCCCCCCAGGTCTCTAGTTTAAACACTCCTCTAGCCATTTTTCCCCCAAAACAGCTGCACCCTCCCCATTGAGGTGCAGCCCATCCCTACTGTAGAGCCTGTAGATGACAGAAAAGTCAGCCCAGTTCTCCATGAACCCAAAATCCTCCTTCCTAAACCAACTTTTGAGCCACTTATTTACCTCCCTGATCTCCCGCTTCCTTTCTGGTGTGGCACGTGGTACAGGTATTATTTCGGAGAAAACTACCTTTGAGGTCCTTGCCCTGTGCTTATAGCCTAAATCCCTGAAATCATTTTTAAGGACCTTCCACCTACCTCTTAATTTGTCATTAGTGCCAATGTGGACCATGACTGCTGGTTCCTTACCAGCCCCTCCCAGTAGCCCCTCCCAGTAATCTGTCAACCCGATCCGCAACATGCTGAACCCGGGCACCCGGAAAACAACACACTGTTCGGTATGCACAGTCTTTGTGACAGATTGCCCTGTGTGTTCCCCTAATAATGGAATCTCCCACTACCAGCACCTGTCTGACCGTGCCTGTGCTCCCATTACCCTTCTTACTGGAGCAGACAGTCCCTTGGTTGCTAGAGGCCACGTCTTGCTGCAGCATTGCTACCCCAGAGCTGATATCCAATTCGCTCCATATTCTCAATTGCCTGCAGCCTTGAAATTTGCTTATTTAGATCCAGAATCTGGGCTTTCAGATGAGCAATTTTCAAACATCCCACACAGCAGTATTCCCCCTCAAACGGCTGTTCAAGGAAAGCATACATGGCACAGGATGTACACTGTGTAGCAATGACACTTATGGAGTCCATTGTTCTAATGGGGATTACAAGACAAATACGGAAGAAAAGAAGAATTCACAGTAAAAGTAACACAAAATACAGCAGTTACCTGCTAAAGTCCCTCAAACTTAAGTCCATTAAAGTAAAGTCCCACTTTGGACTTGGTTGCAATAAAACTCACACAAATGAATATCAGGAAATAAAAATGTAGATGCACTTATATATTTGTTGCTGGCTCCAAAAAGTACTCCTTCCCTTAAAGTAAAGTCCCACTTTGGACACTGCACACACTTTGGATCAATGCACACTCGCCACCAAGCTCCCACACTCGCTTTTCTGATGCTTTTTAAAAGGTTATGTGCCACAAAAATCTGCTGTGCTCACTGCAACAAGATCTGGCTGCAAACCACCTTAATAGGGACTCAATTCTGTGGAAGGTGAGGCTGAATATTTTAGACTGTTTGAATAATTTAGCAGGTAAGATAGAAAATTTTTGGATGATTTATAAAGCAATGGTCTTTACTGGAACATCATTATCCACTGTAAAAACATACATAAGAGGCATATTTTATTAAAAGATAAAGAGGAAAAAAAGAGTTTAGATAAAAAGAACAGCTGCTACTTGGGTATTTGGGGGGAGTTGGACTATGTCACTAATTTCACTAATGGGGAGGAATATAAACTATTTTATTTTAAAAGGCACAGTGTAAATAGGAATCTTATTTAAAGCAGAAAGCCCAGAGCACTTATTTTTTCAGGATCAAAGATACTGAGGAGGGTAGAGCTGATAAGCTACTTGAAGGCATTATTAATAAACAGCAAAAAAGTTGTGTTGTTTTTGCTATTAGGACTAAATTGGGTTTAGTTATACATAAGAATAATTGCATTAACAATCAGTTTGTCCTTCTATAAGGATATGTATTGTTCTGGGAATTTGGTGAGCAAAGAAGAGATTATTTGAACCTTCCCAAGTTGAACAATGCTCAAAGAGAATTGCTTAAAAAATCCATTTATTTGAATGTTCTTAAAATGGGCTTGGGCTCTTTTTCAGACAGCTTCGTTCCTGGGGTGGATGGACTTCTGTTCAAATTATTTAGAAAATTTCCAGAAGTTCTTTGAAGATGCCTTTCAGAATAGAAATTTACTAGACTTTATGCCTAAAGTGATAATTACGCTTATTGCAAATGAAAAATAAGAATTCCTTGGAGTTAGATTTTTACAGACCCCCTCTCCCTTTTTCATACCAACATTTATCCAAGGTGTTGATGTTGGCTAAGGTAGTCAGGAGTATAGTTGGGCCTGACCAAACAGGTTTTGTAGCTGGGCCTAATATTTATTCGAACATTTAAAAGTTGTTCAACAGTATCCAGCTGAAGAGAGGTCAGGCAAGCTCTGACCTCTCACTTGATGTCACTAAGGTTTTGACGGGGTGGAGTGGACATTACTCTGGAAGAACTTGAGGCTTTTGGGATAGGGGAAAAGTTTCTTCAATGGGCACAATTACTTTCTCGGTTTCCATTTCCATGAGAATCTTGTAAATACATGTAGTTTTGATTTAGATATCATCACATTATGGAAAAGTAATAATATAATAGCAGCCTTGATCAAAATGACTACAGCATTAGGTATTATGACATCTGCATCACAATATTAAAGCTACGGATGTCACTTACATTTGTGAGTACTCAAGGGCATGCTCAAATGACAGATTGAATTGGAAACTCAATGGCATAAATTCTCTTTTCTTTCGCCAGTTTAAATCAAGTTACGTGCTTGCATGCATGCAATGAAAGACAAGTTCAATACATTTCGGTGACTGTACTGTTGACATTTCCTTGACATGTGGATTAGCCTCAGGATCGCTTTGTAATGTTTTGCAGGCTTCTGCGTACTACCAAGAGTTAATCTATTATAAGCTCTGGAAGTGTAGTTGAAAAATATCTAGCATTATCTTCTCTGTTAGGAAAAGTTCATTGTAGTGATATATTGTTGGCATTATAGATTGCACACAGCACTAGAGCATTTGTTTTGACGCAGTTGACACATACATTAGATTTTTATTGTAACCTCTTCCTATCAAAGCTGTTTGTTGTTCTTGGAAAAAGGGAGAAGGCATTAAAGTTTTATTTCTCTGAATATCAAGGAAAAACTCTCGAATAAATAATTTTCTGAAAGGATAAATTGATAAGGATGAGTAAACTTGTAATATTTTCTTGTGCAAGGCCCATGTTCTTTATACAGTAACAAAATACAGTGAAACCTCTTCAAGCAGACCACCCAATTTTGAACCGAAAAGAGTTCCTTTAAGTGTTTTGTCAGCTGAAAGGAAAATACACGTAATGTATATACATCATTTTATGTATAGTATTTTATGCCTAGTAACAATATCACTACAGAGTTTTATAAACACAACTCAAAATATTAGTAATACAATAGTCAAGGTACTTTACAAAAGTCATCTGAGTCCCCACACAAATGCTAAAAGTCTACATTGTCCCCTCTCTCTTAATCATCATGTTGACCTATCCATTTTTAGTGGTTACCCATCATTCATTTTTTTCCAACATGAAACCTTTCAAGATCTTACTACCTTACATAGCTCTCCTTTCATTCATAGTCAACAACACAGTACATCTTTTTACTCCTCAGAATTCAATCTCTGTAATGTTTGTCAGGGTTCCTTCTCATTTCTGATCACGTAGATGATTCCACTCCTATTTTTGGGTTCCAGGATGGCTTCCCTTTCAGTGTTATACATTAATGTGAGTTTTTTTTCTTTTTTACAAAGATGTATAAAATTAGTGCAGATAGAAGTAAAATATATCAGTCTTTACAGTTGATATTGCACATCCAAAGATATACATAATTAGTACAAGTATAAATAAAAAAAAGGTTATCTTTACATCCATTTCCACTATAAACTAGCAGCTTACAATAGACTGAATTAAGGCTCAAGGGACCACGAAAAAAAGCAAAAAACAAAAAATAAACCTTATTCCAAAGAACCCCAGAGCGACTCCCATATCTGTAAATACCAGATTTTCTAATATGCTTTAACTCTAGCTAACAAAATTTCCCATTCCATAATTGCAGGTGTTTTAGGATCTTTCCATTTCTTATATGCAGTGTGTTGCTACAATGACTTTATATTTTATCATTTTTTCATATTTTATTATTTTTCCCCAAACTAAAGCTATGAGAGAGGAATGCTACATAATCTGTTATCTATATTATCTATTACCTACTTAATTTTTTGTAGTACAGGTAGGAAACTTGTAAATACATTTTCTAGCATATGGGTGAGCAGAAGAAATTTCATAATAATTAATGTATCTTATACGACTTTTGATGAGGTTAACAATGCTTCTATTTTTAGGACTGTGCGGCCTTTTTTATCACTTTTTCGCACATTGTAAAGACCAGAGGCTGCCCCTGTCCTCCCTATTGCCCTCCTTCCTGTATTCAGTCTTGCTTGTGTGTTTGTGTGAGGTTGTCAGGTCCAAGGCTAGCCCGGGTAAGCTGACCAACATCCGCAGAAAGGGACCAGTTTAGCTTTAGAACCCATGCACAGGAACGTATGGGGTACGTATATACAGCTGCAAATTTATGGCCTATATACATCCCCCATAGTTGTCTATGGTGCCCAGGCTCAGTACGGTAACATGTGCTCACCCTACCGTTCCGTGGACACAAAAAAGATTGAGTTTGGCCGTAAGAATGTGCCCGCTTGGCTATGGCCTAGTGTGCATGGACCCTTAGACTGAGGGACAATTTTCCCTTCCCTGTTTCCCAAGTTCACGCTGTTCTCTTTATACGGTTCATGCTCCCTTGTAAACCCTGACACTTAAGACTGTGGATAAAATTAAGAGGCAGACGAATTTTAGCTTTATGACATGTGATGTGTTTTAACCATCATTTCTTTTTGCAGCTATAAGGATGCCCCATGGGGGCCAAGCTCCCTCCCTGGCAAGCTTTTTTATGTCTTGGAGGGAGGAGTGGTATGTATATAGTCATTGAAACTCTTTTTGTCATATCCAAGGATCGCACGCAAGAAATATAGATTCTAAACAATGTGCATGTATTATAAACCCACATCTGGGAATACTACGCTACATGCGCGTAGCTGCCACCCTAGCTGGGAAATATTTTCGAGCCTTTCGCTCAAGCACAGAGGAGTTATCCTACATAGCTGAGACTGCAATTATTGATAGACGTTTAATAGCTAGATGCTATCACCCTTATTTGTTTGAAGGAGCTAAACGTATAGCTCAGACCAAAAGTTGTACTGAACATCTATATAATAACATTAACAAGCCAAAAAATATAAATGCAAGGGTAAATAAACAGGTTACTTTTGTAACCACTTTTAGTAATAATTATTATCAAATAGTTAATATTGTTAAGAACCATTTACCGATACTTTCCCAGGATAGTGTAACAAAAGAAATTTTACAGAATGTGGTTAGTTGGCCAAAATAGCTTCCAAGCTTGGAAATATATTATTTCCAAACATGTATATTAGTATCACCCATAACAATACTCATACTTGGCTTGGACATAATGGTGATTACAAATGTGGGCACCATAAATGTGGCATATGTAAATATATGCAAAGAACAATGACTTTTACCATTTTTTATACAGGAAAAGTGTAATAGATAAGAAAGTAGGAAAATTGATAGTAATCACATAGTGTATCTTATCAATTGTAATTACTGGCACATACAATATGTAGAATGTACGAAAATTGAAGACTAGAATATACAAACACATTAGTGATGCAATATGAATAAGGGATTAATGGTAGAAGTAGCAGTGGCACCTAAAAGAGGAGGAGACTGGAGGAAATGGGTTTTAATATGTGAAGCACATTGGATTCTTATTCTAAATACCAGCCATCCTAATGAGCTTAACTTGAGATTGGATATATTAAACTTTTACTAAGATAATTATCACAGGTTTTGTACAGGTATTGTTTTCTGCTTGGTAAATTAGGATGTAAGTATTACTAATTTTTTTTATTTCCTTATTTTTCCTCATCCTCATCCTCTTCTCATCCCTCCCATTTTTTCCAACAATGCATTGCTTTTTTTGATTCCATTTATTTGCACACCCTGTTATGAATAAAGAATAACTTTCTGAAACATGTCGATAGACGTGCATTTTTTTTTTCTTTTCATGTGCACATGGAGATTTTAATATGGACTAAAAAATGTTTGTCTTTTTCTAAATCCCACACTGCAGTAACCGTTACTTATATAGTCTAAGCAAACGGGGCAACTATGGGCCATGTTTTTATACTGTAGAGAGGGATTAGTTTTTTTTATAGGAAAATATTTCTAGATTTTTATTAATATTTTGTGTGTGTGGTGTTTTTTTTAATTTTATATGTTCATATGAGGTTATAAAAGATCCCTGAGGGACATTTTCAAAGTTTTTTTTTTATCTTACAAGTTTTCCACTGATACTGGGGCATCTATAAGAGCCAGAGAACCTGTCCTGCTCTTGCGATCACCACTGGATCAGGAGAAAACTGCAGCAACGCCATTCAAAATTCAGTGGGAGGTTGTGGATTTAATTAAGTAACACTGCAATACCAAATACATTCTATGGAGACACATGGCGTCGTTACATTTCTCTCTGACTTTGCACATCCTTTTCAGTGCATATTGCTTGCATATGTATTTATAAAGTGTCCGCAACACATTTGTGTCGCGGCTGCACTATACCAGACGGTCGGACCATGTGCCATTTATCATGCAGTGCTTGACAGAATTGTGTTGCACACCCTATGTTAAAGGTGCACCAAATAAAAGTTGGTGCACTCTGTCGGAGCAGCGCGGAGGGTGTGAGATTCATGAAGAACATGCACCACAATTCAGGAATCTGGTGCCCCCTGCACACGACAGGCACTGTTTCTGATAAATGAGGGCCAGTGAGAGGAATTTAATATGGATTACTGACCTATTTCTGGACATATAGTTCTTCTTGGCTCCAAATAAATTATTTCCGTGTACTACATTAATCTATTAAAGTATAGAAGCCATCAGCTAGTCGGAAACACCATACTTGTATCCTACGACACAGGTAATAAATCCCCCTTCTAATCCATAAGAGTTCCTTTTAGATAAGTAATTAAGCTGCTCAATGAATGATGATGTGCATAATATTTGTACCACTAAAAATTCTAACACAGAACGACTTGGATTTGTGATTTGATCCAAAATAATAGATTGAAAAGAATCTCTTCAAATAATGAATTTTGTATCTGATGTCATCACAAATACAATACTGGGGCAAGGACACTGTCAGGAATTATAGAAGTGTATAAATAATTTCCTATTCAAGGTGAAGGGGAGATGTTTAAACATTTTATAAATAATTTAAAATCAGAGTAGCATTTCTTTTCACTGCACAGCTGAGAATTGTAAGATGAAAATCAATCTCTCTCAAGGGCAGGTTTCCTAAACACCAGTTAAATATGGGATTTTATTGGCAGCAGTTTTCTTTTGATAGATTGGGTGGTCTTTGTTAAAATCCACAGGCTCTTTGACAAACTTTACTCAGGGTAAAACATACATTAAATCAAATAGGAAAAAAAAATATACATCAATATGGACATACTGTAGCTGAGCTTTCCATTGATAACAATATCACTTATATCTTCACTTTGCATATGTGCACCAAGATAGTATGCATTATTAATTTATTAATTTTTCTATTTATTTTTTATGATTTTTTGTTCACCAAGGCTCTTTATGCACCATCAACACTTATGTGCTGTTTTAAAACATACCTTTGCGGTCTGTGGCAGGTTCTCAAAAAGCGCCCCGCTGGTCCTGGAAGTAATGGAACGCAAGCGTTTTGGTTTCCTTGAGTATCCCCGGCCAGGTGACACGCATACTGATACTTCCGGCCCACGTGACCGGATGTTACCTCACTATGACAGTGGAGAGGGCTGGGCTGCGGTGATGCGGCCGGCACATATAAACAGGCCACCACACAAATGCCAGTATCCCCTGACGAAGCCCGCAAGCCGGGCGATACGCGTGGGGCGTTCATCCATCCCCAGATTCAATTGCTCATTTGGTAATGTAGCCGTTTGTATGTCTATGCACTGCACTTTATTCAGGTCTGGATCCAGTATATGTATCATTGTTTATGACAGCTACCTATGCATATTTCATCTCTAATTTTTTTTATATATTTATGGTCCGGATTCATGTGTGACATATACACTGTGCACTTTAATCTACTTACCTTTAGATCTATTTATTAATTTTGTACTGGGGATTGTTATGTGGTGTGTACCCTTCATTGGGCTTTTTAAGTGTGTTTTAATGTTGTACTTAATAAAATTCTTAGTGTCTACTTTGCACATCTCTTGTCTTATATCTTATTTCAGTTTTTTAGATGTGTGACACGATATTTATTATTTTGTTATATTTATTCCCCATTCTTCCCAAAATACTATTGTTTCTTTTGAACGAGGTTTTCTACCTGTTCTTTCCGGGGTATACTAATTGTATTGATCACGTGTATTTTTTAATAATAATTTTTTAGAACCCAACCGTCCTATCCTTTGATCAGACATCATGGACTTACAAACAAGGGAGGCTGCGTGGAATAATCATTTTTTGGATATTTTCCATGAGAAGGCTGAATCTACAACTAATTTGGACTTCACTAAGGTCTCAAATGATCTGATTAATCTACATAAGGCCATCACAAGACTCTGGTGGAACATCCGCGTGCTGGAAGAGTATTTGAAACTTAAAATCTTCCCCCGAGGTTTGAGGGTACAGATTTTTCCCTCCTGGGAGGTAGATCTGGAAGACAAAACTATGTGGGAAAAAGGCCTGGCCCAGTGCTCCCTAATTTTGATCAACATGTTACTCAATCATGATAGGGAGCTGCTCAATCGGCAACGGGAAGAAATCAAAAAACTGGAATCCCGTTTGCAAGAATTTGATGCGGAGACACTGGTAGAACCCTTTCGCAAGAAATTGCAAGATACTATTGACAAATACGAAAAAAACATCATCCAAAATAAACAACATAAACTGTTACGAGATAAGCGTGACTATGAAAAAAACAGAGCCTACCACTGGACCCATCGGGGTAACAACCGACGATTTCATACAAAAAACACACAGAATAAACCGGCCACCGATTCTCAACCGGGGGACTCTCAATCCTCAGACGTAAGTGAATCTGATTTTTCCCAGGACGATTCAGGCCCCAACCAACGCAACACAAGGAAACGTGGAGCAAGACACCGCGATTGGTCTCCTTCCTATAAAAGGGACAAAACAGCTAGAAGCAAGAAAGCCACAAACGAAGGTAATGACTGTGACCTCCAGGTCATCAACTTGTCTACTTACAGGTTGAGTGACATGGAGTTATCTGTGCTCAAAAAGGTGCCCCTTCCCTAAAGCTTTATACAAATTCAATGATATTATGATCACTATTACCCAGGTTCACCCCAACCTATAGTTTGGTCTGTTGGTAAGGATAAGGTCCAGCAGTGCCCCCCCTCTTGTTGGCTCCAGGACTAGTTGCGACAGGTAATTGTCTTTTGTTGTAGACAAGAACCTGCTGCCTTTGAAGGACCTGCAGGTTTCTGCTCCCCAGTCAATATCTGGGTAATTGAAGTCCCCCATGATAAGTACTTCACCATGCTTTGAAGCCGCATCCATTTCACTTATCAGCATTTCCTCTGCTTCCTCCATTATATTTGGAGCCTTATAACAAACCCCTAGTAATATTTTATTATTCTTCTCCATCCTCTTATCTCTACCCATAGGGACTCCACATTTGCATTTGCGTTACTGATGTCATCTCGCAGGACGGGCTTGAGGCAAGAATTCACTTATAAACAAACCCCTCCCCCTTTTTTATTTATGCGATCCTTTCTAAAAAGACTATAACCATCTATAGTAACAGCCCAGTCATAGCTACTGTCCAGCCATGTCTCGCTGATACCCACTATATCATATTTCCACTCCAACATCAAGAGTTCCAGTTACTCCATTTTGTTTGTGAGGCTTCGGCATTTTTTGTACATGCACTTTATGTGGTTTTCCCTATCCCTATTCATTTTGTTCTTCTTCCCAGCTCTCTAGCTACACTGTCTATTTGCCCTGCACAAGTATAGTTTCCCTCCCCCCAGGTCTCTAGTTTAAACACTCCTCCAACCTTCTAGCCATTTTTCCCCCAAAACAGCTGCACCCTCCCCATTGAGGTGCAGCCCATCCCTACTGTAGAGCCTGTAGCTGACAGAAAAGTCAGCCCAGTTCTCCATGAACCCAAAATCCTCCTTCCTAAACCAACTTTTGAGCCACTTATTTACCTCCCTGATCTCCCGCTGCCTTTCTGGTGTGGCACGTGGTACAGGTAGTATTTCAGAGAAAACTACCTGCTACCTAAAACTACCTGCTTATAGCCTAAATCCCTGAAATCATTTTTAAGGACCTTCCACCTACCTCTTAATTTTTCATTAGTGCCAATGTGGACCATGACCGCTGGTTCCTTACCAGCCCCTCCCAGTAGCCCCTCCCAGTAATCTGTCAACCCGATCCGCAACATGCCGAACCCGGGCACCCGGCAAACAACACACTGTTCGGTATGCACAGTCTTTGTGACAGATTGCCCTGTGTGTTCCCCTAATAATGGAATCTCCCACTACCAGCACCTGTCTGACCATGCCTGTGCTCCCATTACCCTTCTTACTGGAGCAGACAGTCCCTTGGTTGCTAGAGGCCACGTCTTGCTGCAGCATTGCTACCCCAGAGCTGATATCCAATTTGCTCCATATTCTCAATTGCCTGCAGCCTTGAAACTTGCTCATTTAGATCCAGAATCTGGGTTTTCAGATGAGCAATTTTCACACATCCTACACAGCAGTATTCCCCCTCAAACGGCTGTTCAAGGAAAGCATATATGGCACAGGATGTACACTGTGTAGCAATGACACTTATGGAGTCCATTGTTCTAATGGGGATTACTAGAGAAATACGGAAGAAAAGAAGAATTCACAGTAAAAGTAACACAAAATACAGCAGTTACCTGCTAAAGTCCCTCAAACTTAAGTCCATTAAAGTAAAGTCCCACTTTGGACTTGGTTGCAATAAAACGCACACAAATGAATATCAGGAAATAAAAATGTAGATGCACTTATATATTTGTTGCTGGCTACAAAAAGTACTCCTTCCCTTAAAGAAAAGTCCCACTTTGGACACTGCACACACTTCGGATCAATGCACACTCGCCACCAAGCTCCCACACTCGCTTTTCTGATGCTTTTTAAAAGGTTATGTGCCACAAAATTCTGCTGTGCTCACTGCAACAAGATCTGGCTGCAAACCACCTTAATAGGGACTCAATTCTGTGGAAGGTGAGGCTGAATATTTCAGACTGTTTGAATAATTTAGCAGGTAAGATAGAAAATGTTTGGATGATTTATAAAGCAATGGTCTTTACTGGAACATCATTATCCACTGTAAAAACATACATAAGAGGCATATTTTATTAAAAGATAAAGAGGAAAAAAAGAGTTTAGATAAAAAGAACAGCTGCTACTTGGGTATTTGGGGGGAGTTGGACTATGTCACTAATTTCACTATTGGGGAGGAATATAAACTATTTCATTTTATAAGGCACAGTGTAAATAGGAATCTTATTTAAAGCAAAGCCCAGAGCACTTAGGGTAGAGCTGGTAAGCTACTTGAAGGCATTATTAATAAACAGCAGAAAAGTTGTGTTGTTTTTGCTATTAGGACTGAATTGGGTTTAGTTATACATAAGAATAATTGCATTAACAATCAGTTTGTCCTTCTATAAGGATTAGAGATGAGCGAACATGCTCGTCCGAGCTTGATGCTCGGTCGAGCATTAGCGTACTCGAAACTGCTCGTTGCTCGTACGAATACTTCGCCCGCTCGAGAAAATGGCAGCTCCCGCCGTTTTGCTTTTTGGCGGCCAGAAACAGAGCCAATCACAAGCCAGGAGACTCTGCACTCCACCCAGCATGACGTGGTACCCTTACACGTCGATAGCAGTGGTTGGCTGGCCAGATCAGGTGACCCTGGGATAGACTAGCCGCTGCCCGCGCTGCTCGGATCATTCTGTGTCTGGATGCCGCTAGGGAGAGAGCTGCTGCTGGTCAGGGAAAGCGTTAGGGTGTTCTATTAGCTTACTGTTAGGCAGGAGTGATTCTCCAAGAACCCAACAGCCCTTCTTAGGGCTACAATAACGTTCTACTTTTTTTATTTTAATTTGCATCTTTTACCATTTTGTGAGGAATTAGCAGGGGGACTTGCTACCGTTGTGTTTAGCTCTTAGTGGCACACATATCCATAGCAAAGACCGAAGTGGGAAAATTCAGTAGGGGTTGGATTTCTATTAGGCAATAAGAAAAACGGCATACCCTCCGGTCAATTCTTTCGTGTCAAACGTAATTGCAGTAATGACAAAGACTTCAGACAACATGCACTCGATCTAACTTCCCGCTTCAAGAACAGAGGCTACCCCCACAAAGTCATCTCCAAGGGTTTTCTCCGTGCCAAGAACAGCGAACGACAACAATTGCTTCAAACTAAAACCCGACCACTAGATCCCAGACCGAGGTTGATTACAACCTTCAACAACCAGTGGACGGAGATTTATGGAATCCTTGAGAAAAACTGGGGTATCCTTAAAAGCGATAATAGACTTACCCCCTTTCTCACGGAAAAACCACATATCACGGCTAGACGATCGAGAAATCTTAAAGACGCTTTGACGAACAGCCATTTCCAGCGGCCGTCAACACCTTTGGGACGGGGTTTACGTCTCTATGGCTCTTTTCCGTGTGGGGAATGCTCCATTTGCCCCTTTGTTCATCGAACCACGTTCTTTGAAGACATAACATGTGAGAAAAAATATAAAATTAGAAGTTACATTAACTGCAAAACAAGAGGAATTATTTATGTTCTGATCTGCCCTTGCCACAAACTGTATGTGGGCCAGACATCACAAGAGCTTCGAAAGAGGGGCCAACAGCACTTATCCACAATTCGTCTGGCACAGTCTGACCAACAAAAAGGTAAGAAATTAACCTCGGTTGCACTCCATTTCTTGCAGCACCACGGGGGGAGTCCACGGGGTCTTCGGATTGTTGGACTTGAGAAGGTAACGCTCAACAATAGGGGAGGAGACATCGTTCCCCTTCTATTACGTAGTGAGTCCAGGTGGATATTTACATTGGACACGGTCTCCCCTAAGGGACTCAATGAGGAGTTGCTCTTCACGGGCCATTACAAAACTTAGGTTCACGGCAATACGTAAGTGTTCCCTGTACCTACAATGGGCCATTATACATTATATTTTTATCATTACTTCCCTGTATCTACATCACATCTCTTACTTATGGTCTTAGCCACTAATTTTCTTTCACATGTTCATATTATTACATTTTCACAATAGTATATCTTTGCCATTTCACCTTCACACACCCCCTTGGTCATTACACCCTTACATATTTCACATTTTGCATTAGCATCACTTTGTTCATCACCTTTGGTCCCCTTATGGATTATGTTTAATTGGGTCCCCGAATCTTTTATATATTTTTTTCACGGTCACTTTTTATTATTCTCACATTCATTGCCTCTTCTTTCTTTTCAAAGTTACAGATCCGATTATATTATGATGATAAACTGCTTGATTTCTCTTGAGTACTCCACTATCTACAGACGGTCTCCAGCCCGGAGAAGACTCTCCATCATAGCCCGCCTACCTGGAATCATCACCTGTTATCTTGAGTTTTTTTCCCTGCCTTTCCCACCCCCCCCTCACCTTCCCCCTCCCCCTTTTTCCCCCCTCCTTCCCTCCCCCCCCCTTTCCCTGTCCTCCCTGTGGAAAATACATATTTTTGTAAAATATGTATTTCTGGATTACCTTTGCTTCCATAGTGTACATATGGACTAATTAATACAGTATATACCAATATGTGCTTGATGTTTGGTCTTTGTGTAGTCACGTGTTGGGTTCTATTATGTTCTACAAATGTGATCGTTGTTGACTTTATATATTACTGTCTGATAAGTATTACTATATACGCAGTACTTTTGTATTCTTTTCTGTGGGTGTCCCGGCCGCTTTATCGCGGCCCAGCTCTCTCCCCTATTTTTGCTCCCACCGCATACTGCCTATTTCTATTTTCACTATTAATGGGCCTTGTTGTATTTTATTTTTCATTACAATACAGGTGCACATTCGGATGAACACTATGATATGTATAAGGTCTTGGACAACACTACTTGATTAACTTTCTTTCTTTGTGAACTGTTACGTCTGCACGTTTACACATAGAATTTGGACTTTTTTCTCACTTCATTTTTGGTATTTTTCTTTTTTGAATGATATATTGGTTTTTTACCATTTGTCTCTATTGAATCTATGATCACAGTATCACCTTGCGCATGGTGCACTCTATATGGATTACTGTTCTAATTGCGACCTTATATCTGGTCATACTATCCTCTTTTGGCTCATTTTTTATGTAGATCGCTGTTTCTATACTATGAAATAACATTCTCGACGATATGTGACCCAGGGAATAAACATATTGGGTAGTCGCCCTAGTTACTAGGCAGCACACATCGCTGTCACATAACGGCATGTCTTGACAACTCTGGAAATTATGCCATATTAAGCACGCCTTTCTATATTTCGCCGGTGTTTACTACCTTCTCAGAACTATATGTTCTTAGTACCCAAGCCGTCTGGCTGTTCATTTGAGCAGCCGGGTACTTTTTCACTTTTTTATCTGTGCCGTTTTTGGTCGTTCTATATATTTATAAGAGTCAGCAAGACATATCATTATATAAATGATCTGAATACAAAGCTTATGGCTTATATTTATGCCTTCGCCGATATGCATACCCATCGAAGGGTAGCTTCAATTCTGGGTGTCACGGTTTGTTCACTGATCATTGTTTCCTATGTAAACCTAGCTGTATATCGGATTCCGTGAACTGACCCTGCGCCTGGTCTTTTTCAACTATGAAGTTTGTTAAATTTAACATCTTTGCACGCCATCGCCGATATTATGCTCTATGTTATATGGCTATTAGCTTTCTACCACTTTATATAGGTGTCGCAATCTTATCACTTTTGCTCTGTCTTATGCATTTAAGACTCTTTCAGCTTATTTGTTCTTTTAATGTGCGTCGAAGAAATATTTATTGTTTCGCCGAGGGCTCCGAAATATTTATATATCACTTATATCTTCACTTTGCATATGTGCACCAAGATAGTATGCATTATTAATTTATTAATTTTTCTATTTATTTTTTATGATTTTTTGTTCACCAAGGCTCTTTATGCACCATTAACACTTATGTGCTGTTTTAAAAACATACCTTTGCGGTCTGTGGCAGGTTCTCAAAAAGCGCCCCGCTGGTCCTGGAGTAATGGAACGCAAGCGGTTTGGTTTCCTTGAGTATCCCGGCCAGGTGACACGCATACTGATACTTCCGGCCCACGTGACCGGATGTTACCTCACTATGACAGTGGAGGGGGCTGGGCTGCGGTGATGCGGCCGGCACATATAAACAGGCCCACACAAATGCCAGTATCCCCTGACGAAGCCCGCAAGCGGGCGGCGATACGCGTGGGGCGTTCATCCATCCCCGATTCAATTGCTCATTGGTAATGTAGCCGTTGTATGTCTATGCACTGCATTATTCAGGTCTGGATCCAGTATATGTATCATTGTTTATGACAGCTACCTATGCATATTTCATCTCTAATTTTTTTATATATTTATGGTGGATTCATGTGTGACATAACACGTGCACTTTAATCTACTTACCTTTAGATCTATTTTTAATTTTGTACTGGGGATTGTTATGTGGTGTGTACCCTTCATTGGGCTTTTTAAGTGTGTTTTAATGTTGTACTTAATAAAATTCTTAGTGTCTACTTTGCACATCTCTTGTCTTATATCTGATAACAATACATGTTATCAATGATAGAAAATGATACAATTCAAATCCAATTTATGCTTTTCCATTGGTATTCAGATGATAACTTTATTGCCTTGTATAAAAATACAGTATGATCTCAGTTCACAATACAAATAGGTTTTAACCCTTTCCTGCACCTTAAGAGCAGTAATAGCTGGAATCCTAATAGTCGCAATCCCGTCAGGTTAATTCTATAGACACCACAGTAAGTGTGACTCCAGTTTCTATATGGCATTACAGGTTTTGCACAGACAATCGTCACACTCTGTGTTGAGCACGGGGAATACTGATCATTTCGATGGCAGCCGGAGGGTGTCTGATTGTGTCAACATAACCTAACAGTGTGCCTCTCAGCTTATACAGAATGCATAAAAAAATTTGTTTTATGACTTTTTGAAATGTTTTTCACATTTTTCCTAAAAAGTAGATTTTTTTAACCCCCCAAAAACCTGGTCAGGTTAGGAAATAACTTTACGATATCTTCTCATTTATGTTAATTGTTGACCATCTACATAAAAAATATGAGAAAATTACCCAAGAAATGTATTGCCGGAGAGGAGTCTTGTTTAGAAGTTGAAGGTCAACTCTGTCTCGCTAATCTTTAGTTCTGTAGTTACTAGAACCATGCTTTGATGCCATATTAATTGGTTCAGGACCAGGGTAATGCCTGTCTTTAGGACCAAACCACTATTCATTTTTTGTCTTCTTTTAAGGGCCTTAAATTTTTTTCATATTTTATCAATTGAGCTGGTGACGTTTTTTCTTGGTTATTTATTTAAATGCAGGATATTTGTTTTGGTATTTTGGGGTAATTTTTTAAACAAAACTATAGACTAAAAAGTTTTTAGTTATTTTTTTGACTGCACTACAGTGTTCAAGAGTGCACCATCCATGAGGCGAGTTGAGTCAAGCAGCACCAACTGTAGCAAGATAGGGGGCAGCATCTGGGGTGCAATTACATGCTATAAAGCAGGACCTGACACCTAAAAGGGATGTATCTTTACAAGGAATGTCAGGTGGAGGGGGAGCATAGCTTTATTAAACTCTTCTCAGGCAGCAGAGAGTTTAGGTGAATCCCTGACAGTGTTACCCTAAAACAAACATTATAACAGAATTTTGCAATTAATGCAGCACATTTTGACATATAACTAGTCTGTTTTAGGGTCACTGGTTATCGAACAGAGTGATGTTAGTAGCTGGAGAAATGAACACATTTTGGAGTCAAATTTTTCAATGTATTTTTTTTATATTTTTATCTTTAATGTTTTTAATTATACTTTATGATCCTCAAAAATCAGAATAGAACTTTGGGAATTTGATTTTCCCATTTATTTTAGGGTTAAAACAGACATAGCAGCAATTTTTTAGAAATGACATCCTGTCAGTCCCGTGCGGGATACTTGCAGCTACATGTGTGAGTAGTTTAATTGGCTAAAATCCGGGTGACAGTGTCCCTTTAAGAGGCTTAGACTATGTTGAAATGCAATATTATGTATTTTGGCCACTTTTTCTATGGGTCTATGGGAAAATTATAACAATGTATAATCTACCAATGTCCACTTATGAAAGAAACATATTAACCACTTAAGGACACAAGGTTTTTTAGTTAATTTTTTGCTATCCACCTTCAAAAATCCCAAGCTTTTTCATTTTTCCGTGTGCAAAGCTGTGTGGGGCTTATTTTCTGAAAAAATGTTTCCTTCTCAGTGACATTATTTATTATTTCATGCCATGTACTGGAAGCTGGAAAAAATTCCAAATGTGTTGAAATTGCTGTACTAGTTCAAAAAGTGCTCTACTCAATACTGAGCAAAGGGTCTTAAGACCATGTGATATTTCAGTTTTACTTGTATAATAAATTATCAAAAATATCTAGTTTTCTGGGGAGGGGTTTTGCAAGATGGGATGCAGAGTGTACAGTAATGAGCAAAAAAGTTACTTTTTTGATCTTATAAATTGGCTGCAATGAAACAAAGAGTGAAAACATTAAAGGGGTCTGAATACTTTCCATACTCACTGTATATAGGTATAGAAGGCACCAACTGAGGAGCCCCACCTGAGCTCCGACTTAGGAATCTGGTGATAAAGGGGCATGCTAAATTTTATTAATTGTACTAAGTATAATACCGGCATGGCTGTGCTTTTCACTTATGCTTTCATCTACTTGTTCCTGTAGCTCCATGGGGTTCATTTACCAAGGGCCCAGCGGACCGCACTTTCATCGGACATCCTGACGATTTCCATTTTGCGCCGCTGGGACAGGGATTTAAAAGGGCTTTTGGTGCATGCGACCCGATTTTGGTGCCATCGTGCCAGCTTTCATGCAACACAAATCAGGGGGTGGGCCACCGGACGATCGAACAGATTCGGACAAACCATGGGATTAAACTTCAAAATTGCGTCACAAGCCATGCACTCCCATGCACGGGGAAGAAGAAGGTAAACTCCGGCAGACCTGATCAGGGAAGCAACACATTCAGCAAGTCGGGCACACGATCTTCTTGAATCGCAGCACAGTGTATTGTCATCAGACAATGTACTTTTGGGATCTCCTCCACACTGGGTAAGTAAATGTCCCCCTATGTGTTTGATAAAGGCTGAGGTACAGCCGAAAATGTTTACAATTAGCCGCAATAAAGCCTATTCACCTTGAATTCTACTATCAGTATTCCAGAATTTATTTTTAAGTTTAATAACAGAGCTATGTGTGTCTATAATGGTTTTTTTTTTTTACATTATTAGTTAGCAAAAAAATTGATAGTTTACATAATTCATGTAGTGCGGTTGGGAAACATGTGACCTTTTCAAATATATGAATAAGATAAGATAAGATAAGATAATCCTTTATTAGTCCCACAGTGGGGAAATTCACAGCGTTACAGCAGCAGAGAGGGTACAGAGAGTGAAGTACAACAATAATATTAGGGATAAATGAACAAAAAGAAAAGGGGGATAAAAAGACAAAAAAGAGACAGTTTGATGTTTAGTCTGTGGATGGGACCTGCAGGGACTGGTTAGGTGGGGGGCGCAGGTTACTTCTGTTTGGGCCTTGTTTGTTGAACAGCCTGATGGCAGCGGGGAGGAATGACTTACGATAACGCTCCCTCTCACACTTGGGGTGAAGCAGTCGGTCACTGAATGTGCTCCCCAATGCCACCACAGTCTCATGCAAGGAATGGGAGCTATTCTCCAGAATAGACTTCAACTTACACAGTGTCCTCCTCTCAGCTACCACCTGCACTGTGTCAAGAGGACCCCCCAGGACAGAACTGGCTTTCCTAATCAGTTTGTCCAGTCTGCTCCTCTCCCTCGCTGAGATGCTGCTTCCCCAACAGACTATGCCAAAGAAGATGGCTGGTGCCACTACAGAGTTGAAGAAGCTCTTAAGAAGAGCCCCCCGCACTCCGAATGCCCTCAGCCTCCTCAGCAGGTGTAGCCGGCTCTGACCCCTCCTGTGAAGTGCATTTATGTTCTCTGCCCACTCCAGTTTATTGTTGAGGAGGACACCCAAGTACTTATAGGATTTCACTGCCTCAATGTCTGTCCCATTGATAACCACCGGTTGAGAAGGAGGACTGTGCTTACGAAAGTCCATCACCATCTCCTTGGTCTTCCCAGCATTAATCCTAAGGTGGTTTCGCTGGCACCAGTCCACAAATTTCCGGATCAGTTCTTTGTACTCCCTGTCGTTCTCACCTGTAATGAGGCCGACTATTGCAGAGTAATCAGAGAACTTCTGGAGGTGGCAGCTACTTGAATTATACCTGAAGTCTGCTGTGTACAATGTGAAGAGGAAGGGAGCCAGAACTGTACCTTGAGGTGCACCTGTACTACTATCACAGTATCCGACACACAGTCCTGGGCTCTCAACTATTGAGGTCGGTTTTGTGAGGTAATCTAGGATCCAACTAGAGAGATGGTGGTCCCCTCCAGCCAGATCCTTTGTCCCTTAGTAGCCCTGGCTGTATAGTATTGAAAGCACTGGAGAAAGCAAGAACATTATTCTCACAGTGTTCCCAGGTTTCTCCAGGTGAGAAAGAGTTCGATGTAGTAGGTGGATGATGGCATCATCTACACCAATGCTGGCCGATAAGCAAATGTAGGGCGTCCTAGATGAGCTCCTAGAGGGCGGAGATGTGTGAGAACCAACCTCTCGAAGACCTTCATCAAATGGGATGTTAATGCCACTGGTCTGTAGCTGTTGAGGTCCGATGGGTGAAGTGTTTTTGGAACTGGTACCACACAAGATGTTTTCCACAGTTGTGGTACCCTTCCCAACTCCAGGCTCATGTTGAACATATGTGCAATGATACCACAAAGCTGATGGTATGATAACTCCCCACAGTCGGGATTGGCTGTAGAGGAGCAGGGGGTGTCGCTAAGCCAAGTGATGGGTGTTTTCATATATTTGAAAAGGTCACATGGAGAAGCAATTTCCAAAAGGTGGGGGGAACTGCTCCTTTCCAGCCCCTTCCAATAGGCAACTGCTTAGTCACACAGCACATGCTAATGAAAGGTACAATATAACATATATTTTTTTTCTGTAAAACCAATTTCTAATACAAAAACACTTTGGCAGTGTACGTACTATGCTCTGTGGGGACTGGGGGGGGGGGTTGCTAAAAATGGGTCTCCTGGTGACAGGTTCCCTTTAAGCAACAACTACTGGAAGCAGGTGAAATACAAAAGTAAACCTGGATTCTTCAAATACAGGATAACCTGTATGTGACAAATTCCCATGTGGGATTACTCTGTCTAAAACTGTCTGTCCTTTGTGTCTCCGGGTACCTGATGAGCTATGTAATAGCTCCTTGTGAACCTCTGTTATACCAGATTCTAACAGTATTACATTTCTGAACCTCCTGTTCAGGGTCACAGTCTGTTTTAGTTAAGGAAACACTAAACAAAAAATATACCATCCTTTACATCATTGTTCTCCAAGTTGCTTTCAACCTATTTTGTCTCAAATTGAATAAAATCAAAAATATAGAAATGAAGGTCTAAATTTCTAGGTGTCCCAGGAACTTTCCCCTTCTTTACCTCCTTATCATGACTATTTTGTGTTTAGCCGTAAGACTATTGGCTGCTGTGTCTGCAGTAGGACAAAAACATCAAGTTGTGCCTGTTGGCTATGCACTTAACACCTTAGTCATTTGTAGACAGAATAATAATGATATAGATCAGTAGAAATACAAATGTAGGAACATTAATCTATTGTGTACTTAATTTATTTCTACAACTATATATACATGAATAAATACTAATGCCAAACACTCACCACTGTACCATATTTAGAATTTTTTGTACGGACATTTAATGTGCACATGTTTCTAACAATGCCAAAACATTTTGGAAAATATGTTCTGTTTTGATAAAAATGCAGGAATCATGGAGGACAAAGCAATCTGTCCAGCTATTCACTTGAATACAGTAAACAAATGTATCCATGGATACTGAAATTGTATTCACAGTTTTACCTTGAAACCTACTAAAGGTGAATACACTTCTAGTGATGTAGCCTGGTGTGCTACAAAAACAATTCTACATTAAAAAATAACCTTTTTCAGACCATGTTGAATCTGCCCTGCATAGAACACTTTCATATATTTTATAATGTAAATTACAGAGCAAACAACTAGAGTAAAGTATAAATTTAATAAATAGGGAAATGTGATACTCTGTGTACTCTGTTACATATCTGTAGAGAAATCCCATTTGTAGTGTTTTATTTCACAGTATATAATGTAAAGTCCTTTCTACAATATGCACTTTAATGTGGGCAAGAGTTAGGGAAGTTGCTTTACAGATGAATAAATAATAAGGAGATTTCTCCTTTGTTTCACCTATGGATGAATGCATTTAGTGTACTGCAAATATTAAACCTGACAAATTGATCTGTACATTCTCATATATATATATATATATATATATATATATATATATATATATATATATGCAAGTACTATTACAAGTCTACCTATTCATGCAAGTTGTTCTCCTCAGAGATTAACAATGCTTGTGAGTATGGATGTGTCCCTGTGTACCTCTCCACTTGGCTGAACACATACTGTATATGTATCCTCAAGAATCTCATAATCTCGTAATACGTTAACACAAAGGGATTTGCTCAGTTTCCCATTTGTGATTATGTGTGTGCCAGACTATGGGTCTTTTTTTTTTTTTTTAAGATTTTTGTAGTATTGTGTTGAATTTGATTCATGAGAAATTGCTTTTGTTAAAGGAAATCTACCACATAATTTTGCCTCTAGAAAGCACCACCAGTGCTTAGGATATTATTTAGTATATACTAAACTACTTAGTATATTACTATTATAGCTATTAGGTATCTCCTTATTGAACAAAAATTACTTTGGCAACAGTGCCTGGAGGGGCCATGGTTAAGACCCCCAAAAGAGCACCTCAGTGATACTATCACAATTACCTCACTGATATTCCACTTTCCCTTATAGTTTCTATTTTCCTTTTTCTCTCCCTTTGCAGTTCAGGTTCTACTTCCTTAGTATCTCAAAAATTGATGTTCAGTAGAAAACCGTAAATGCTAGAACAGGAAGAGATTCAAGTCACAGGCTCTGTTATCTCAAACAATGTTCAGAAAGCTCTTTAGTAGTGATGAGCGGACAAAAGCAAGTTTGGGTTTGGCCGAGTACAGTCAATCCAACATTATTGTTTATCTCCGCTCAATACTGTTCCTTTTGTTTCCCAAAAACTTATGTTCTTTAAAACAGCACCAGTTTTTTTGTCTGACTTTGCGCTGAATTGCACATGTATTTATAAAGTGTCTACACCAGTTGTGGTTGCACTATGTCCGACAAGACAGAAAAAATATGTACCTCAAGGGGTGTGTAACTGCTTAGTTGGAGTTTGGGATACATTTATTACTGACGTGCACAAAAAATGGTGTACCCTTCCAGAGAAGTGCAGGGTGCACCAGAATAATGTAGGCCGTGCACCAGTTTTGATTAATTTGGCGTCCTCTGCCCACTCCACAGGAAAACTGCTCGTCAGTTTTGATAAATGTTGGCCAATGTCTCTGCCTCTCCTGTGCCTGTGGTGGAACACTTCAGCTCGCTCCCTAAACTACTCAGTATAGCTTTATCACTAAGCACAATGCAGTAGCACACCACAGTGATGGAATATTAATTAACATATTTTAAAAAGATTGTTTTACTCTTCTTGTTAAGTTACCTTTGTCAATTCATTTTTTAATGTATACTTAACAAAGCATTCTATATTATTTGTTATGCGACAATTAATTGCTTTTAGACATAGAGTCAGCTCTTGGCTTATAGTATTTGTCCTTGATCTTTCACAGTAGGAGAGAGATGAGTTCTGACATTTTCATATACAAGACTTTTTTTTTACTATGTTTGAAGTTATTAACATTTGTCTTATATTTGCAGATATCTTCTTTTAACTGCTGGAATTTTTACACATAGATGAAATGAGGAAACTTTAGCATTTATAATCTTCACATATTACTGTAAATAATTTTAACCCTTTAACGCCGAAGCCACTTTCCACCTTCCTGACACGGCCCTTTTTTTCAAATCTTCCCTGTGTCCACTATAAGTGGCTATAACTTCTGGACGCTTTAACATATCCAAGTAATTTTGAAATTGTTTTATCGGGACATTTTGACCTTCATATTAGTTGAAAAATGTCTGTCAAATGTTTTGCATTTATTTATAAGAAAATCAGATATTTGTTGAAAATTTGGAAAAATTCTCAATTTTAAAAATTCAAAATGTTCTACTTTTTCCACACATAGTCATTGCAGCAAAAATCTTAATAAATAACATTAACAAAATGTCTACTTTATGTCTCCATGTTTTTTTATGCATACACTCATTTTTGTAGGATGTTATGGGGCTTTGAACCATAGGTGCGATTTTTCACATTTTCAAAAAAAAAACAAAATCATTCTTTTGAGGGAACTGCTCAGGTTTCAAGTCAATTTAAGAGTTACTCAGAGAGGTACTCATGACATAATAGAACTGCAAAATGCAGGAACGCACCTTCCGCCATGCAGTACTATTACGTCAAATGTCGGGAAGGGGTTGAAGCAGCCCTGAATCTAAAATTTAAATGTTAAACTTGCCTGTACTGCTTGTTAATATTCAAAATACATCCATATTCCTTAAAAACAACCTTCCTATTTACCAACTACAGGCAAAGCAGTATCAGTGGTTATATATGTTAATGTGCAGAAGGAATTAAGAGAAAAAAGCTTAATTATTTTTTTCACCTTTGTATCTTAGCATTAATTGCTCCTTTAAATAATTCTTATTTTCGCACCAACTTTAATGTAACTTTAAGAATGTGTTGACGATCAGATATTTTAACCAATGACCTTATCAAAGTCAGATATAACATGAATTCAGACTACATATATATTTGAAACACAAAGTATGTTTCCAAAAGTAATTAGATTAACTTTGGGGGTTATGTAAATGTTGATGAGGACTCCCCTTGAAACAAAGAGCATTGTTTTACACTTCACTCATTCTTAAGGGAGCAGCATTATTTACTTAATCAGATGCTTGGGACACCAAGAACTCATTTAGAAAACAGTTAATCCCATATTTCATGTTTAGCTGCCAAGGCTACTATTCATTTCTCCCTTCGGTGGCATGGATCTTGCACATGTAATTCTAAAATACCTAGTACATGGAAAATGTACTTAGCTGCAGATGTTGCACAAATGCAATTCCCACTTTACACTGTGTCTTATATATCTTATCTCCTTGGCTTGACACTTAGAATAATTAAGACAAAGTCTCAGAGGAAAGAAAACAGTGAAATAAAACTAAATTACTGCATGTTTAAAATCTATATGTGATGTAATTTATAAATAGTAACAACAGATTGGCAAATCAACACTCATAGGAATAGCTACCTAGGCTAAAAAAAACTTTTAGTATATGACAATAGGGAAACAGTCAAGTGGGTTTTCCACCCCATATTGGCCTAAGTAATGGTATTTCCTGTGGTGCTCCCCAATAGGCTGTCTGTTGCTGATTTTCACCAGCCTCTGTTCCCTGTCCCCTTCTATATCTTTTTTGGCTTCAGCCTTCCCCCCAGCCCACAAGCTAATATGCCCACGTAGGAACCTCAAACATCTAGAGATTCACAAACTTTCTGAGACTCTTCTAAGTGTTTCTCGCATATATTCATTCATGGAGGCAGAAACAGCTGTCACCTTCAACAACACTACTATTACCTGAGCATTGACTATACAGCCCCCTCACCTTAAAAAAATTAGACAGCCCAACCTAACAAAAATTCTATGTCAAAGTGCCAGATTAGCTAAGTGGTGTTGCATCTTCAAGGAAGACCTCCCTTCATACAGACATGCTGTCTTCCCCTTTAAATCGGTGCTTAAAGGGGTATTCCCATCAGGGCATTTACATTTAATTAAATTCATTTGCCAAATGTAAACATTTTGTTAATTGGATGTTAATAAAAAAAATGTTCCTGTGTGAAGATAATTTCTCATAAATGTAGTCATGTTGACCCTTAGAAATGAGATAGCTTCCTCGAATACGACCACCTCACACTCTGGCAGCGGTGGCCAGACTTGTGCTTTAGAGTCCTGCCGGACAACCAGCTTTCAGCAATCATTACCATAGGACGGCTGTGGGACATGCAGTAATTCCCAGACATTTCATATACAAAAACAATTTGTTTCTTTGTGCAATCCCTCCAGCAGAGGTGGCCGTATCCGAGGAAGCTATCTCGTTTCTAAGGGACCACATGACTACATTTATGAGAAATTATCTTGATACAAGAACATTTTTTTTAATAACATCTAATTGAAGAAATGTTTACATGTGGCAGATTAATTAAACTGAATGTGAGTGCCCAGACGAGAATACCCCTTTAACTCTGTAAAACAGGACTACTTCATTCATCTTTTATATTCCCTTTCTCACAGCCCAAGACAACTATTTACAGTACTACCAACTATTTACTACCTGCTCTGTCCTTTGACCGTCCCACCCACTTCTTTTACCTCTGCTGAGGGCTTCACACTTCATTAACAAAATAGAAAGCTTCAGGGATAGCTTCAATCTACATTCACTTTAACTCAACCAGGCTACCCAATGCCCCTCTAGTATATTCAACTTTTCTACCCTTACTGTCAATCTCACACCTTGCTACTTGGCACCTGATCTAATTCCATTGCACCTAAACATCACAAAAGTGGTTATCCCAGCTATAACTCATCTCTTTAACCTTTTGTTAACCCCAAGCACTGTTCCATCTTTCTTCAGACATATAACTGCCACAACCATCAGAAAGAAGCCATCTCATGATCGTTCTTCTCTACCTATCTCATTACATCCATTTGCTCCTGGAACAACAACTCTCCTCAAACTTGATCCTTGACAATCTATAATCTGGTTTCTGACTCACTCCCTTCACTGAGTCTGTCCTAACCAAAATCTTCAATGCTCTGCTCCTTTTTCATCCTGTCTTTGCCACTGTTGACCATTCTTTCCTACAAGCATTTCCATACCTTGCCATCATAGATCATGCCCTTTCCTGAATCTACTCATGTCTCTCCAACTGCATCTTCAGTCTTTATCACTCAAATACAACCCCCCTTCTTTATTGGTGTCCCACAAGCCTCTGTCCTTGGACAGCTTCTCTTCTTCGTCTACACCTCTGGCCAAGGACTGCCTATTAAGTCCCATGGCTTTCATTACCATTCATATGCTGATGACACATCTTTGTTGATATAATCTTTCTTCTAGTTTGAGAGTGTCTATTAGCAATATTCTCCTTCTTCTTGTCCTGGTTTCTAAAACTTAACATGACCAAAATAGTACTCTTAATTGTGCTTTATCTTTTAAACTCTATATCCAGGCCCTCACTACATCCTGCTGCTTTTCCAAGAGCCTCCCATTCTATGCAGAAATTCAGTCATAACCAAGAAAAAATGCTAGGCCATGCAAGAAGGGGCCCCACAAGGTAAGATAGTAGATAGTATCAAGTAGACCTCTACTTGAAACTCTACTTCTAAGGTAAGCCACAAGACAACCTGATAAACAAAATTCATCTTACAAAAAGTAGATAAAAATAGAGATGTGTGCGTGATTATGATTTTGAATTGTGCAAAATGCACTAATCAAATAAAAAAATAAAAAAATCAGTATAGTGTAAATGTAGAGGTACAAATAAAAAAATTTAAAAAATCAGTACAGTATCAATGTAGAAGTACAATTTGTGAGGCTCATTCTTGATTTCTTCAGGGTCACACTGCAAAGTGCTACTTGTCTTAGAAAAGGTGCTAAATTGAAAAACTGCACACAATTTGTGAAATAAATTAGACATTTTTTCTAGTTTTAGAAAATGTTTAAAACACAGACACTATAGTCACTGGACATGCAATGCTTAGTATCAAAGTCCAGTATAGTATAGTTTATTTGTAGTGCTCATTTCACCTTACTTGTGGGTGACCTTTAACATTCTTATATTTGAATTTGGCATCTCCCTGCTGCTGTAGATTTGACCTGACCTTAGCTCATCACATAGCTTATGTTACCATATATAGTACACTCTCTGGACCATTTATTTCCAACCCTGACTGCATTGTTCATCTGTCTTTATAATTTATTTTGTGAGTGTAATATATTTTTTGCTCCTCTGAAATTGTAGCAATAGTAAGAGCATTTAATTTCACCATGAAGTAATACCACTATACTATATTTTAAAAGAAATATGTCACCGCTTATATGTTAGAGAAAGATGAATCCCTTTTCTGTGAATTCACTGTAGATGATACTGTAGTATTGAAATTTACCATGTTAGGTTTTGGACAGCATTGGGGAATTTTCAGAGGTTGTCCCACAATTGCATAAATGCTGAAGATTATCTGTAGCAGTTTTTACCAATGGTACTGAACCATGATTGTACCTATTACTACGAGAAAAGAAGTATATGCAAATAATGATAATAATCTGCAAAACACAAGGAAGTACACATGTGCAGTTTATTAAGCCAATGGGGCACATTTACTAAGAATGTAGGAAACTGCACTAAAAGTGCTCTGCCCGTGTATAATGCTGGGTGTTACAGATTCATTAAGAATGGGCGCCACAAATCATGAATCTGGCCTGACAGAGTTCACCAACTTCTTTGTGGTGCAACTTTAACACAGGGTGTGCAACAGAATTTGCATGTTAAATCTGTTACACGGTCTGATTTGTATCGCATGATCCTAGTGCAGACACTTCTTAAATACCTGTGCAAGAAATTTACACCTAAAAAAACATGCAAACTCCAGTAAATGTGCCCCAATAATTAGAGGGTCTAATATTCACTGAATATTAGAGTGTAAGCAAGCTTATTTACTAAGGGTCTGTAGCCGCACTTTCGTCAGATTTTCCGAAATTTCAGGGATTTGCGCCGCGTTGACAGGTAATTAACTGGGGATTTTGTCACACGCAATCAGATTTTGGGGCAGCTGCGCTGGCTTTCATGCGACAGAAATGGGGGGGGAAGGGGAGTGCCGGCGGACAATCCGACTGATTTAGCTTTCAAATTGTGTTGCAAGATGAAGCACTTACATGCACCAGGAAGAAGATGGTGAGCTCCGGTGGACATGAACGGGTGACCGACACATGCAGGATATCGGGCGCACAATCTTAGTGGATCGTGACAGAGTACATTATCGTTGGACAATGCACTCTCCGTTAACTCCAGCGGCCGGGTAAGTAAATGTGCCCCATTTAAATCTACCGTCTGTATCGTTAAACAGGAATTAGTTTAGTACACAGGATATGTATATGTAAAGAGTACACTTATTGAAAAAAAAATAATGCAACAAGAAGGCATTGTAGAAATTGAATGAAACTTTTTATGTGTGAAAGTAATGGTGAGTAGTAAAAGTAAAAAGTAAGTGTTGACAATATTACAGTAGAATGAAAGAATGAGCACCCATTCCCATACATACAATACATTATACACCCATACACACTTATACAGTACATTAAACACTTCTGCATTATATTAACAACCGTGCATACATCAGGTGCTTGGTCTCCCTCCATCTCGTATATACCGCTTTTGGGGTGAAAATACGAAACAAAAAAAAAAAAAGATTTTCCAGCTCGGAGGTCATCCAGGTAATATTCAAGCTTTATTAATTTTTCTCCTGGTTACAGATATACATATAATACTGTTCACACCAGTAATTCAGCACAGTGGAATACCAACCCTTCGAACACCATCCACCAAGATTGAGCCAGAAGATATAAATGTGTATGAACAGGGGTATCAACAATACTAGTCAATCACTACCCTTGCTGGGAATAAGGATTTGGATAATCGTTTCTATAAGGTGGATCGGTTGTTAACCAAAAAAAGTTGGTGCACTCTGTCGGAGCAGTGCAGGAAGCGCCTGATTCATGAAAAAGGTGTGACACATTTAATGAATCTGGTGCACCCTGCACACTACAGAGGCATACTCCACTTTTTTTTTAATAAATATGGGCTTATTTTTCTCATTCATGATATAGCCTCAACCAAAGGTAAAAGCTGTCAATGTCAGATCAAAATATCCTGTGTTCTTTTGGTCTATTTGGGCTTTCCAGAGCCTGATCACTATGTGTGTGTTCCATCACGGAATCCCTGCTAGCAACACCTCCTAGCAGTAAATTGTGGATGCTGCACATTTCATAAAATCCACCATTCTGCCTCGATCAGTTGAATGATCTGCCATATCTCAAAGTGCATCTCAAAGAGATGTCAAGAAGCCAGTGATCTCTCACCAAGAGTTAAACAATGGGGCACATTTACTAAGGGTCCGCAGCCGCGAATCCTTCGGGTTTTTCCTGAATATTTCCTCTTTGCGCTGTATTTCACGTAATTGTGGCGCACGCGATCGATTTTTGGCGCAATCGCGCCGCCTTTCGCGCGACAGAAATCGAGGGGCGTGGCCACCGGACAACCCGAAGGATTCGGAAAAAACGCAGAATTTAAAAAGCCATTTGTGTCGCAAGATCAAGCACTCACATACACCAGAAAAAAGCAAGTGAACTCCAGCGGACCTCGGCGCAGCAGCGACACCTGGTGAATATCAGCGCACGGACCTTAGTGAATCCCAGCAGAACCCGAATCAGCGTCGGAGAACCCGCCGCTGGATCGCGACTGGACCGGGTAAGTAAATGTGCCCCATTATGTTACAAAAGTAGCCACTGAGACCCATATAGGGCTGGAAGACAAGCACTTTTATGCCTGCTTTTAGAACAGAAATGTCTGAGATACAAATGCGAAGCAGTTCCCATTTCTTTCTGGGTGTGTTTGTCTCGTAGCCATTAATATTTTTTAATAGTCATTTCAGCAGTTTCCATGACAGCTGACAACATTTTTGGAAGGAAGGGAAGTTGAAAATGGAAGTGTAAAAACATCAATCCTAAAGGATTAAGGCATGTATCGGTGTTCAGCTATCCATATACATTTATGTATGTTGTAGTGTCTGTGTACATGTTTGTTGACCATGGCTCTCTGCTCTGTCTGTGTCCATCAGTGAATAAAGATAACTAATATATAAAGCTGAGTGTATGTGTGTATGTGTGTATGTATGTATGTCCGCTAAAGGAATCGGCACTGTTGTGTCTACAACCACCAAATTTTACACAGCCGCTATCTTTGACTCCAAGACTTGGTTTTGAGATAAAATTTTCAGCCCGCATTGCTGGTGTGACAGAGGCTAGCCCGTGATTGGTTGCTATAGATATGAGTATAAGACTGCTTATGGGCCAGGTAATATGGATAGGGATAGGGATACAGAGTTAGGGGGATTTATTTATGAGAAATGTCTGAGTTAAAACTGTTCCAGTTGTCTTGTCAGAGACAGTCACAGTCAGACACAGAGACTGTCACTGAAATAGACAGTCAGTGACAGGGATGGTCACTGACAGAGAAGCTCAGAGAGAGAGAGATATAAAATATTTTAGCTAGCCCATTCTATTTTGCTATTGCTAAGAACAATTATTACCTATCCTGTGTAGTGCCGGGATCGACAGCTAATATAGTATATAGTGTTGCATTTAAAACTGTTGAATGTATGTATTTGTTTTCTGCATGAATTTGCATGTCAGGTAACATGTATAACATAATTACTGTCGTTATCTATCATTATACTGTAGCATGATATAGATGACTTCAGTGTCTTTGCTTCCAGTAGTGAACAAAACAGCACTGACATACATCTATTAAATTCAGTCTAGCCTATCTAATTATATTGCCTGCTGGATAATTTGATTAGTTACATATATTATAGCAACAACTGTCAGACTGGTTATAGTCCTTTTAAATCAGTGTCTATTGAGGAGTGTTTTTAAGTTTATCCTTGTTAGTTCCAGTGTGAATACTTAACCATACTTAATATATAAGGGCACAAACATAAGGTGTCAAGGTGAGAGCCTTGTTCCTATAACTAACTATATCTGTATCTTTTGATCAAACAGATAAGAAATAATGAATGAACAGAAGCCCAACACATACAGCCGCTGTCCCTGTGCTATAAGACCGTGTTGGTATACAAATGTTGTTAATGTTGTTGCACTAGAAGACTGTATGAGCATACACACGCAGTTGCTGACACGATGATATAAGACAGTATGGACATACACACACAGTTAATGTCACTGCACTACAAGACGGTATGGGTATCCACATGCAGTGAATGTAAATGTGCTATAAGTTGAGGTACAGTCACACGCGGTATGCCCGCTGTGTGAGCATACCGCCGTGTGCTGGAGGTGAGGAGGAGGTGACACCTCCTCCCTCCATAGGAAATAGCGGCACACGGCCGCACATCCGCCGAAAGATAGAGCTTGCTCTATCTTTTTGCGGTGTGCGGCCCGGATCGGTGCCACACATGTGTGGCACCGGATCCCCACCGTGCCGCTATTGCTGTCTATGGGGACGTACATGCGGCCGCATGTGCGGCCCCGCAGACGGCAGTGTGAATGAGCCCTTGGAATGAGTATACACATGCAGTTACAGACACTGTGCTAGAAGATAGTATGGGTACAAGGGTATAACTGCAGGGGTAGCAGTCATAGCAGCTGCTGAGGGGCCCGGAGTGTAAGCAGACATGACTCCCCAACCTGACACAGTAATAAATGGAGGAGGCGCCCTGTTATATACATATTATGCTGCACATTGTACAGCATAATACCGGTATGTATATAACAGTGCACATCTTTCACATTACAAATCTGAGGAAGCTGTTGGGAACGGAGAGGGGATAGAAGGACAAAAAAAGACTAGGGATTTTTTATCTCTACTTCCTGTATCCTAATTCCCCCATGTGGTCAGGAGCTATTGAGCCCTGGGATAAGAAGACTGCCTGACAGTGGGTATTTACATAGGTGTGTATGAGTTTATAATCGTATGGATGTGTACGTTGTATCCTCTATATGTGTGTTTATGTGATATGTACATGCTGTATGTGTTTGCACATGCTGTTGCTGTGTGTATATGTGATGTGTAGATGGTGTGCATATGCTGTATGTGTGCATATGTGATGTGTATACTCTCTATGTGTTTATATGCTGTAGGTGTGTTTATAAGTTATGTGTATATGCTGTGTATATGATGTATGTGTGTATATATGATGTGTATACTCTGTGTGTGTGTGCTGTATATGCTGTATGTGTGTGTATATAAGTGCATTGTGAGACGAGAATGCACTGTGCCGTGATTCACTAAGATCCTGCGCCTGGTATCCTGCATATGTTGCTTTGCCGCTCAGGTACAACGGAGTTAACCTTCTTCTTCGTGGTGCATGTAAGTGCATTGTCTGGCGACACAATTTAAAAGTTAAATCCTGTGCTCAGTCCAAATTGGTCAGATCATCCGATGGCACGCCCCCAAATTGTGTTACCTGAAAGCCAGCGCAGCTGCACCATAAAACAGTCCTGTGCAACACAATCCCAGCAAAGACCCCTGTTAAATACCTGTTCAAGCCATGCAATCCCTGAAAACGTCAAACAGTCCAACAAAAGTGTGATCCATGATGCTTAGTAATAAAGCCCCATGGTGTACATATACTTTGTGTATATATTTTTATGCTGTATGGGGGTTATCATTTTTTTCTGGTCTTTTGTGGTTTAAAAAAGTCTTAAAGAAGTCGTATTGAGGTTTTTTGAGACTTTTCGCTACTAAAAGTCTCACAGGACTATATACACCTCTTCATTAATCTGGCATAAACTTAGAACTATTGCTAGTGCAACACCGTGCAAAGCCAGATTCATGACTTAAGACTTTTGTAAAAAGTCTCATAGTTAATCCAGTCCCCTGCTGGTCTGTGTGCTGAGACTTTTTAAGCATTTTGAGACTTTTTAAGGGCCAAAGCCACTGAATGTGATGGGCACTGGAGCTCCAAAAATAGATATAGAACTGTCCCATGATACTGGTATAATGATGAATCACCCCCACATGTGTTATCCAGCAAATAATACAAATGTCCAGCTCTCTCCGATGAGGTAAAAAAATATATGTCTTGCTTGACTTTATTTCATCTATTAAAAATTCATCAATACTGGCTGACAATTCTCATTGGCATAAAGTTTTACCTATATTTTTTACCTTATTGGAGAGAGCAGGGCGATTTGTATCATTTGCTGGATATACACACATTTTGGTCGGACTTGATGGACATGTGTTTTTTTTCAACCATATAAACTATGATACATATATTTTTTACCTCAACGGAGAGTGCTGGACATTTGTATTATTTGTTGGATATTTCCTCCGTCTCGAGCTAGTGGAGCGAGTGAGTGTAGAGCTGGTATTTTGATTTGGTTTGGCATGTGTGTTAGGCATGTTTATACTGTATTCATGTGCATATAGGTGTAAAAACTGTATGCATAATAATTAGAGATGAGCGAGCACTAAAATGCTCGGGTACTCGTTAAGACGAACTTTTCCCGATGCTCGAGTGCTCGTCTCGAATAACGAGCCCCATTTAAGTCAATGGGAGACTCGAGCATTTTTCAAGGGGACCAAGGCTCTGCACAGGGAAGCTTGGCCAAACACCTGGGAACCTCAGAAAAGGATGGAAACACCATGGAAATGGACAGGAAACAGCAGGGGCAGCATGCATGGATGCCTCTGAGGCTTCTTAATCGCACCATTATGCCAAAATTATGGGCAACAGCATGGCCATGACAGAGTGACCGAAAGAGGCTAGATAGCATCTAAAACATCTAATAATTGACCCTGACACTATAGGGGACGGCATGCAGAGGCAACTGCAGCAGTGGCAGGCTAGAGAGTGTCATGGCGACATACCCTAAATTGACTCAGGTTTCACCAAAGGAGGTGAAATGATTTCCTATGTGAACAAAAGGTTGACGGTATATTTAGTCGATAACACAGCATGGTGGCGACATAGTGACCAAGTTCCATAACGTATCTGGTGAAACACCCGAAAAATGAGCCTGACACAGCTCTTTTGATAAGGGGACGACATGTGGAGGCAGCCATGGAGATGACTTCCATGATTAAGAGCGACAGTATGGGGCATCCATATTGCGCTGCTATGATTGCAACTTCAGGTCTCCAGCATGGCGGCGACAGATGGGCCGAGTTCCACTATGTATCTGGTGAAACACCTGAAAATTCTGCCTGACACAGCTCGTTTGATAAGGGGATGATGTGCTGCATATCCTCTCGTGCTCCAGCGTCTGGGGTATAGAGAGTTGAAATGAGACATTGGTGGACGCTGTGGAGGATCGTGGAGGCAAAATAAACAGCAGGGGCAGCATGCATGGATGCCTCTGAGGCTGCCTAATCTTGGGATGGAGCTGGCGGTCCACTGCCAGGCGAGATTTCGCCTGTCCAAGCCCCTGTCTCTCGGCTCCTCCCCACCCAAAATGGGCCTGGGGGCCAGAAGCGTTTACTTTGAAAAAATTATAATTTTCAAAGCAGGCCGGGTCGTTTGAATATTTCACCTAGGAATAATGGAATAGCATAGTGGTTCTATTTTTAATTGTTTTTACGGAAATGGTTCCATGATTAAGAGCGACAGTATGGGGCATCCATATTGCGCTGCTATGATTGCAACTTCAGGTCTCCAGCATGGCGGCGACAGATGGGCCGAGTTCCACTATGTATCTGGTGAAACACCTGAAAATTCTGCCTGACACAGCTCGTTTGATAAGGGGACCATGTATGGTATGTAGCTGTGTTACTGGGGGTGAGGCGGCTGTATGTAGCTGTGTTACTGGGGGTGAGGCGGCTGTATGTAGCTGTGTTACTGGGGATGAGACGGCTGTATGTAGCGGTGTTACTGGGGATGAGACGGCTGTATGTAGCTGTGTTACTGGGGATGAGACGGCTGTATGTAGCGGTGCTACTGGGGATGATGGGGCGAATGTATGTAGCTGTGTTACAGGGGATGAGACGGCTGTATGTAGCGGTGTTACTGGGGATGAGACGGCTGTATGTAGCTGTGTTACTGGGGATGAGACGGCTGTATGTAGCGGTGTTACTGGGGATGAGGCGAATGTATGTAGCTGTGTTACAGGGGATGAGGCGGCTGTATGTAGCTGTGTTACTAGGGGCGAGGCGGCTGTATGTAGCGGTGTTACTGCTAGGATAGTGGAAAGGAAGCAGGAGGACGTGTGTGTACGCTACACTCAGTGGGGGCCTCCACCAGATTTTGCGCCCAGGGGCCCCCACCAACCTTAATCCGGCCCTGTCCATGATGCTTAGTAATAAAGCCCCATGGTGTACATATACTTTGTGTCTATATTTTTATGCTGTATGGGGGTTATCATTTTTTTCTGGCCTTTTGTGGTTTAAAAAAGTCTTAAAGAAGTCGTATTGAGGTTTTTTGACACTTTTCGCTACTAAAAGTCTCACAGGACTATATACACCTCTTCATTAATCTGGCATAAACTTAGAACTATTGCTAGTGCAACACTGTGCAAAGCCAGATTCATGACTTAAGACTTTTGTAAAAAGTCTCATAGTTAATCCAGTCCCCTGCTGGTCTGTGTGCTGAGACTTTTTTGCATTTTGAGACTTTTTGAGGGCCAAAGCCACTGAATGTGATGGGCACTGGAGCTCCAAAAATAGATATAGAACTGTCCCATGGAACTGGTATAATGATGAATCACCCCCACATGTGTTATCCAGCAAATAATACAAATGTCCAGCTCTCTCCGATGAGGTAAAAAAATATATGTCTTGCTTGACTTTATTTCATCTATTAAAAATTCATCAATACTGGCTGACAATTCTCATTGGCATAAAGTTTTACATATATTTTTTACCTTATTGGAGAGAGCAGGGCGATTGTATCATTTGCTGGATATACACACATTTTGGTCGGACTTGATGGACATGTGTTTTTTTTCAACCATATAAACTATGATACATATATTTTTTACCTCATCGGAGAGTGCTGGACATTTGTATTATTTGTTGGATATTTCCTCCGTCTTGAGCTAGTGGAGCGAGTGAGTGTAGAGCTGGTATTTTGATTTGGTTTGGCATGTGTGTTAGGCATGTTTATACTGTATTCATGTGCATATAGGTGTAAAAACTGTATGCATAATAATATTATGCATATATACTATATGTTTGTGTTTTTGTTGTATAGATATTTTATGTGTGTATATGTATGTAAGATGGGCATATTCTGTATGTGTGCATAGGTGTATATATTGTATGCAAAAATATGTGCACATGAGTGTATAAATGTATTTATGTATGTGTGAATTAAGTATAAATGTCTGTGAGAGTACAAATATGTTTATTTTTACAAGAGGAATGGGGTGCATGTAGAAGTCTGCTATGAAGCCCAGCCTTTTCTAGTTATGTATGAGTATACACATGCAGTTGCTGCAGACTCCTCTTCCTACCTGCCTACCCTGACTATCCCTATCTCCAACTGCAGCTTCCTCCTCTTTAGATGACCTAACGGTCACCTACAGGAGACCCCACCACTTATACAGTGGGATCACATGTTTCATCTGGCCAATCACAATAATGGGCATGGCTGTAGTTGCTAATGGCTGAAAGGTGGTTGACGGGCTGCTCAGCTGCAGCGCATGGTCACGTTCGGCAGTCTGAACTCACGAAATTCAGTAGAGACCCGAACAGTGGGATTCAGGGCTACAAATCACCAGAGATAACGTTTTTGAAAAATTGATAATAAGATTATGTTAATGTTACTCTTAAAAAAATATTAAAAAAACAATAGTCCCATTTTTCCATAGAAGCCATACCATCCTGTTATTCCTGCAATGTCATAGACATAATTTCCAAGATTTTACATCCAATTCAGAGGTTCTGCTTTCATACCCTTAAATATGAATCCAGGATGTACACATGGTTCTAAAAAGTTTATTATGCATGACCCAAGGGTTCCTATACAGTGAAGGTCCACTTTTCTGCCAAACCAATACAATTCTTTATGGATAAGGTTAAATACCTTGTAGAAAGCAAGGTGGTTTGAAGACAGAGTGCATTATTATAATAAATATTTTTTAAAATATAGAAAAAATAGCCTAGACAACAGTTGTTTAAACACATACAAAATAGAAAGCAATGGCTTTTATGATGAATGTTCACTTTTTGGGAATTTTTGTGATATTTTTTGTAAAGAAATTCCTGTTGCTTTTGATAGATCAAATAAAATAACCTTCTTGAGATTGTGATACCTTTTAATGGCAAACTAAAATAAAAGATGTTACACGTAAGCTCTCGTGACTGCATAGTTCCCTTTATCAGACATGGTATAACAGGCTTTCTGAAGAGATTTTATATACAAGGAACAGAGAAGTGATGCAAACAACAAAAAAGCATTCATACGTATGCTTACATTCTAGGGGTGACAAGTTGAAAATCCTTCCTTGGGATATTGAGACCCCGGAAGGAGATCAATCCCACAGTTATAAGACCTATGTGGTGGTGAGGTTTTTTTTTTCAAACACATCAGAGAAATCAGCAATAAAATAAGGCAGTTTTTCTTCCTCCAACTGGCAATCATACATAAACAAAACAGTACAATGAGAAGAACAAGAAGGACCCATTTAAAGGGAACCTTTTACCATATTTTTTACAAATACGGCTAGTGACTGTTTTCTATAGAGCCCTATTAACTAACTGACACCATTATTTTAGCTAAAAATTGTTTTCCTCATATCCTCATAAACACAACTTTATAATCTTGCCTGGCATACATTCAGATCTAACAGTAGCTCCTCCTTATATCTTCTCAGCATTCAGCAAATAATTTCATCTAAGGTCCTCTTGCCCTCTAACATTTACAAACTGTACCCAATGCATGTATTTGATCACATCTACTCTTCCCCATGCCTCCATGGAGTTATGCTGGGATTTCATGTGTTCAGATACATGCATGGGGCAAATGTTAGGAGGCAAAAGGACCTCAGATGATGTCACCCTGGTCACATGACATTATATTCTGAACTCTTAGAAGTCATGGGGAGGAGCTGTTGGATTCAGCCCAAGGAGGCCATGCCCCCATTGACTCCCTAAATCTGAATGTATGCCAGACAAGATTATAAAGTTAATTTTGAGGGGTTGTAAGGGAAACAATATTTAGCTAAATGAAGGGTGTCAGTTAATAGGGATAATTAATGTTATTGTTTGTATTATAAAAAGTTATACAACTTTCCAATATTCTTTCTTTATCAATTCCTCATGGTTTTCTAGATCTCTGCTTGCTGTCATTCCATAGAAAGCTTCAGTGTTTACTTCCAGTGGACAGAAATCTGACCATGGTCACACAGGTGCACAGCTCGTTAGTATGATACAGAGTAATCAGAGCTGTGTGATATAACGAGTCGCGCACCTGTGTGACCATGGTCAAACTTCCGTCTATTGGAAGGAAACATAGAAGCTTTCTATGGAATGACAGCAAGCAGAGATCTAGAAAATCGTGAGGAATTTATACAGAACGTTTATTGGAAAAGTGTATAACTTTTTATAATGCATACAATAACATTAATTTGCTGAAATGGGAATACCCCTTTAAGGCAAAAATTTGACCCAAATACAAACCTCATAGAGGTCAATGGGGATCCAGATTTTAACACAACAAAATCACTATAAAATGGGGCTAGTAGGGCCTATAGGGCATATAAATGTTGGTAATAACAGGGCAATTGCCATGCTCACAATGGGCAGTATTTAACTCCTTAAGGATGCAGCCTGTTTGTAGGTTAAGGCTCAGTCCTTTTTTTTTTAAATTTGACCAGTGTCTCTTCCTGCAGTAATAATTTTTTAACATTTTAAGATATCCCTGTGATTTTGAGATTCTTTTCCCATGAGACATTGTAGTGTATGATAATTGTATTATATCAGTCATCTGTTCCTTTTTTGGGGGGTAAAAATTAAAAAAATTTGGAAAAATTTGAAAAAAAATTTCAATTTTCAAAATTTCAAATGTTCTAACAGTGACAAAAAGTCACACCACAAATTTTTTTGGTACAAACCTTTTGCCATTGGTCTGATTTTTATTTCCATAATTTGTTTTACATTTCTATTTTTTTTACAGATGTAGGAAGGTTTCATGTTTTAGTGTCAACTTCTCAGATTTTCTTGCAATTTGAAAAATGCTAAATTTTTGGTGACCAATTCAGTTTTGAAGTGCTGTACAGAGGCCTTTGTACTATATATCCCCACAAATGACACCATTTTATGGACCTAACATCTCAGCCTATTCAAATCAGCATTTGAGAAGACTGTTAACCCTTTAAATATTTTTTCAGAAACAAACAAAAATGGATTGGAAATTTCAAAATTTCAATTTTTGATTACGATTTTTCGATTTAGCCCTAAAATGGACACATTCAGAAGGAAGTTGTGGCAAAAATACATCCAAAATTTTTGCCATGCTTCTTCCAAGTAAGGCAATACTAGAAATGTGGATTTCGAATACAGTTTGTCGCAGCGATGTATGGAATAGAGTTAGTTCTATTGGGCTTTTGGAAGGTCAATTTGGCTTCAAATATTTTGTGGTGCCACAGTGTACTTGAAGATCCCATAAAGAAACAGTACAATACCCCCCCCCCCCCTACCACAAAGATGTCACAATTTCGGATACTAGACCCCTCAAAGAATTCATCTGGGGCTGAGAATTTTAACCCCCAAAATGCAGGTCAAAATTTTAAATTGCGTATTTATCTCAAAAATGTCATTTTAGTGCCTAATACATTGTGCCCAACCCATGGTACTTTAGACAAACACCCAAAAAATCATTCCGCGGGTTATAACGGGTAAGGCAATACACCATTTGTGCCAATAGTCTACAGGCTGAGGACATGGCAGGACATGGCAGGGACAAGCAAAATTTAGCTTTTGGAGCACCCTTTTCCCTGGACTCGTGTTGGGATGCCCCTGAGGTACCAGTGCAATAGAAGCCCCTGGGTAGTGACCCCATTTTAGGAAAGGGGGTTCTAGGGTTGTATGAGCATTTTAAGCCCCCTGAGATGCTGGTCCAAATGTAATACAAAGTGAATGGATTAGTGTAAAATTTGTAGATGCCCTTAGGGATCAGAACAGTAGAAACCCATGAGAACTGATCCTATTTGAATACTACACCCCTCCATGAATAAATCTACGGGTGTAGTGAGCATTTTAACCCCACAGGTGGATCCCAAAGATGATGCATAATGGATAGTGCCTAGTACAAAATATCCATTATGTCATCTTGTGCCCAGCTCCTGCCACGGGAGACAAACACACCAAAAATCATGATATGGATTCTCCCGGGCATGGCAATATGTGGCAATAATCTACAGGCTGGGCACATGGAAGAGCTCAGCAGGGAAGGTGCAGCATGCGGCATGATGTATAAGCTGTGTGAGCTGTGTGCATCAGGGTACAATTACATATCCAGTGACGTGTGGTAAATCCTGAAACAATCCTTAATGCATAACCCTGGTTTCTCGGGGCATGTGTCACACTGGTAGATAGTTTGTTTTTTTATGCCCCTATTTGAGCACACCCAGCACCTCTTCTGTGTTTTTTCCTTGCTAGCAGTTTGAGGAACTTCTCCTGGAAAGTGCTGCCCTGGTACAATGCGTGATGTGGCCTTGCTTCCAGATGTACTAGCACTCCCCCCTTCTTGGTCTCTAAAAATCAACTTCTTGACTACCACCTCCAGGTAGTCTGGCCGGCACATCAATGTAACACATAAGCATTATACAGTGCCATCTGCATGATGTGCATGGCCAGCTTCTTGTACCACACCCTCGACTTCCGCATGGCTGAAGCACCTGGTCCGACAAGTCCACCCCTCCCATGTACCTATTATAATCCAAAATACCGTCCAGCTTGGGGGCTTCTGCAATGGTACCTTGTACAGGGGCAGGGGTGGTGGTGTGCCCATGTATTTTTGATAGTACATCCCTCTTGTCCTTGTACCTAACACACAATACTGAGTGCTCGGCTATCGTGCCTTGTGAGCTTAATCCCTAGCAGCGACTTAGAAGGAATCAGAGAGGTCTCCCTCTCTCCCTAACAATGCCTAACAGTGCCGCATGCCGCAGTTTGTCTGGAAGAAAGGAATTTGAACAAGGAAACACTGGTATAAAAATTATCCAGGTAGAGGTGGTAGCCCTGGTCCAGTAGTGGATGCACTAAATCCCACACTACTTTTCCAGCAATTCCCCGAAAGGGGGGGAATTCTGGGAGAACTCTTTTGGAATCCTTCCCTTCATATATCCTGAACTTATAAGTGTACCCTGCTGCACTCTCACACAGCTTATACCTCTTAAACGCCATACCTTGCCCTCTTATTGGGCAGGTTCTGGCATAACTGAAGTCTCTCTTTGAAATGCACCAGGGACTCGTCTATCGATAAATGTATCTCTGGAGTATACACTTCCAAAATCGGGCATTTAGATAATCTAATATGGGCCAGATCTTATACAACCTATCATAACTGGGGTCATATCTGGGTGGGTACTGTGCATTGTCGGAAAAATAAACTTATGGATGGCTTCAAAGCGCATCCTACTCATCGGCATTCAGTACATCGGGTGTGATGCAGTATGTCTGTGCTCCAGTAGTCCCTAACAGAGGGCTTCTTTACTAGTCCCTTAAGAAGAGTTATGCCCCAAAACTATTCTATCTCTGCTGCACTAACAGGGGTCCACCTGTGGGGTTGTGCATAAAAAGAAGTAGGGTTTTGGGCCATATATTGTGCAGCGTAGAGATTGGTCTGGGACACCATCCGACCAACCAGGTCCTCACTAAAAAAGATCTTTAAAAGTTCCAATGGTCCGAGCCCATCCATGTCTCTGCGTATCCTAGGACTGGCCGTAAAATCAGGGACCTGAGGGGCATAATTACTGGGGGTCACCCATGTGAGGGTCAGAAGTCCCAGGGACTTCAGGAGAAGTCCCGGGCACTCCAGCAGAAGTCCCGGGCACTCCAGCAGAAGTCCCGGGCACTTCGGCACTACTACGTAAGCTCCTTCTCAGGAGTTCCTCAGAGTCGCTTCGTGAGGACGAGGTAGACAAATAAAACGCACACTCGTCCCCACTAGCTGACTCCGTATCAGAGGCCATATAACTAAATACCACCAAGTCAGAATATGTCTTCTGTGACATGATGGGGGGGGGGGTTAGTATACAAACTACACTACACTACACCTACTCCAATACACTACCCCACACCACTACACCTACTCCACTACACCACGTTACACCTACACCACTACACCACACAGCGCCTGCTTCTCCACGCAATGCCTGCTCCTCCACGCAATGCCTGCTCCTCCATGCTATGCCTGCTCCTCAATGCTATGCCTGCTCCTCCATGCTACGCCTGCTCCTCCATGCTACCCCTAAACGCTACTCCTCCAACTGGGTAATTGAGTGTTTTGGGATACAGTAAAGGGACAGATCACTAGCACAACTCTCTCTAACAACTCCAACACCAAAATGGCACTGTTAGAGAGCGTTGTGCTAGCTAGATCAGCCCCCTAGCATCACAGATCTGAATCGATTGGCCAATGGCGGCAAGCAACGTCACAGGACCAATCAAATCGGTTCTGTGATGTCATCGGAGGGGTGTCGGCTAGCGATGCTGACACCTCCTACCTACGTGTTACCCTGTCTCGTGACAGGGTAACGTCCTAAAAGCGAGTAGCACTCATGTCCAAAATATCAGATGCTGACCATTAAGGCACTGTGCTCAGCGTCCGATATATCGGACACTGAGCATCAACAGGTTAAAGTATTTAAAATAATAACATAACATTAAAAAATAAGCAAATAAAAAATACGTAATTTAAAGAAACAGTCTCTGTGTTTTCAGAGACAGTTATTCTCTCTGCATTAGGCTACATGCTGTAACATCACACAGACAACAGAAGGTACTTGGGTGTACTCGAGAGAAAAGTCTCTATGGGAAGAGTCTGGAGGGAGGAGTCTGTGGACCAGTGGACCCTCTAAACCACCTTGGGAGATGGTAGGAGGCCCACGGTGGCAACCAAGGTACAGGATATGCAGGAAACAGTCTGAGCCTGGGAAGACAGCAGGAACACAGAGGAACAATGGTAACACTGGCACGGACTGGAGACTTGACACAGGATGGCAGGTGCACATGGAGGTACATGGAGGTGTCTGGGAATGCTGGAGACCGGAACACGGAGGTGTCTGGGAACGCTGGAGACACACAGGAACATGGAGGCGTCTGGGAACGTTGAAGACAGGAACACAGGAAAGCATCTGGGCTTTCTCTTCCACAGAAACGGCGTAGGCAAGCCTGTTATGGAAACCATAGGAGATTCTAGTAGAAGATCCAGCGGGGAGTGAAGGGGGAGCCGGATTATACGGCCGAGTTGGATTAGCCAGAGTCGATGAGGAGGAAGCTGGCTCTTTAAGTCTTATGGAGCCGACGACACGCTAGCAGTTGGAGCGCGTGGCCTAGAAGGAGTACAGCCAGGAGCATGGAGAGGTGAGTCGAGGCCAGGGAGCAGGACCACAGCAGCGGGAACTGCGGCACATAGAGGGGCACGAGTGTGCCCACGATCCACGACAAGGATCACGGGTGCATCTGTGACACATGCACAGACTGTAGGTCCTGCTCTATCTTTTGCGGCACGGCTGCTCAGTGTGGTGAGGCACAATGGGCCAGATCTATTAAAGTGCCTGTCGCAGTTTTATGTCTTACTTTGCACTAAAAAGAACATCTGAAGCTTGCACATGTATTTAAGAAGTATTTACCGCAGTTTTGTGTTGTGACTACACTGTGCTGATGAGATAGAACAAATGTGCACCTAAAGGGGCATGTTAGTGCTCAGTCGGAGTTTGCGACACAATTAATTCAACAAATCGCCAGATGTATGTTAAAGGTGCACCTAAAAAAAGATGCTGTGCACTTAGAGAGGAGTGCAGGGTGCACCAAATAATTGAAGACTGTGCACTTGTACTCAATAATCTGGCAAACCCTGCACAGGAGTTAGTCAAATTGCACTTGGTGAACTCTACACTACCTTTGATAAATCTGCGCCAATGTGTTCACCCCATGGTATCGTGTCTTCATTGACTACGATGGCGTCACAGCACAGAATATGATACTGTGTATATAGCATTAAAAGGAGCAATGGTAAAACCACAAACCCTTCCTCTCACTTTGATTAAGGGTGCTGTGGTTGTTCTGATCAAGTTACTTATATAGATATGGGCAGACAAATAGACTCAAACATTAGAGCAATTTTTAAGGTGTTTTGTTTCCTAGCCTAGGAGAAATAGAAGTCCTTTCTCTCACTCTATCAATTAGAGTTAGCACCTCTACTAAAATACCCCTGTCCTTTTTTTAATTATGGGTTTAACCCCCAAATTTACAACTTATAGGGACATTGGGTCGATTAACCTTTCCGCTGAAATTACTTTCCAATGACTGAGCTCAGTCTCAAGACTGGCTAATGCCCAAGACAGTCAATTACTTCAGGTCAACAAAAAAAGTCTCCTGGTCTACAGTATGTTTTGGGCGTTATCTCAATGATCAATTTGGGAAATTTGTATTACAATATATCGGGCCACATGCTTTTATCAAAATCATAATCAGAATGTGGCTAAGGATATGTTAAGGTTCTCTGTGTTTTTGTTTGACTTTTAATTGTGTGAACTTTGCTTTATGTTGCTGGACGTTTTGAGCCTACAGTTCCTACAGCCTGCAGTTCCTCTGCAGCTTGGCTCTGGTACAGCAACAGTTAACCTGCTGTAATGGACAGGTCTCATATCAAGTCAGCTGGGGATGTAATTTGGATGTTCAATGGAATTTGCCAGATATGGGGGATATTTGATTCTTTCAATCAATGTTACTGTGCTTCGTAGTTACCTATGTCCCTTGGGATATGACCAGTATTCCATGTTTAACACCAGGTTACCACCTTTGGTTTGATATAACCCAAGGTGCTTCTTTGCACTATCTCTTATAGTTCTCTTTGATACTTACTAGAGATGAGCGAGCACTAAAATGCTCGGTTGCTCGTTATTCGAGACAAACTTTTCCCGATGCTCGAGTGCTCGTCTCGGATAACGAACCCCATTGAAGTCAATGGGAGACTCAAGCATTTTTCAAGGGGACTAAGGGTCTGCACAGGGAAGCTTGGCCAAACACCTGGAAACCTCAGAAAATGATGGAAACACCGATAACACAGCATGGTGCCGACATAGTGACCAAGTTCCATAAGGTATCTGGTGAAACACCCGAAAAATGAGCCTCACACAGCTCGTTCGATAAGAGGACGACATGTGGAGGCAGCCATGGAGACGACTTCCATGATTAAGAGTGACAATATGGGGCATCCATATTGCTTCTATGATTGAAACTTCAAGTCTCCAGCATGGCGATGACAGATGCGCCGAGTTCCATTATGTATCTGGTGAAACACCCAAAAATTCTGCCTGACATAGCTCGTTTGATAAGGGGATGATGTGCTGTATATCCTCTCACGCTCCAGCGTCTGGGGTATAGAGAGTTGAAAGTTGCGCATGGAGGCATTGGTGGACGCTGTGGAGGATCGGGGAGGCGAAATGGACAGGAAACAGCAGGGGCAGTATGCATGGATGCCTCTGAGGCTGCCTAATCTTGGGATAGAGCTGGCGGTCCGCTGCCAGGCGAGCTTTCGCCTGTCCAAGCCCCTGTCTCTCGGCTCCTCCCCACCCAAAATGGGCCTGTGGTCCAGAAGCGTTTACTTTGAAAAAATTATAATTTTCAAAGCAGACGGGGTCATTTCAATATTTCATCCAGGAATAATGGAATAGCATAGCGGTTCTATTTTTAATAGTTTTTTTCGGAAATGGTTCCATGATTAAGAGCAACAGTATAGGGCATCCATATTGCGCTGCTATGATTGCAACTTCAGGTCTCCAGCATGGCGGCTACAGATGCGCCGAGTTCCATTATGCATCTGGTGAAACACCCGAAAATTCTGCCTGACACAGCTTGTTTGATAAGGGGACGATGTATGGAGGTAGTAAAGTAGTAGTAGATTAAAGGTGCTGCAGTTAAAACTATGTTAGTTGGATCTTGAGATGGAGCTGGCGGTCCGCTGCCAGGCAAGCTTTCGCCTGTCCAAGCCCCTGTCTCTCGGCTCCTCCCCAAACAGCACTTCTAAGAACCTTTTGTATAAGATCAAGTGTAGTAGTGTTCTTATAAGTTTGGGTTATGGTGGGTGAGGGGACTGTAAACAGATGCAAAAGAAGCGCTGAAATAATATCGGTAAATGATAAAAGTTTGACAGTATATTTTGTGGATAACACGGCAGGGTGGCGACAAAGTTAACAAGTTTGATGTGGAAGCCATGAAAACACAGCTCGTTTGCTAAGGGGACGATGTATGGAGGCAGCTATATGGACGACTTTGGGTGGCAGCTATGGAGATGATGTGTGGAGGTAGCAATGGATACAACGTGTGGTGGCAGATAAAAAGACGACGTGTGGAGGCTGCTATGGAGACAATTAAATTTGGATAGTGCCTGTATGTGGCAGTCCAAAAAAGTTTTCAAACCAGAGGAGCAGGTTATTTAATTTTTCTGGAGGGCCACATACCCGGTCCTCTGTTTTGAAAACTTTTTTGGACTGCCACATACAGGCACTATCCAAATTTAATTGTTTCCATAGCAGCCTCACTCGGTCACTCTGTCATCGCCATGCTGTTGCCCATAATTTTGGCATAATGGTGTGATTAGGCAGCCTCAGAGGCATCCATGCATGCTGCCCCTGATGTTTTCTGTCCATTTTCGTGGTGTTTCCATCATTTTCTGAGGTTTCCAGGTTTTTGGCTAAGCTTCCCTGTACAGAGCCTTGGTCCCCTTGAAAAATGCTCAAGTCTCCCATTGACTTCAATGGGGTTTGTTATTCGAAATGAGCACTCGAGCATCGGAAAAAGTTTGACTCAAATAACGAGTACTCGAGCATTTTAGTACCTGCTTATCTCTATTAGGCACTAAATAGCGTAACATGTTTCTAAAATCTTCGCTTTATTCTTGGACTGCTGCACAGTGTATATCATACCACCAATTTCAGTAAATGTTGTGACTCATCCTTTTCATACCATTAGTACTCAAGTGTAAAAAGTAACTTATCTTGTGGGATACTCACACAAGCTCAGCATTGGGACAACCATCAATCGTGGTCAAATATCGACAGCCTTTGTCTATAAAACCTTCCAATTCCTTCAATTTGACGTTCTGTTAACCCCTTTTCATCAGGGCACCTTCTATTGCTGGTTGCATCATCCACTGATCCACTGTCTTGTTTGCTACATATAAAATGACAGACCTTATAATAAGCTGTTTTGTCGTATTTTGCCTGGACTTCCACCTCTTGGTTTTGGAGTGAATAAATGGACTTCATTTTGTATTCTTCCAGCTATGTTGGCACTCACATAATGCAATTTGGCAATTTTCTTGACCAAGTGACCGCTGTTGAGGAGCTTGATGATGATGTTTTTCCTTTTGTATTAAATCTTCTTGGCTGCAACACAATTCCTGTCTCTCAGGAATTAACCTATTTTTACACTGGGGAATGTTTGTAAAGGTTGAAATTTATAGTATAAAAGAAGAAAAAGCATGTTCCACCAGAAGGAGCAAAATTTGCATAACTAAGCACATGCTAAGTAGTTGCAAGTCAAATGTATGTATAAGATGATGTGAGTCTTGATCCTTTTTACTTAAGACACTTAAGATATAGTACATGTATCTGGGTGTTATAAATTAACCGAACAATACAAGGTATTGTAGTATGGGCACGATGATTTGCATACTTTGTTGTTAAAAATATATATATAACATACTCTTTTATTGTTACAGAAATGCTTGTTCTCATAAAGTAGGTAACAGAGGGAATGCAACGTAGATGTAGTAAAGGAGCCCATTCTACAGCATTTGAAAAATACTGGGGAAATAGTATAAAATAAACAGTATAAAATCATCAGAGGTATGGTACATACCCCTACCAATTTGAAGACAGAGCGAGCATGGGTTTAGTATCTCAGCATGTCGGGGTCGTAATCGACAAACAACCGGTCCGGTCAGTCACCTCGAATCAGACAGAGCAAGCGTGCACACTCTCAAGAAAGACTCTGATACAAAGTTGTTCAGCTTCAGTCTCGAGACAAGCTCGTACTGCCTAGCACAACAAGACTGGCGTTTATTTCCGTGTTAGCAGACTTTATAAAGAAGGGTAAAAAAATGTGGTTATAAGTCAAGCAGCATCATAGTAGGCAAGGATTAAGCATATATGTCTAGCATCCGGTGCACCCCGATTGGTCAGTTCCAGTATCTGGGCAGATAGTGTCCTAGGCGTTGACAAAACCTTAAGTTTAAATGCGAGTCATGAAGCCTTCTTGGAATCGGGCGTGTTGGCCTGTTTCCGGAAATAGGGTGTTGGCTGTGTTATGTCAGCGGATGCCAGCGCCATCTTAAGTAACATATCTGAGCATATTGCTGAGGAGGAAAAACTTTAGTATTTGCAAAGTATATAAGAATATAAAAGTATAAAAGTATAAAACTATAAAGCTCATATACAGATTTTCCCCTTCACAATCCCCCCTTAATACTAAATTTTTCCTCTAATGTACCTTCGAGGTTGTCCATGAGTGGGGATAGGTTGGGGTGGGGTTGCTTCACAAACTTCGGGCTAGGCCTGCCCTTTCAGCTAGACCTCACCTCCTGTTTGCACTACACTAACTTACACTCATGGAGCTCTCCCATCTTTCCCTAAATTAGCTCTTCCATGGATGGGGGATTAGGTGGTCGTGGTATGATTTGGGGCATATCAGTTAATTCTTCCTCTTCCGTTCCTATCTGGGCCTCTCTTTCCTGGGCCATCAAAATATTGGACTTACTTTCTGCAATACGCCTGATCAAAGACTTGTAAACTGGGATGCAACAACAAAGAAGGAAAAGGCAAAGGATAAACATTCCCAGCAGGACTACGCCTATTTGTTGGAAAAACTTTTTCCATCCTCCAGTCCAGTTCAGTAGCCAATCGGCCCAGGAGGTATCTAATCCTGAATTCTTTTTAATCTCTAAGGCCAAATTTTTGAGGCTGTTTAGTGCTACTGTGGTTTTGCCATCAGCACCACTATTCTGGGGGATGTAAGTGCAACACTCTTCTCCTATCATCCCACAGACTCCTCCTTTTTCAGCCAAAATCAAATCATTCTATTTTGGAGGGTCATTTGAGTATTAGGGCCTAGTTCTTCGACTATACCTGTGAGGGCCTCAACACTATAATTTACAAATCTCTGTTCATTATAATAAATGTAATTAATCCAAACCACATTTTTGTTGATCTGAATTTGGGGAATGATAGAGGCAAATCCTGCAGCAATTTGGTCTTGGGCTTTGTATCTATTAGGGACCCCCCTTGGGACTCCTATAGAATCAATATACACTTCAGGGTCTTCCTTATATCCTTTAAGGGACTCAATGGCCCAGGGTAATATTTTGAAGGGGAGGACGAGTTTAACTAGGGGAGAAAACTGTACCCCTTAACCAAAAGAGGAAAGAAAAATGGACCGACTAATAAGATGCATATAAATCAAAAAGATCTTTATTGGTAACATTTTACACTTAAAAAGCACAATAAAATCGTGAGTGGTGAAATACAGAAAGAGAAAGGGGCAAACTGATCTGGACAGAATGGAGTACCATATAAGAGGCAGGAGAAACTGGGCAAGAGGCTAGCAAAATACATGTAAAGTGACTACTGATAAGTGGTGTATGTAATTTACCCTATGTTGGTTATAGAGGAATGTAAGTTCTTACTGAGTCGTTCTGGTGCAAGGGTTCCTCTGTCCAGAGAGGGCCGCGTTTAACTAGGGTACATTGTCCTTTCCAGGAGAAGGGCAACCTACTTCTAAGTCTACCATTACCACATAACCAGTGGCAGTCCATTAGAATACCGGTGTGATTGGTTTCCTGGGCCATCAAAATATTGGACTTACTTTCTGCAATACGCCTGATCAAAGACTTGTAAACCGGGATGCAACAACAAAGAAGACAAGTCAAAGGATAAACATTCCCAGTAGGACTACACCTATTTGTTGGAAAAACTTTTTCCATCCTCCAGTCCAATTCAGTAGCCAATCGGCCCAGGGAGGTATCTACTCCTGAATTCTTTTTCATCTCTAAGGCCAAATTTTTGAGGCTGTTTAGTGCTACTGTGGTTTTGCCATCAGCACAACTATTCTGGGGGATGTAAGTGCAACACCCTTCTCCTATCATCCCACAGACTCCTCCTTTTTCAGCCAAAATCATATCAAGGGTCATTCTATTTTGGAGAGTCATTCGAGTATTAGGGCCTAGTTCTTCGACTATACCTGTGAGGGCCTCAACACTATAATTTACAAATCTCTGTTCATTGTAATAAATGTAATTAATCCAATCCACATTTTTGTTGATCTGAATTTGGGGAATGATAGAGGCAAATCCTGCAGCAATTTGGTCTTGGGCTTTGTATCTATTAGGGACCCCCCTTGGGACTCCTATAGAATCAATGTACACTTCAGGGTCTTCCTTATATCCTTTAAGGGACTCAATGGCTCTCTTTGACCTTTCATCTTTTACTTTGGGGTCCCAGGGTAATATTTTGAAGGGGAGGACGAGTTTAACTAGGGTACATTGTCCTTTCCAGGAGAAGAGCAACTTACTTCTAAGTCTACCAATACCACATAACCAGTGGCAGTCCATTAGAATACCGGTGTGATTGGTCAATAGGTCACGGTCTACAGTAGAGTTTTCTGCACAAAATCCATCTGCAAATATCCCCAGAGAGATTCCTGATTGGTCATCACTGTTGAAACAAGTATAATTGTCAGGACGTACATATATTTCTCCTGGTGGTCTTATTTTGGGTTTTCTGGTAATTAGGGGCTGGTATTGGGGACACTTAACATCTGCCCCTCCCTTTAGTAGAGTCATAAGGCACTGCACTAATGATTTATTCTGTGGTATAGGGAAAGGGGTGGTACTCAAGTGAGGATTGGCAGCAGCACAGGCTACACATCCTACTGTCATGTTACTAGCTCTTACAGAGTACCTGACCCATTCTAACCACAAATTTTTCCTGGGGGCGGTTCCTGTTTCGATGGAAAAGACTTGATCCCAGAGAGACCTGGTAGGGGTATTACATCCTGAATCATAGTATCCCTCCTGCCTTCTTGGGGCTTTGGGGTAGGCTTAACTGCTGGCTTACTCGTAGGCTTAAGGGAAATGTCTTTGAGTTCGATGATTCCTATGTTTTCTCCAACTCCCCCCTTTAGCCAGACACGCGAAAGGTCCCCAGTCATATATAACCCCAACACATACCTTCCCATGTCTCCTATGGAGGGTTTTTTTCTAAATTCAAATAGATCGGGAGTCAATTACCCAGATGCGTACATCCTTCCCAGTTCTGGACACCCTTTGTCAAGGTCATCCGGGTAAGGAGGGATTTACCACTACTGTCTTTTCTATTTTGGGCTTCCTGGGGTTTGTAGTTCCAATTGTTCCCAGTATTCCACCCCACATCCGACCAGTAATAACAGTTTTCATTACCAGGTCTCGTACCACAAAGGTAGTACTGTCCCTTGTCTATGTTGTGACGCCAATCTGTCCTAGTGCAAGAAACTATATTGCAATAATCAAACCGATAAGTTTGCACAGGCTGGTACATATCAACCCATAATGTGGTTAACCCTGAACCAATGTGGCACAAGCTAAAGAACATCATGTATATAGAAAGGATATGTTTCTTCATGGTGAGGTCGGGTCTCTTCTGCAGTGGGAGGCGTGTGTCCAGGTGGTTTTCCCTTCAAGTTTGACTGCGGTGGGGGTAACAAGGACCACAGTGTATGGACCATCAAACCTTGGGTCTAGGCAGTTCTTCCGGATGTGTTTCTTTACATACACCTTGTCACCTGGTTGGAAATCGTGAACTGTATCATCTGTAGATTCAGGAATTGAAGCAGAAACTGCAGAATGTGTGTTAGACAATTCCTTAGACAAACGGACAACAAACTTGACAACTTTATCCATCCCTTCAGCTAACTGCTGTTCCCTTACTTCTGACAACTTAGGAGGTGACCCAAACAAAATTTCATAGGGAGTGAGACCGTGTTTGGCTTGTGGGGTATGTCTGACATGGTACAGGGCAATGGGCAAAAGTTCTGGCCATTCTTTAGGGTTTTCTTGTGTCATCTTGAGCAGTTTGTTCTTCAAAGTCCCATTCATCCTTTCAACCTTCCCAGAACTTTGAGGGTGATATGGCGTGTGGAGTCCTATGTTAGCTCCTAGCATCTGCCATAAGTTCAGTGTAGATCTGGCCAGTGAAGGCTGGTCCTTGATCACTTTCTATTACCTGAGGTACTCCAAATCTGCAGGCAATTTCAGTAATAAGTTTCTAGGCTGTAAGTCTAGCAGTCATGTTGGCCACTGGGTAGGCCTCTGGCCATCCTGAGAACATGTCCACAGCTACTAAGGCATATTCATATCTTCCTGACTTGGGCAGCTGGATGTGGTCAACTTGGATCCTTTGGAAAGGGTAGTCTGGCTTGGCCAGGTGCTGGCACTTTGGTTGTGGGGGCTGGGTTACAAGGAGCACAAATGGAGCAGGCCTTGATGTAGGCATTCACAGCTGTAGATAGTCCTGGAGCAAAATACGTCTTCTTGGCATAGGCTAATGCTTGGTCTTTCCTCTGTGTGTTACCCCATGAGCCCAGGTAGCAATGGCGGCGTACAACTTTCTAGGGAGACAGACAAGTCCTTGTACTGTCCAGAGTCCATTCTCATAAGCAGCACCCCAACTGAGCAAGGGTAGGAGAGGTGGTCCTTCCTTCTTCCTCCTTCTTCCTCTGGGCTCTAGTAGCCACCATGTAGGAATAGGTTGTCTCTTGTTCTTCCTCCAGGATCCTTTCCAGCCATTCGGATGACACATTCCCCATGGCAGCTTCTTTGGCCGCACAGTCAGCTAGGTAGTTACCTCTGGCTGCTTTGGAGTTCACTTTTCCATGAGCTTTTACCTTGATCACTGCCACCTTGGTAGGCAGTTGCAGAGCTTCCATCAGGCTCTTGATGAGGTCTGCATGCTTTACTGGGGTACCTGCGGCTGTGATGAAGCCTCTGTTCTTCCAGATTATTCCAAAATCATGGGCAATACCATGGGCATACCTTGAGTCAGTTCTGATGTTCACCGTCTTTCCTTTGGCCAAAGTACAGGCTTCCCTGAGGGCTATCAGTTCTGCTTCTTGAGCTGACATGGAGGCTGGTATGGCTTCTGCTTTCACTACCTGTGTTTCAGTGGTCACCGCATAGCCTGTGTGGTACCTTCCAGACTGGTCTGCAAACCTGGAGCCATCTGTCCACAGTTCAAGGTCAGGGTCAGGAAGTTCCTGGGTAGTTACTCCTGGAGGTGTTGAAGTGTCATCAAGAAGAACATGTAGGCAGTCATGGGGGTCTTCGTAGTCTTAAAAGTTTCAAAATTCTCATCTTCTGGTTCTAGGTCACCTTCTTCCCCCCTGGAATGTGGAAGAAGAGTGGCTGGATTGATAACTAAACAACGTTTATAGGTGATATGAGATGGTAGAAGCAAAGAACACTGAAGTCTGAGATGTCTCTGGTGGGTCAGAAGCCTAGGTTGGGTCTGAGTAAGGACTGCTGCCAAATCATGAGAAGCTTGAATGACGAGGTCGTGTCCCAGGACAATGTCATCAGTTTTATCAAAAAGAGCATGGGCGGCATGGACTGCTTTCAAACAGGTAGGAGAGGTCCGGGCTACCGGGTCCAGGCGGCATGAGTATTATCCAATAGGACGTTGTCTTCCAGCATGTTGCTGTGCCAGGACACCAGATGCATGTCCTTCACTTTCAGAAACAAACAAGTTGAAAGGCTGAGTGTAGTCTGGAAGTCCTAGAGCAGGTGCTCTGGAAATGGCAATCTTGAGTTGGTGATGAAAGTCTTGTAAATGTGGGAGGACCACATCAGGTGAAGGGCTTTGTGGTCCTCCTGACTTTAAGCAGTCATACAGGGGTTGCATAAGTCTCGACGCGTCCGGAATCCATTGTCTGCAGTAGGCGATGAGTCCCAAGAAGGACTGGAGTTGGTTAGTGGTAGACGGAAATGGTAACTTGGCAATGGCCAATTTCCTGTCTTTAGTGAGGTGTCGGGCCCCTTGGGAGACACAATGTCCAAGAAAAATAACCTTTGTGTGGCACCACTGAACTTTATCCTTGGAAACTTTGCAGTAGATTGTAGAGAGGAACAGTAGAAGAGACAATGAGTCTTGTTCCAGCAGTTGCTTGGAGTCAGCACAGAGAAGACGATCATCCTCATACTGTAGAAGAGTAACTTGGGAATGCTCAGCAATCCAGGAAGACAAAACAGTTTTCATGGCCTGGGTGAATTGGTTAGGGCTGTTCTGGGCACCCTCTGGGCACCTTGTCCAGGTGAGCTGGCTTCCACAGGAGGTAATATATCTTCACTCACAGTCTCACATGGTGGCCTGGTCCCCAACCAGAACAACGGTATCCACAACGGTACTCTATGCAGGTAACTCTCCTAGTGAGAAGTTCCTACTGGACTTAACCCGCTTAGTTCACCTTGTTTCAGGTACTGACATCCGTCATGGCGTATTTATCTACTCTGACGGCCGATGTCACAAGACACTACTTAGTTACGTCTCTAAATATACTTCTTTCCCTTAAAATACAACTTTAAACGGCAACATACAAAGTTACTTTCACTCTCCAGGCAGAAATTAACAGAGTGACTGACAGAGCGGGCGTGGTGATTGAAAACGAAACTAAGTTGTCTTCCTTGTTGTGTGACGGTTCTGAGCGCGGCACTGAGACTAAGAGAAATCCCCACCACTCGGACAGTCACCCCGGAGACCCGTAGGGCCCGGAGACTACTACCTCACGCCCTCGGATACACAGATAAGTACTATATATACAGTATATACATAGACTTACCATGTTCCTGTGAGATTGATCAGATCTCCTCCAGGAGCGTCAAGGGTCATCCACCGGGTGTTGGTGCGGGTCCTCGGGGGCTCAAAGGCTCAGGCCACACCCCACGTGGGGCGCCAAGTTGTCGGGGTCGTAATCAACAAACAACCGGTCCGGTCAGTCACCTCGATTCAGACAGAGCAAGCGTGCACACTCTCAAGAAGACAAGCTTGTACTGCCCAGCACAACAAGACTGGCGTTTATTTCTGTGTTAGCAGACTTTATACAGAAGGGTATAAAAGCGTGTTTATACGTCATGCAGCATCATAGTAGGCAAGGATTAAGCATATATGTCTAGCATCCGGTGCACCCCGATTGGTCAGTTCCAGTATCTGGGCAGATAGTGTCCTAGGCGTTGACAAAACCTTAAGTTTAGATGCGAGTCATGACGACTTCTTGGAATCGGGCGTGTTGGCCTGTTCCCGGAAATAGGGTGTTGGCTGTGTTGTGTCAGCAGATGCCGGCGCCATCTTATAAAAGTATAAAAGTATAGAACTATAAAACTATAAAGCTCATATACAGATATTCCCCTTCACAGGCACAACCACTAAACAGTGGATAAATTGCCTGCTTCTATCTCCCTAGACCGTGCAGTTGCAGCAGCACCAGATATCAGACCCCCAGTGATCTCATTTTGATGATTTTCAGTATAAGCTATTGTGTGTGTACATGAGATACAACACTATATCAGGAAATTACTTGATTTATCGACAGGTTCTACATTTAATTGTAATCTTCCCCCCAAGATAAAAATCTTTATTATGTTGTTGCTTTACAAACATATAAAACAGTTATAAAAATGTATGTTAGACAATTACAAAGATATTAAGCATCCCATATGTTTATACATAATAAAAAGAGGTGTGTCTGCACCAGAAATATTACATGCGCCAGAAAATTCAGTCTGTGCGCCAGAAAATTCAATATTGTTTCACAGCAAACTAGACGAATTAAATGAAGCTGCAAAGAAGAACTCGCCAGTCTTATACAGCACCAGATTAATCACCCAATATCAGACATAGTGATTAATCTGGCGCAGCAGAGAACTGTCTAGTACTACTCTGCATTGGTCTAAAGGTCGACACATATTAGCATTACTGCCTATGGGTACCACCATCTTGGATGGCCAATAACGCCCTTGACATCATCGGAGGGTGGTGATTGGTTTCCATGGCAGCCTACAGTCTCATAGAGACTTGCAGGCTTGCCATGTATAATGATCTCCACTAGCCAGCCGGTGGCTGGCTATTAGAGATCATCAGTAAAATTGCTAACTACTGCAATACAGTAGATTTGTAGTATATATTATGAGCAATCAGACCCTGCAAAGACCCCTAAAGTATGTAAAAAATATAAAAATAATATAATTTTTTTTAAAGTAAGAGTTTAAATCACTCCCCTTTTCCTAGAACACATATAAAAATAAATAAACAGTAAAAATCATATACATATTAGGTAACGCCACGCAGGTCTGGTTTTAGACAAAGTGGGACCCTGTGCAAAACTAAAAGTGAGGCCCCAAAATAAAATGATTTTAAGAACAGTCGCATTCAGTAAAATGCTCCTTTTAGACCTGCGCAATAATAACACTTTGTAGTTGACAAACAGTAGTATAGTAAGTATTTGTATTATGGGACTGTAGGAGAATTTTATATGAGATAGACAGATGCCTGATTGATTATAGAAAATAATTTTAAAATATGATATACTGTAGATTTAAAGATGCATCTATAAATCAGGGGCGGAATGGGAATTTAAAGTGGCACATACGTCATCAAGTGTGGTTTGATAGCAGACTAAAGTGCCCCCTGTACCCGCCCCCGCCCGATCCATGATTTTTGTTTTTCTTTTTATTATACATGACACGCTGCTGACTGTTTTACATTTCACCCGGGGCTTATGAGACCAGGTCTCGCAAAGAGGGGCTTAAAGCACCTGATCCTACAGGCATCTGCCCATATTTGAGGAGTTTATGTGCCGCCTCTCCTTCTCCCTCTCAGTCCAGAATGGCGTCCCCCATCTACCATCCTCTCCATCAGTCAGCCAAAGTCCTCTTCCCCAGTTGTGTCTGAGGAATCGGAAGGGGCCTCATCTGTTTGCCACTTCTCCCCCAGCACCCAAGTAGCAGATGAAAGCTGGGATTGGAAGGAGCATCTGCTCGCAATTCCGACAAGGCAGGACCTGGAGGTCCTTATTCAACGCAAAGAGGACTCTCATAAAAAGGTAGTGGAGGAGGTAAGATGGGATGTGGCTCATATAGGAGGACGGGTCGAAGACTTAGAGAAAAATGTAGACGCAGCTTTTTCTTGCATGGGTGCACATCAGCTAGTTCTCCAGGAACATACGACACAGCTCCTTAATATTTAAGCACACCTTGAGGACATCGAGAACCATCATAGACAGAATAACCTGCGGATTAGGGGGCTAGCTGAGGAAGTGCCTCCACAAGAGTTGGATTCTGTGGTCACCCAGCTATTTCAGGAGCTATTGGGGCCCTCTACTTCACATAGATTAGAAATGGACAGAGTTCATTGAGCCGTCGGGCACAAAAGCTCAGATCCCGCTAGACCCAGGGATATCATATGGAGGAGGCCATATCTTGAGGGTGGCGAGAGAAAGACATCTCCTTCAGGAACTGCTCTGTCTCTATTTTGCCAGATATAGCCAAGCGCACTCTGCAGCTGAGGAAAGCTGTGCATCCGCCTCAGAAATCTAATAAGGACTATTGTCCGCTGTAGTATACACGGTAGCCTACCTTAGGTAAGGTTACACAAAGCGTAGGTGTGTTTGGTGTGTTGACTGTTTATCTGGTTACTTGTTGTCTTGTCTACCGATACCTTGGTGTGTTCTTTCCTTTCCCTAAGTATCTCATCCTATCCACCTGTTAACTGTTAAACATGTCCATTGCTAACATTTTGCTCCCACAATGTCAGGGGGTTAAATAGCCCTAACAAGCGTGGGCACAACCTGTATCATCTCCATAGGCAGAGAGCTATGGTCCTTCTTTGGCAGGAGACCCATTATAAAAAAATGTAGTTCACTGTGGCACCAAAAAGTATTCAATATAAAATAAAAAAAAGTGTCGCTCGGCACACACTTACCTTCACTCAGCCCGGGTCAGTGTACTCCAGTGCGGTGCCATGCTCTTCAGCGCAACAGCAACATCTGGCGAACGTCAGAGGAACTGCCTTAGTGAATCGCTGGAAGACCCAAATCCACCGCAGAGACCGCACCGCTGGATCGCGAATGGGACGGGTAAGTAAATCTGCCCCAATATGTATGCTACACCCGAAACATGTAGGCATTCTTACTACAAAAAATATACGGTGATGCCATAGTGGATGCTTGTTATTACCGTATATACTCGAATATAAGCCGACCTGAGTATAAGCCGAGACCCCTAATTTTACCACCAAAAACTGGGAAAACATATTGACTCGAGTATAAGCCGAGGGTGGGAAATGCATTGGTCACAGACCCAGCCAAGTATATAGCCAGCCAGCTCCCTATAATATACAGCTTGCCCCCAGTAGTAAACAGCCGGCCCCCAGTAGTATACAGCCTGCCCCCAGTAGTATACAGCCTGACCCAACCTGCCCCCAGTAGTATACAGCCTGCCCCCAGTAGTATACAGCCTGCCCCCAGTAGTATACAGCCACCCCAGCCTGCCCCCAGTAGTATACAGCCACCCCAGCCTGCCCCCAGTTGTATACAGCCACCCCAGTCTGCCCCCAGTAGTATACAGCCATCCCAGCCTGCCCACAGTAGTATACAGCATTCCCCCAGTAGTATACAGCAACCCCAGCCTGCCCCCCAGTAATATACAGCATGCCCCCAGTAGTATACAGTCAGCCCAGAATTTAAAAAAAATAAACTATTTACTCACCCTCCGGTGGCCCCGATGAGCAGCGCTGCTCCCCAATGTCACATTTTTTGTGCTGAAAAACTCGGCTTATACACGAGTATATATGGTATGTTACATTTGGATTTTGGAGAAAATAAAGAAATTTATATTGAATACTTTTCGGTGCTGGAGTAAACTACGTTTTCCTATGCATGCATGTGACCGTCTGGGTCCGGACGTAATCCTGGTGCAAACAAAAAAGGGCCTGGTCATTAAGGGTTTATTGTTACTCCTCCAGACCTGCATGTACTATAGCTTGCATTCACTTTATCAAGGTTTACATTGCATCCTATTAATTCTGCTTTTAAGATGTTTTTCTGACTGCTAATTTAATTATACCATGAATGTTCATCGTTTATTTGGTGAACAGAAAATGTAGTGCTTTATATTAATTATTGTAAAAGTAACATGGCAAACTGAGAAAAGACAACTTAAGATAACTTTTTCAGTATATTTATTTATATTCATGTGTGGCCATACATGCATTGTTGTGTAGTTGAGAGATGCACACCGAGTGTGTCCCAATTAAACTGACAAGTAAGTTATAACTGCTATCACTAGACCAGATTTAGATTTCGGATTTAGATCGAATTTACGGATTCCTTATTGTTATTGTTGCAGTGATGTACAGCGAAATGCATATAGGTTTGGTATTTACCAAAGCTATTCATTCCACCATGCTTTTGTGTATTTTGAGTATAGTTATCTTATAAATTATAAGTCATTATTTCTTTGTTTATTTTGATTTATGTAGGCTTACTTTGAAGGACGCTTTTGCATGTTGCATAGAGGCATTTTGTAGGTGGTCAAAGTCTGTGTAAACGTTTGTCAGTAGACAATATATGTATTTATTTTTTAACCCCCACGGGCCTCTTTTGGCCTTAGAGGGGTATTCCCATCGGGGCATTTACAGTTAATTGAATTAATTTGCCATATGTATACATTTCTTCAATTGGATGTTATTAAAAAAAATGTTCCTGTGTGAAGATAATTTCTCATAAAGGTTAGTCATTCTGTCCCTTAGAAAGAGATAGCTTCGACCTGACATTTTGGCAGCAGTGGCCAGATATGCACTATTGGGTCTTGCCTGACCACCTGGCTTCAGCAATTATTACCACAGGACAGCTGTGGGACATATAGTAACTACCGGACATTTCATATACAAAATACTTTTGTTTCTTTGTGAAATCACCCCAGCAGAGGTGGTTGTATCCGAGGAAGCTATCTCGTTTCTAAGGGATACAATGACTACATTTATGAGAAATTATATTCACACTGAAACATTTTTGAAAAAAAACTAAATTTGGCAAAAATATGGAAAAATTATTTATTTTCAAAGTTCTAAATTTGATGTAGACTTTTTATTCAAACAGTCATAGCACCCAAATAAATTAATAACTTACATTTCCCAAATGTCTACTTTATTTTGCCATGGTTTTTTAAAATTCCACATATTTTACTAGATTGTTATGAGGCTCAGAATTTGGGTGCAATTTTTAAATTTTTTGGGAAAATCACCAAAACAAATATTTAGATGGACCTGCTCAACTTCTAATTGACTGTAAGAGGCCTAAATAATAGCTAGACCCGTAAATTATGAGTTTCTATTATGGAAACTACACCCCTCAACGTATGAAAAACCATAATTTTTTTTGTTTTTTTATTGTGGACCTATAGGGGCTTATTTTTTGCCACATAAGATTCACTTTTCTGGTAAATCATTTTGGGGCATCTATAGCTAATTGGTGAGATTTTATGAACTCTTGGTTGGTGGAGGAACTGAAAATCATCAATTTTTAGAAACTTTTTTTGTGTTTTTTTTTGGCCATTTACTATACCGTAAAAATAGTATATTATTTTTATTCTATGGGTCTCCACGATTACGGAAAGACCTTATTTATATAGGTTATTTTTCCCATTTTTACTGAATAAAAAGTAATTTGGCGAAAATGTTAATTTTAGCATCACCGACTCATATGGATAACTTTTTTATTTTTCGGCTGACAAAACTGGTTAAGGGCTTATTTTAGAGTGTGTAACTTTTTTAAAGGGTTTTAATTAAAAATTATCTTTTTTTCTAAGCGTTTTTGAGGTTGTTTTTTACGGGGTTCACTTTGCAGGTCCAATAATGATTCTGTTTTATTATGCAGATGGTTTCAGACATAGCGATACCAAATATGTGGGGGTTTTGTGCATTTTATTCAATGTTACTGAATAAAAACTAATTTGGAGCAAATTTTGTTCATTTTAGCATCACCACCTTTTCATATGCAGAACTTTTTTATTTTTCGGCAGACAAATCGGGTTAGGGGCTTAATTTTTGCAAGAAGAGTTGTTCTTTTTAGTGGTCTCATTAACATTTTTTTAATCACATTCTTTTAAGCATTTTTTAAAGGTATTAACTAAAAATTCTCTTTTTTTGGAACTTTTTTGCGTTTTTTTCCCCCGGCGTTTACCGTGCAGGTCCAGTTACAATTCTGTTTTATTAAACAGATTGCTACAGATGCGCCAATACCAATTTTTTTATTATTAACTGTTTTTATGGGAAAGTGACATTTTAGGGGCTTATATTTTTATGTATTTTTTATTTATTCTAGTGTGTAGTGTTTAGTGTTTTTAACTTTTTTTTTACTTATACATACTTGATGCTCTGGTTCAAGTCCAATACACTGCTCTACAATACTTTTTCATTGTAGAGCAGTGTAAACTGTCTGAGCATGCGGACACATGCTCAAATAGTTTACAGTCAGACCCGGAAGGGGTCTGACTGCCAGGGAGATCGGGCAGCCCTGGAGCACTCTGCAGACTTCGGGGCTGCGCAGAAGTGGTTCGGATCCCTCCGGTAAGCGGCACGGGGGGAACCGATCCATAGCAGGAACACCCTTACAGGCCGTCATGCTTGACTGTGGCGTTATGATCGCGGGCGTTAGCGCACACTGTCGGCTGTGATTGACAGCTGCTGCTTCTGGTGCCGGCTCCGTTCGTGAGCACTATGGTGCACTAAGTATCTAGCCGCAGGGACATAGTATAACGTCCAGGTGTGCCTAGGGGTTAAGTTACTAATTAATGCAAACACAAGAATTGTTCTTTAAATTATTGCTTAATTTTACTTTTAATTTGTAATACAATATAACTTGAAAGTAATAAGATATACATATCAGACCTGTAACTTTGCAAATAATGTTTACACAATTTTGATTTTTGCTTTATCTTTATAATAAATCCAATACAAGGAGAAACATAACTTGCAAAGTATTTGAATTCTTGAGATATAAAATTTTGTAATTTGTCTTTTAAATTATATTTCCACAGATCGGAACATTTCCTTAGACTATTTCTGAGACACATGTATTCAGGCTGCAGCAGTGTCCCAGTCTCCTCTCCTCCACACTCATCCAGCTCCCTCACCCCTCTCTACTTTCTCTATTGAGCTGGCAGGGAAGGGAAATGTTGTAAAGTAGAGGAAGAATGCAATAAGAGACCCCCACACAGCTGTCCTTTTCCTAAGGATTCACCACACACTGTTTTTCAGGGGTACAGAACAGAAGATCAGGGGTGGGGAATAGAGATTGATAATACATCACTTCATATCTGGTTATACAGTGCATTACAGTTTACATTGTTATACAACTATGCTCTTTTGTAGTCATTCTAGATAGGGTATCATTCAGTATGGGGGGGGGGGTTGTGGGTAGGTGTGGGTTTGGGGATAGGGATATCTAGGGTTCCCTCTTCATTTTTGCTAGCAGTGTTAGCTTAGAGATTGTAGTTGTGGGAGGGTGGGACGTAGGGGGAGGGAGTGGTTAAAACATAATAAACATAATACTGAACATGAGAACAACCTGTAGAATAAGCAGAACCTATGTGTGTGCCTGGCAGTCCTACACTAATTAGTTTAATCTGTGATCGGGCCTAAATCCTGTTTAAGGCTATTGGCATTAAATCCATTTTGTGGTGCCTTTGTACCTGTCATTACTAAGCAGATCTAGTGGTTTGACTTAAGGTGGGTGGCCTTGGTGGTTCTCCCACATTCTGTGAGTTTCCCATACATGTAGAGATGAGTACAGCCTTGTTTTGCTCATATCACAACTGTTTAACTGTTGATTTCATTGTTGTGAGTGTTCACCCTATGGGAAACCCACAGAGCCCATAGATCTTTGAATCTATTGTGTTTCCGTACTTCCTAGCTAACAAGTTTCTCCATTCTATGTATATGGTCTACTTTGCTATAACACTCTATGATAGTAGGGGCTCTTTCTGCAGCCAACTAGGGGTGATGAGAAGTTTTGCTGCTGTTCGCACTAGGTGTGTAACCAAATACTGCTAAGAGGGCTTTAAACTTTTGTACGAGAGCCATAGAAGCACTGAGTCTGCTGTTAAATCTAAGGGCTCGTTTACAATCTCTGAGATCGTTCTCTCTATTTGGTTCCAGAAGGGATTGATCATCTGGCAATGCCAGTAAATGTGGCCTAATGTACCTCCAGGGCTCCCACATCTCCAGCAATTTTCTGAAGAGCCCAGTCCTCTATAGAGTAGGTCTGAAGGGGTGCTATCTCATCATTAATTAGTATGAATTCTCCTGGATTGGAATACATTTAGAGAATCCATGAGATCTTGCGTCAGCTGAGATAAACTTTTATAAAGTACGAAAATGATTCACAATGCAGACAAAGGCATTTTAAAATTAGCACAGTACAGGCCATTGGAACCTAACATTTGTCATGACAGAAGCGTTTGCATGGTACAGCATTTCACAGCTTCTCCTCCTCTCACATTAGCCTCTTCCTTCCCTTTCTCTGTAGAAATACTTGAGAAAACAATTTAGAGACTGTATACTAGACAAACACATATGTTCTTGCATAGCAGACAGCATAAAAAACACACATAGGCCATCATAAGTTGGAGATCCCTGTTCTAAAAGGCTATACAAGGTACCAAAAATGGGAGTTATAGAAAACAGAAAATTTTTCTCAACAATGAATGTTTTAGAGATCAGTTAGAATAATTTCAAGATGTCTTTGTGTAGTAAATACTAAATGAATAAATAAAATATACTTATGTTTATAAACCCTGATTAGTCATTTAACTGTTGATATATTTCCATTAAAAATCACAAATATTCATATTTTAAAGTTTGTGTTTAATTGTTACATTTCTAAATCTGTTCACCCACAGTTCAACTGCTTCTAACTATAGCTCAATGACTTGACATAACAATCACAATCTATTTCCAGCAGTGTAGAGGTTAAGTAGATCCTGTCGGTATTATTCCCTTTGTGCTGCCATGTTCACACGTTCCTTAATTCCGTCCAGCTTGCTTTGCGAGCTGTTGCAGGCAGCCTGCCAGGCACAGTATGCCAGAGGGCAAGTCTGATGTTCCTATCTCTAGTGGCATTAGGTTTAACAGTGAGGGGAAAGTAGCATATGTTTTATGCAATGACATCATCTGCCAGCACTTTCTACCTCTGACTTCTAAGGATGTTTCTATGCCTCAATACATTCTGTTGAATGCAAAATGTACATCTGCTGAAAGATCAGAAAGTGTTCAAAGCAGCAGCACTTAATCTACATTAGAGTAATTAATACATGGCGTACACTGCTTAACTAGCATGCTAATCAGAATGTAAATATCCATTTAGAAACAATGACTACAATTGTGTATCGACAAGTACAATTATTTATGGGCTTATGTACCAACTAGTCAATATATCAAAACAATAAACAGTAGGAAGATGTATAATTACTCATCCCCTCCCCAGTCTCCTTCTAGGCTGTTTATCTGTTCCTGTGTTAAAATGTTGTTTCCTGAATTTTAAGAAACTATCTTTAATTTGCAATGCAAACGAAAATAAAAAAAAGGTCGGAATTGCTGAGATGCAAAATGCTTATTAAAAAAAGCTGCAAAAGTGTAATTCCTTGGTAATTGTTTACTCTGCAAAGTAATTCTCTTCTTAACATTTCTGTATAGCTTAATTAAAATGAATAAAGGGTATCGGGGGCCCTGAATTGCAAAGAATTTACGTAGTCAATTGCAGAACTATGTTTGTCTTCACTAATATCTATTAAAAGCAGACAGAAATATAAGTGTTAAAATATTGAATGTAAAAAAAAAAACATGTAAAAATTGTCATATATGCCTGGTTAGAGTCGTTGCAGGCTTCCCTCGACATTTTATGTGCACTCCAGGCTCACAACTAATACAAGGGAACTGGTATTAGGCTGGGGCAGGGTTGCTATCAGGTCAGTACTGCCACAAGTGACCCAATCACAGCACTAAGATAAGGAGGTTGTGCAATGCTCCCTTTTCTTAGAAGCAGCCGCTCAAGTATTAATGCAATTAAGCCTAAAATAATCATTACCAAAGATGTGAACAACTTTGATACAGGTAACATAATGACACCATTTAGTCACTTCACTGACAGAGGCAAAGATGGCTTAATGTGGAAGCTCAGGCAGCTTATTTTAGGCTTGTTTATTTTACTTTTAGACTACAGGCAGAATTTATTATTTTATTATCATGAACTGTAAACATTTATTTTTTCTTGAGAACATTGGAGATTCTATAATTTATTCTGGTGAAATTTGGCCTAATATTTTTTTTTATTCTGGGGGACTCTAGATAAAATCTAATTAATTCTGGGGGGGGGGCAATTTATGAAATACAATTTGTTCAAGGGGCATTACATAAAATGTAATTTATTCCATGAGTTTTTTGTAATTTTTGTGCTGAAAAAGCCCGACTTGGCTTATACTCGAGTATGTAAAAAACACACTTAGTACTCACCATCCGGCTCTTCTCCCCTAAGCAACTCTGCAGGTTCCCGTGCAGATGGAGGTCTAAGCGATCTGCCAGCACTGAAAATGTGACGCGCCACCTACTTTGTGAGCTTGCGGCAACCCAAAGAGGTACTGCGGGAAGAAGAGGACTCCGGGGATCACTGCTGCTGGGTGAGTACTAAGTTTATTTTTTTAAGGGGGCACACTGCTGGAAATGATATTAATGTGGGCCCTCTGCTGGACACTTTATTAATTGGAGGGGCTTCTGTGGACATTTCACTGATGAGGGGAGACTAATTGACATTTTATTGATGAGGGGAGATTATCCACCCTAGTCCTCAAGTGCATACATTTTCCCATTTTTAATGGTAAAATTAGATGATTCGACTGATACTTGGGTTGGCTTATACTTGAGTATATACGGTAAAATATGATCTATTTCAGGGGCCTGCACTGTATTATCGCGACTAAGTAAATATCTTTATTAAGTTTAACAATATTCACAGGGTGTGTTGCATATAATATTTTGTATTAACCACTTAAAGACCTGTCCCTTTTTTGTTTTTGCATTTACATTTTTCATAACCCACCTTTGAAAATCTATAACTTTTTTATTTTTCCATGCTGGATTGTTTCCTGTGTAACAAATTGCACTGCATAGTAACAGTATTGACTACTCCATGCTCTGTACTGGTAAGAGGGAAAAATATCCAAATGCAGTGAAATTTGTTAAAAAATGCATATGCTCCATTTTTTGGGATTTTACCACTTTCACTGTGAACCCCAAATTACATATCTACTTCATTCTTTGGGTCGGTTCGATTATGGGGTTACCAAATTTATATAGGTTTTATAATGTTTTCATACATTTACAAAAATTAAAACCTCCTGTACAAAAAAAATTTCTTCATTTTGCCATCTGCTGCCACTAATAAGTTTTTTATACTCCAGTGTACAGAGCTGGGTGTGGTGTCATTTTTGCAACTATTGATGTTTTCAATCCTATCATTATTTTGATCACTTTTTATTGAAATGTTATATTTTTTCCAAATGTCAAAAAAGTAGCATTTTTTACTTTGGGTACTATTTTCTATTACGAGGTTAAATGCCGGGATAAAAGTTTTTGATATTTTGATAGATCGGACATTTTTGGGCGCAGCGATATCCAACATGTTTATGATTTTTCCTGTTTATTTATATTTATATCAGTTCTAAGGAAAGGATGAAGATTTTGCACTTACCTTTCACTCTGGGCACAAATTGAGCATAAATAACACCTCATACAGTTCTTGCACTCCAATTATGAGTATCTGCTTCCACCACTTATTGAATGTACTCTGGGACCAATAAGTATCCCACTCTTCCTACACTCCTTTCAAGCAGTCACCTTTTTATACCACTAGACATGCACATTCAGCTCTCTAGCAGTCACACACCTAACCACGCTTTACAAGGCAATGAGGTCGCAGAGCATACAGGGACCAAAATGAATGTAAAGGCTTCAGAACCTCCCATTGATTGATAAGTCCACAGGGTCATTCAGGATTGGACAAAGTGTTAATTGGGTAGAGTCCAGAAATATACAAACAGTTTCTTTGTTTCCAAGTCCTGATGCAGGAATGGGGGAAGGTGTGGATAAGAGATGACCAAATGTCTTTGAAGTCAGCACAGAACATTCTTGAGGTCAGAGTTTATCAAGCTGTAAAGACCTCCAGGATGTTGTAAAAGCTGGCTGAATGCTTCAAGAGATACTTTTGTCATACTATACTATATTGTCATATAGTTCAACAATTCTACACACTGAATGTACGGTAAGTCCTTCCGTGACAAATAAGATTTAAATGCCTCAGGCAGCTTTGATGGCAGCATTTTCATGTAGTCAGACTTTTTACAACACTGACAGGGCAGAACAGGACAGAGAATCCAAAAATGATAAAGCTGACAACCAGTCACGTGTAACTTGTACATGGTCCTTAACAAGAGGTAGCAGCAGGTTTTCAGGATTATTTATAAAAGAGAATAGGCCACTGAAGGGAAGTTTGAGTCTTCTTTCAGCATTAGAACAAAGAAAGAATGTAGAAGTAAGCAAATGGCTTGATTTTCTGTGTAATTGCAGAGGCAAGTAAGTGCATTAAGCTTCCATTAAAAGCTTCTACTGCTGGATTTTAGATGCTCTTACTCTAGTGAATAAAGCAATAGAGGTACCCTTGCATTTTTCTTCTAATACAGGTCAACTTCATGACAGATTGCACACAGTTCTCTGTATACTGGTTGGCATTAGTTGAAATTCAGTCGGACCTCCATACTATTGTCATTGGAGAAGTGGAGGTTCCAGATATCCAACCCTTTGTATGCTCAAAAAATCATTATAACAAGTTAAACCTTAAAGCAAGACCAGTTTGTAGACAACAACAAACTAGTACCTTCTGGTTGGAAAACACTTTCAACGCCAAAACTTTACAACCACTTTACATATTCAAGAAAATTACCATTTATACTTGAGTATAAGTCGACCCGAGTAGAAGTCCCTAATTTTGCCACAAACAACTGGGAAATCTTATTGTCTCAAGTATAAGCTTAGGGTGTGAAATGCCTCTCTCATTAATGAAATGCCTCATGCAGTAACCCCCCCCCCCAGTTATAAAATGCCCAATGCAGCCAGCATCCCCTACTGATGGCATTCCTGCTGCTCGTCGGCGTATAAAAAATGAAACTTACATACTCATCTTCCGATGCTCCCTGCGGCTTCCCTTCCTTCTTCTCTCCTAACAGAGCGGGCCGAGATGCGTCCATGCGATCTGCCCGCTGGCACACACTATGGCGTCAGCAGCGGAGACATAGCCACATGATAGTGTGAGCCGGCGGGCAGAGTGCATGGACGTGTCTCTGCCTACTCTCTTAGGAGAGAACAGAAGAAGGAAGAGGAGCCGCGGGGAGCATGCAAGTTTATTTTTTTATACACTCATGTATAAGCTGAGTTGGGTTTTTTTGGCATATACACGGGTATATACGGTATATGCTAAAATATAGAGAATCTAGGACAGCACTTTTATAAGTTGGTAAAAGTAAGGAATTGATGAGAAAGTAATTAAGTTACTAGAAAGAATACAAAGCACTATATAAATGCATTATCTAAGTCGGAGGAAGAGGCAGCAAAAGTAAAAAAAATCTTGGTGGCTATATAGATGTAATTTTGTAATGCCATTTTATATTACAAGGGAACATAATTACAGTTCAATGTTCTGTAGCTTTAGAACAGATTTATGTGGAAGTTTTATGGAATATATCATTCGGAACTCAGAGGGGCTGTATTGTTTATTATTCATAACATCTGCCACTTACAGCAAAGAGCGTTAAAAACACAACATTTTTATGTGCTCAATGCCTGAGGTACAACTTAGCAGCAAATAAGCTATGTTTTATTATGCTTTTTATTACTGTCCTTCTGTCAAAAATGTAAAATGGTTTGCCCTTGTCATAAACAGTGGAATATCTTTTAGCAATTCTAAAAGATAGTGATTAATATATCTATGAATAGATGCTGGTAACCACTGACTCACCAACTATTACATTTATGCTACCTGCAAAGAATGCCAGCTAATAAAGGAGGGGAACGTCAAACCTCAGAAGATAACATAGAGCTAATGATGAGTTAATGGCAGTGATTGAACCCGCCATGGCCTGCCTTCAGACAGATTGTGGCTCACAACAGAAGGGCCATAGCTGGAGCTAGGATAACTAGCCAAGCTTAAGAAAGGGAATAGGAAAGTACATGGTGGGTTTTTATTTATTATCGGACTAGTTGATGTCAGTTTTTTCTCAGGACCCTTTAGGTACAGTGGTGGCGAATCTATGGCACGGGTGCCAGAGATGGCACTCGGAGCCCTTTCTGTGGGAACCCAGGCCTTCAACCCAACACAGAGTTGGCCAGCTAGGACTGTGATCCAATACAGCCCATGCTCAGCGCTATTTGGCTTCCAGGACTACAGGAGGAGCATGAAGGCATGGATAGAGATGGATTGTCATTGGACCTCTTGCTCTGGGTCCCCTGAACCTCCCTTATCAGGGGACCCTGGAGGGAAGCTACAATCCAAATTTCTCCATTGGTAAACTCAGGATGCCAAAACAATTAAAACCTGTGCTACATCAGGGATCAATAAGTTACTGCTTAAATTGTCATGTTGGCACTTTGCAACATACAAGTGGGTTTTGGTTGTAGCTTGGGCACTCTGTCTCCAAAAGGTTCGCCATCACTGCTTTAGGATCTTAGGTATGCAATTTCTTCACTTTCTTCCAAACAGTCATACACTGTGGAGCAGCTTTTCTTAGTATTGCAGATCAGCACCTTTAACCTAGGGTTAGGAAGTAAGAGTTCTTTTTATGGAGACTTGTTCCATCTTGTAAAAACTTGTCTGCATATTCACCTTTAACCTTAACTGGACTAAACTGCGGCCAGATTTATGGAAAAGACTAAACTGATGGTAGTGACTAGCAGAAATCGTGATAACACGTCTACAAGCGTCTATGACGCTTGTAGAGGCTGATTTACTCCCCCAAAGAACCACCATGCGTATAAATAAGCTTGGTGGTTTTCTGCTGGGTGGGTGCTAGGGCTGCCAGTGTTTTCTGCGCAAGATTGCAGCTGGAGCCTAGATCCGCCAGTAAGTCTTTGCTAGCACTGATCGCGGGTGTCATCTTGTCAATCGATCCATGTTCAAAAACATGGATCGTCCCTCCTCATGGTGTCATCGGGGAGCGGCAATCCATTGCTATGACAGCCCTGGGTCTTCCGAAGACCCGAGGCTGTCTCGTTTTAACCCTTTAATGAATTGTAATGAATGAGGAGGAAAATCCCCATATACTGACATACTGTAGTATGGCAGTATATGGTAGGATCGATCAGACAACCTAGGGTTAAAGTACCCTAGGGAGTATGAAAAATAGTAAAAATAAAAAAGTTTAAAAAAAATAATAAAAAAACAATTCACCCCCTTTTCCTAGAACTGATATAAATATCAATAAACATCAAAAATCATAAACACATTAAGTATCACCGCATCCGAAAATGCCCGCTCTATCAAAATATAATAAGGTTTTTTCACTGCACTTAACCCAGTAACGGAAAATAGCGCCCAAAGTCGCTATATAAAATTCTGTAAAATCCAAGCCCACAAGAAATTGTCTCAAAGGCATTTTTTTCACCATTTTCACTGCATTTGCTGTGTGGAGGGCGTCTGGGGCAAAAATGGGCTGTAACAATTTTTCCTTGTATAAATAGATGTCTATAATAATAATAATCTTTATTTATATAGCACCATCATATTCTGTAGCTTTACAAATCATAGGGGACGTATGCAAACATAATATTAAATCACTGAGTGAAAAGAGTCATATGGAACTTTAGTCTATTCACACTTATACGACTAGGAGTTATATATTTGTATAACTAAAAATGTCATACTCCTCCTCGGCTGAAATTACTCCTCAAAAATGGTGAAAGGAGTATTATTAACTTTCAGGAAAAATGTAAGTGCGACCTCTGGTGACTAGGAAACTGGATGTCAGGACCTCACCGATCTTAATCTAAAATGTAATAAAACTAAAGTATGGAGTGAATAACAATGTTTAAACTTTTTCAAATGTTTCAGTTGATAAATTTGCCTTGCCAGTATAAATAAGCCCTTTATCTCCCACCAACTGGAAATAGAATAAACATGCAAAATGCTGCAAAATGTTTAAATATATAAGCCCCAAATTCTTTATTTTGTTTTCCTTTATAAAATTTGATTTATGGAGTTCCATAAAGATCCCCAATGTTTGTAATTTGATTTAAAAGGAACCTGTCACCTGAAGACCCATCTTAGCACCATCCAGTCCCCAAAGAGCACAGTACACACACTGCCAAAGAGTATAAAAAGTAGGATTTACAGAAATAAGATATGTTATATTGTACCTTTCAATGCAATGTGTTCTGTGACTGGGCACTTGTTCCCTGGGAGTGGCTGTAAAGGAGCAGTCCCCTCCCCCTCAGGAAGCTGCTCCTGCATATGTCCTTTTCAAATATATGAAAACGCCCATCACTTGGCTTAGTGATGCACCCTGCTCCCCTACAGCCAATCCCGAGTGCTGGGTGTTATTCCCAAGGGTGGGGAGGAAATTGCTCCTCTATAGCCACTCCCAGGGGACAAGTGCCTAGTTACAGAGCACGTGGCATTGAAAGGTACTATATAACATATCTTTTTTTCTGTAAATCTTACTTTCTATACAAAAACTTTTTGGCAGTGTATGTAATATCCTCTGTGGTGGCTGGGGGAGTGCTAAAAATGGGTCTCTTTGTGACAGGTTCTCTTTAAACACATTTCTGCAGCCCCTTTAATAAATACTGAGACTAAAACTTTAAATGGAAAACTGTTTACAAATGCCTGCGACTGAATGCTGCTTATTAAGAATTACAATGATGTCATGACAATGTTTAATGTTGTCACACTTTACTGGTTTGACTAAGAGCAGCATGATAATCACATTACACTGAATTTAGAGTGTGAAACAAACAGACCTAGAAGAGGCATATACAGCTACATTTGTCTCACGTTTTACAATATTGTATCTATTTTATGTTTCAGCAGCTGCTAGAACATTGCATAATACACAGCAGAGAGATGCCATCAGATGTATGTGTACAGTATTATATGACCAGAGGTCACTTTTCTGTTACTTTACTAATTATCTTACTCATTCCCCCATCTATTTCAATGACCTCAACAGAAAATGTGTTCCCTTCTCTTTATCTTTTGCAGCAATAGCTTTCCGGAAGGTGCAAAGATATTCAGTGGAGTCATCTACACAGGTGTTAAGACACAACTAAAGTTCCATATGCATGATTCATGAACACAACAGAAAGGAAACTTAAAACTATTTCCATATTATAAGCTTGGCCATAGTGATGCACCCATATTTTACGTGAGACCTGGTTTCCATTCCTGCAGCAAATCTGCCATAAATGTTTTTGTTGTTTTCACCGTAAAAGTGGTATTCCAGTTACAAAGCTTATTTTTCAAAAACTAATATTGCATTCACTTGGTACTTATTTAGTAGTTGAGTATTATCACATCTTTAAAGGTCCTGAGCATTGCAGGTTGTTCCAAATCCAAGATGGTGCCTTCACTTCTGTTTCAGGCTCTTTAAACTACATCTCCCATGTTTCCCTGCTGCCTAGAGAAGTGTGAGCGTGCTTTCCCGCTTGTAGATGGTAAATATCTGCATTACTCAGTGTTCACGTAGAGAGAACACAGCATCTACAAGTTGGTCTCCACTTGTAACATACAAATGGTAAATAAGGATAGTAATAAGAAGGATTTATAGCATTGTAGGAGCACACAAAGAAGCAGAGGGCATAAGAACTTTTAAGCTAACAAGTCCCCTCTAGCACGAGATAACCAGACTCCCATGGAGTTGCTGTTGCAATGCCAGAGTGAGCGCAAATATGTACGCACAAAGGTCAGGGGTCACATAAATAGATGCGTAGGTAGGAATGCGAAGATGAGAAGTATGCATGTATGTCCAGGGAAAGTTCACATATGTACATGAAAATGACAAAAAGCTTTTATTAAGACGATATTACAAAGCCGATTATGTAGTTTTATATGCACAATAGGTTTAACTTATTGTAACCGGAATATCCCTTTAATGCTACTAGGTAGATACCAGCAGCAATAACACAGCAATATGTTTATTAGGCACTGTTGTCTACATCTTTTCAATTTATATAAATGAAGCACAAGTGCATAAATGAATGACAGGTACTTCCAGGGCACTGGGTTCCAGTATAGAACACTTCCCCTCAAGCACTTGTATCCCACCTCCCTGCTTCATCTCCCACCATCTGTCATAAATCATGCAGCATCACAGACTCATACTCACTGCTGCTGTGGGTTTTCCAGTAGTTGGCAGGAGTTGAATAATAATAATAATTCCTTATTTATGTAGCGTATGTTTTGGAGTAACGGAGGAAACCATTGGAGTCGGAGGAAACCCACGCAAACACGGAGAGAAGATACAAACTCTTTGCAGGTGTTGACCTGGGACTAGAAGCACTGCAAGGCAGAAGTGCTACCCACTAAGCCACCGTTTGGTACAAACACAAACTCTGCCGTTTGGTTCCGCTTATCCCTTGTCAGAATAAAAAAATAGCTATATGTATAGAATTAAAGGTTCATGAGCATGAAGAGTAACCTTTGTAATTATACATTTAGAATTACATAAGGAAGGAGTCAGTTTAAAGTAGAGAAAATTAAATGATGTTAGGGAATGTGCTAGGCCTACCTAGAAAGACAGGATTTTAGCACAAGTTTAACACTTTGGGTACGTTCATACTGCCACTGTAAGCCTTTTTTTTTTTTGTTCTTTTTTTCTTTAAGGTTTTAAAAAATTTATTGAAGTATTGCGACTTACAATTATAAAAACAGTCAATAATGTTACATACAGTATATATTGTTTTGCATAGGCTATTCACCAGGTTATTTAATTCTTCTGATGTTTCTCAGGGCTACAAGTCCTTTCAATAGTCCAAAGATATTGGTGGGTGGTCATTTTTCTTATGGGCTTGCAGTCCACCTTGTCTCTCTTATGGTGATAGTCCTTTTCAGATATGAGTGCTCTTTCCGTGAGATTGGTATATATGTAGTCAATAATAGAATAAACAAACGTAACAATACAAAGTACATAACATATACACTCACCGGCCCCTTTATTAGGTACACCTGTCCAACTGCTCGTTAACATTTAATTTCTAATCAGCCAATCACATGGCGGCAACTCAGTGCATTTAGGCATGTAGACATGGTCAAGACAATCTCCTGCAGTTCAAACCGAGCATCAGTATGGGGAAGAAAGGTGATTTTATGCCTTTGAACGTGGCATGGTTGTTAGTGCCAGAGGGCTGGTCGAGTATTTCAGAAAATGCTGATCTACTGGGATTTTCACGACACACCATCTTAAGGTTTACAGAGATGGTCCGAAAAAAGAAAAACATCCAGTGAGCGGAAATGCCTTGTTGATGCCAGAGGTCAGAGGAGAATGGGCAGACTGGTTGAGCTGATAGAAAGGCAACAGTGACTCAAATCGCCACCCGTTACAACCAAGGTAGGCAGAAGTGCATCTCTGAATGCACAGTACGTCGAACTTTGAGGCACATGGGCTACAGCAGCAGAAGACCACACCGGGTGCCATTCCTTTTAGCTAAGAACAGGAAACAGAGGCTACAATTTGCACAAGCTCATCGAAATTGGACAGTAGAAGATTGGAAAAACGTTGCCTGGTCTGATGAGTCTCGATTTCTGCTGCGACATTCGGATGGTAGGGTCAGAATTTGGCGTCAACAACATGAAAGCATGGATCCATCCTGCCTTGTATCAACGGTTCAGGCTGGTGGTGGTGGTGTCATGGTGTGGGGAATATTTTCTTGGCACTCTTTGGGCCCCTTGGTACCAATTGAGCATCGTTGCAACGCCACAGCCTACCTGAGTATTGTTGCTGACCATGTCCATCACTTTATGACCACAATGTACCCAACATCTGATGGCTACTTTCAGCAGGATAATGCGCCATGTCATAAAGCTGGAATCATCTCAGACTGGTTTCTTGAACATGACAATGAGTTCACTGTACTCAAATGGCCTCCACAGTCACCAGATCTCAATCCAATAGAGCATCTTTGGGATGTGGTGGAACAGGAGATTCGCTTCATGGATGTGCAGCCGACAAATCTGCGGCAACTGTGTGATGCCATCATGTCAATATGGACCAAAATCTCTGAGGAATGCTTCCAGCACCTTGTTGAATCTATGCCACGAAGAATTGAGGCAGTTCTGAAGGCAAAAGGGGGTCCAACCCGTTACTAGCATGGTGTACCTAATAAAGTGGCCGGTGAGTGTACATATGTATGAACATAGTATAACAACCTGTGATTGTGGGTCTTTTGTTACAATACACAGTGGGTACTATTGGTAGAGGTATTCCCCTTCTAGTAAGCAAGTTAAAACTAATTCCCAATCTTAGTCGTCTTATTATAAGTTGTACACTCCCTTGTATTTTACCCTTTACTGAATGGGCTATCAAGCCAACACTTCCAGGAGTCAAGAAATAAATTGTGCATATTTGTTTGTAGCGCAATCCCTCCAGCACATAGGGGAAGAACAGGGGTAAATCTGTGCCAGTCTTACTGGGGTAAAGTACCACCGCATTATTGTCTTAATAACAGCCTCATGGTAGTTTGTACATCTGAATAATGTGTTTGTGTTAGAAAAGGCTTTATACCAAGTGTTTGTATCAAACACTTTTCCCAGATCTTTTTCCCATTTTCTCACACAGGTGGTTTTTTCAGTAGCATCTTTTGCACTTAATAGTTTATAGTTTATAAATATATGAGATACCTTTCTTGTTTTCTGTTGTCCGATTTAACTATTTGAGCAGGGAAGGGACCATTTTGTTATGGCATTTATTTAGAAAATTCCTAAGTCTGAGATATGAATAAATTTCCTGCAAGGGTAGGCTGTATTTTTCCTTAAGAGAGTTAAAGGTCATCAATTGGTCACCTGCTAAGATATCTTGGATGGTGTTTATCCCCATGTTACGCCAACTTCTCAGATTCATATCGGGGAATTGGCTTTCAAAAAAATCTATCCCTATATCCTCAAATTGCAGAGAATACGCCTCTTGATTAATTTGTGTTGTTATCTGTCTCCATGCCCAATCTGAGACCAGTATGGCTGAAAAGGGTGAAGGGGGGGGGGGGGCGGGGGTGTCTGCCATGATTCCGCCAGTAATCTTTTTTTTAGGGGGTGTTCCCATTAAGTGTTTTTTCCAAGCATATCCAGGCTTTGTCTGTATTGTCATACCACCAATGTGACAATTGATCTATTAGTGCCGCAATATAGTAACTGAATAGGTCCGGCACCCCTAAACACCCTTTCTCTCTGTGCCTAGTAAGGACCTGTAGAGCCACTCTAGGATGTTTGTTTTGCCAGATGAATTTGCGTAACTGTTTATTTGCAGATGTAAAAAAGTTTTTGAGAAGCAAGATTGGTAGTGTTCTAAACAGGTATAGAAACCTTGGTAATATGCTCATTTTGTAGGCTGCTATTTTCCCATACCATGAAAGAATTACCTTTGAATATGTTTCTAATTCTTTATCTATCTTAGTTATTAGTGGAGTGAAATTTCAGGAAAAAAGTTTGGATGTGGGAGTCGTCAGTTGTACCCCTAAGTAGGTAATCGAGGTGGGTTGCCAGTCCAACGGGTAAAGCCTCTTTAGATGTTGTAATTGTTTAGGAGGGATTGCGATTTATTGTTATTCATTTTATAATAAGAAATATCTCCGTATTCTTGTATTTTGGAGAATATGGCAGGTAGAGAGGTCTGGGGATTAGTAGACATTAAGATCATATCATCTGCAAATAGCGCTATTTTATGATGGTTAGATCCTACTTTTATACCAGTAATATTGGGGTCAGCTCTGATAATTTCCGCAAGAGGTTCTATGGATAATATAAAAAAGAGGGGGGATAGGGGACAGCCCTGTCTCGTACCATTTGTCAGAGAGAATTCTTTAGATAGCATTCCATTCGTAAAAACTCTAGCTGTTGGGTTAGAATATAATGATTTGATAGCTGTCTGTATTGTACCAGTGATACCAAATTTAGTGAGAGCCGAGAAGGCGTACGCCCAATTAACTCGATCAAACGCCTTCTCGGCGTCAACTGTCAAAAAGGTTGATGGGAGATTACGCCGTTCGCTAATCTGCATTAGAGTTATTATGCGCCGGGTATTATCTGGTGCCAGTCTACCTAGTGTGAATCCGACCTGATAGTTTTTAATTAGTGTGGGTATTATTTTTTGGGCTATTATTTTCGCATATATTTTAATGTCACAGTTAAGGAGTGAAATTGGTCTAAAGTTTGAGGGAAGAGTAGGAGTGTGTCCAGCAGAGCACGGAAAGTCGGCAAATGGATTAAAAATAGCAGCATTTATTAAATCCTTTTTAAAAATAAGCATGCACAGCACAGTACATAGGATGGAAGGAAAAAGACATACAGGCAACAAGCCTACGCGTTTCGGTACATGACCTTATTCATGGCTTGAGTTTGAGGGGGTATTTGGGGGTTTTCCTGGTTTGGGAATGGTGACTATTAAAGCAGATAGCATGTCCTTGGGGAAGTTACCTTCTGAGACAGCTAAATCAAATGTTTCTTGCATGTGAGGCAATATACAATCATAAAATTTTTTGTAATATTCTGAGGGAAGACCATCCGGTCCAGGGGCTTTCCTTGAAGGAAATGTTTTGATCGTGCGTTGGATTTCCTCTTGCGTGATTTAAATTGATTTAAATAGATTTAAAGTGTTCAGATGCTCTTGGGATAGTTTAGGTAAGTTTATTTTGCTAAGGAAGGTGTCTATCATGCTTTGGGTTGGTTTTAAAATACCTGGAATCTAAGTGGTACCCAGTTTTCCAGGGTTGGACTTGCTGCAGCGTGGTAGCTCCTGGTCAGGGGCGCACCTGCCATGAGGCGAGTTGAGATTCTCGCCTCAGGCGGCGCGCCTCCTGCTAGATGAGGGGGCGGCGTTGGGCTCCCATCTGCCGGCATGTCCTCCGGCCGGCACATGGACCTGCCCATAGTAGCAGCGAACCGCCCGCTGGCCGGCACACTCCCACGCCCATCACATCCACCCGCCCGCACATCGCCCCGCGGCCCGCCCATCACAATTTACCAGCACTTCCCCCCAGAGGACCACCCATCACATCTGCCCGCATGCCAGCACTTCCCCCTCGCGGCCCGCCCATCACATCTCCCCACATGCCGGCACTTCCCCCTCGCGGCCCGCCCATCACATCTCCCCGCATGCCGGCACTTCCCCCTCGCGGCCCGCCCATCACATCTCCCCGCATGCCGGCACTTCCCCCTCGTGGCCCGCCCATCACATCTCACCGCATGCCGGCACTTCCCCCTCGCAGCCCGCCCATCACATCTCCCCGCATGCCGGCACTTCCCCCCCGCAGCCCGCCCATCACATCTCCCCGCATGCCGGCACTTCCCCGCGGCCTGCCCCCAACACGCCCGCCCTTCACATACACCTGCCCGCCGACACTTTCCGATGCCCGGCGGCACAGGTAACTACCCCAGCCCAAAGTCCACGCTGGTTCCCCCCACAGGCTCCGATTCACCCCTCCCCCCGGACCGATTCCCACCTCCCCGGCAACCCCCTCCCCCCACTCCCTGGAGGACAAGGCCGATGATGAAAGAAGAAAAAAGGTAAGGTAACTTCTATGTATGTTTGTATATGTAAGTATATATGTATATATATACAGTGGCGTAACTAGGAGAGACAGGGCCCCCTAGCAAGCTAATACATGGGGCCCCCCTTCCCACTTAAAAAATATACATATTAGTATACTCACACATATAAATACACTCATGTGCATATACACATACAGTGCCATATATAACACTCACATACAGTGTATACAGACACCATATACACATCACAGATACTGCATATATACATCACAGTATACATTATATACATATTATGCTGGACAATGTGCAGTACAATATAGATATAATGGTGCGCTTCCTCCATTCTTTATTGTGTCAGGTCGGATGATGGGGCCCCATAGCGGCTGCTATGGCTGCTACCGCTGTAGTTACGCCCCTGTATATATATGTATGTATGAATGTATGTATAGATGTGTGTTGGTATATATTTGTATATATGTATATTCTGTATATGGTAAATGTGTGTATATTTGCTGTACATACTGTTTATATATGTGTATTTGCTGTATGTATACTCAGTATGTGTGTACATTCAGTGTACCACCATGTAAAATATACTATATGGCGGCATGCTATATGTACTATGTGGTATATTTTATAGCACGCTGTATGTATTATATGGTATATGGCGGCATGCTGTATGTATTATATGGTAAATGGCGGCACGCTGTATATATGATATGGAATATGGCGGCACGCTGTATGTATTATGTGGTATATGGGGGCACACTGTATGTATTATATGGTATATGGCGGCACGCTGTATGTATTATATGCTATATGGCGGCACGCTGTATGTATTATATGGTATATGGCGGCACGCTGTATATATGATATGGAATATGGCGGCACGCTGTATGTATTATATGGTATATGGGGGCACACTGTATGTATTATATGGTATATGGCGGCATGCTGTATGTATAATATGGTATATGGCGGCACACTGTATGTATTATATGGTATATGGCGACACGATGTATGTATTATATGGTATATGGCGGCATGCTGTATGTATAATATGGTATATGGTGGCACGCTGTATATATGATATGGAATATGGCGGCACGCTGTATGTATAATATGGTATATGGCGGCATGCTGTATGTATTATATGGTATATAGTGGCAGGCTGTATGTATAATATGGTATATGGCGGCACGCTGTATGTGTTATATGGTATATGGCGGCACGCTGTATATATGATATGGAATATGGCGGCATGCTGTATTAATTTTATATTATATGGCAGATTGTTGTATGTATTTTGTTCTTTATGGTAGCTCACTGTGATTATTATATGGTACACGGTGGGATGCTCTATGTATTTTGCATTGCTTTATTTTCACATTAAATCAATATGATTGGGTCTGGTCCTGACACTCCATGATATATTACATATATGGAGTCGGGGGGGGGGGCGTCTTTTTATAGCTCGCCTCAGGCAGCAGAATGGCTAGGTGCACCCCTGCTCCTGGTCGTTCCACAGGTGCGACTTTGTCCATGGTGGCAGCTAAGGCAAGTACACAGAGGTTGAGCAGAATCATAGTCAGGGACAGGGATGAGATCAGGACAGGGAGCGCAAGACCGGAGTTGGGGACGAAGCAACAGGTCACGGCAGACAGAACAGGATAAAAGAACAGAACCGGGGTCACAGTGGGAATACAGAAAAATAGCACAAGGCATCCAACATTTTTTTTCTAAGGCTGTGAGGTACAAAGATCCGGCAGGGTGTGCAGGGAGAAGCTGGATTATAAAGGATTCAGGGTATGGTCAGCGCCAATTAACGGTACGCTGACCCTTTAAATCTCCTGAAGCCGGTGCGCGCACCTTAGAAGACGGGGCGTGTGGGCATGACTGTGGGACCGAACGGAGGAGTGAGGACGGCTGAGTAGGAGATGCGAGGCGGTGGGGCACACAGAGGGGCACGAGTTGGCCAGTGACCCGAGACTTCAGGTCACAGGAGCACCCGTGACAGGCAATATTACTATGTGGAAGACCACAGAGCACACTGTAGATCGACACCTGTTTAATTGAACCTGCCTGAAGCACTTAAATAGTAGTCATGCATGTGTGTGACTATCTTTGATTTGATTGCCACCTCTTGGGTCATCATTATACTTAAAAGACAGGTGAAATAAGTTTCTTAGTAAATATATATAAAGACATTTGCAACCTTAATGATGGCATAGTCCTAAACTAATAATATAATTTATATAGCGCACATAGATTACGCAGCGCTCCACAGAGCTTGCCAAATCTGTCCCTGTCCCCAATGGAGCTCACAATCTAATCAACCTATCAGTATGTTTTGGAGTGTTGGAGGCAATTGGAGGACCTGGATGAAATCCACGCAAACACAGAGAGAGCATACAAACTCTTTTGCAGATGTTGACCCTGGAACTTAGGTCCCTAGAGCTGCAAGGCTGTAATGCTAACCACTAAACTAATGAAGGTTACAAAGAGCACTTTTGGGTTTATCATCCTGGAATTGAAAGAGCATAAATACACTATAAAATGGTCAGGGACAGGTGCTACACACAAAATTTCAGACATAGGTGTTAATGGAATAATCGGAAGCCTAGAACCCCATGTTGAGAGCTACACAAGAACTAGAATCAGCAGCTATAATTGTTTCAAAAGGAAGCGACAAGTAATACACTCAACTTTCAATGTATGCATGCTCACCACACGAATAACTAAGTTAAAACATGCCAAAAGTCATAGGTCCAGATACATTATTATGTCTGTGCCCTTTTTTTTTTTTTGTTTACACCAGAAAAAGAGTGATTTGGTCTTGCACATGTATTTATTAAGTGTTAGCGCTACTTATGTGGTGCACTTTGTCCAAGACTTGACAAACTGTGCACCTACGGGGGTGTGTTAGTGCTTAGTTGGACTTTGTGCCACATTTATTACTGCGCTTTGCCACATTCGTGTTGCAACAACGTGAAACAATGTGCACCAAAAAAAGGTGCAGCTGCGTGCACATCCTGAAAACAGACCATATTAACTAAGAGCATGTGTCACTATTGGATTATCTGGCGCAAACTGCACATTAGTGAGGCAAACTGCGCAGTTATTTACTTCAAATGTTAACTTTTTCAGCATTGAAGCTATAATATTTTTTTAATGCATGTAACCAATATTAGTATTTTGAATGCAGAGCATTGTGTACCAAGAAAGAGGTTTTGCAATTTAAATAGCTATATTTAATTGTTCTATTCCAGTAGTATATCTGTCAGTATTCTGTTAAATGTCACTAACATTCATGTGTATTCAGATGAACATATTGATGACCTTTCTCTTTCTCTCTCATCCTTTCTCACATGCTGAGATCTTGGCACATGATTAGATGGTAAAGGGAGCAAGATTCAAAAAACATTGAAGGATAACATGCAATCATCACATAATTAAACAAGTAATTGCTATACAGTCAATGTGGAAAGTATCGTTAGGATGAGAAAGTCAGTAAAGAAAACAGAAGATTATCTACATTTCTTTCTATAAAGTATTCAAATTCTAAAGTATGCACCTTTTTTTATCTCTTGTAAATCAAAATGTGCTCAGAAAGAAAAAGAAAGATTATACGAGCACCACATGTGTAAGACATGATTGGGCTAAAGTTACTTATGCTATAATGAATTGTGCTCACCTTTTCTGGTTGTACAATCGGTACAACACGTTAACAGGCTGTGACTAGGGTTTTTGAGTGGTTTAGGCAGCCCTCCTGGGATCCGTGGCGAGGGTTTGCCATTGAAGAAAGTTAGATGAGTGGATAGTGGTTTCCAGGATATTTTTGGCGCCAATCACTCAAAATAAAACCTTTTGTTGTGATTAGGTTTCTTTATTGGTTTGCTTGGTAAAACATGTTTCGAGCCCGTACCGGGCTCTTCCTCAGTTACATAAAGGAGTGCAATACATTAAATGTATGTAACTTAGAAACTTGTCTTCTTGGCGGGGAGATGATGTATGGGTTACTTAAGCATGATGTCAAATGTAAACAAACACAGTGGGGCAGATTTACTTACCCGGTCCATTCACGATCCAGTGGCGCGTTCTCTGCGCTGGATTCGGGTCTAGCCGGGATTTATTAAGGCAGTTCCTCCGACGTCCACCAGGTGACGCTGCTACACTGAAGTTCCCTGGAACACACTGGAATACACCGAGCCAGGCTGAGTGAAGGTAAGTGCAAGCTCCGCGACACATTTTTTGTTTTAAATGCGGCGGTTTTTCCGAATCTGTCAGGTTTTCGTTCGGCTACGCCCCCTGATTTCCGTCGCGTGCATGCCAGCACCGATGCGCCACAATCCGATCGCGTGCACCAAAATCCCGGGGCAAATCAGGGGAAATCGTTGCAAATCGGAAATATTCGGGTAACACATCGGGAAAACGCGAATCGGGCACTTAGCAAATGACCCCCAGTGTGTAATAGTATTCATTCATAAAACCGATCGGCAATAGTTAATGTTTTCATATACACCAGGGTAAAAAATCAAAAGAAAACAAATGTAGGTTGCATAAAAAACATAGAAATTACATTTCTAGTAATCAATACACAAAAAAAATCAAAAAAAAATTTCATATAAAACCAAACCCATATACAGTTATCAATATAAATATGTCAAACTTCATAAAGGTAATAGCGAGTCAATACCACATTAAAACAACATTAAAATCATATTATCTCAGAATTACTATTATCGCTCTTCTAACCGTGCCTGTATGCCTTTTGTTGGAGTGGACCGCTATAGCCTATATAGCCTTTAGTCTTGTAGCTCTGGAACTACGGAAGCCATTATGATCCAAACAGAGTGGCAAACTATTAAAATACATTGTGTAAGTGAATTATGTGCGGTCCGAGGTGTTGGGGGCGGATATATCTGTGTCATCGATGGGATGGTGAGTATTTTTAATATTAATATGGGACTATGTATGGTTCTAATACTGATGTTTGTAACAAAGATAGAGAGGAATAATAAATTGAAAATAGTGAATCTAGCTATAATGAATGCTCAATTAAGTACTGTATCGGTCATCTCATTGAGGCCTGATGGTTTCAAAGTATTATATCTATATATCCAATAGATCTCTTTTTTCTTTAATGTCCTGAACCTATTACTGATATCAGGGCTGATGTAGTCAATCGGGGTGATAGTAATTTTTTTTAGATATGTTTAGAATATTAGTACAGAGGCAGTACAGTCACAAAAAGGAAGATGTGCTGAGTAATGACCAGGTGACAATGAAAATTAATAGAGGAGTCTATAATATAATATATAATATAGCATACAACTAATAGTACAGATTCATTTATAGCAGCACATCAAGATAACGTAAAAAATATTCTCATCTGGACAGTTACATGTAATTGCCATCAATTAATCTGGCATAGATCTCCATTTCTTTAATTGGATGTTATTAAAAAAAAAATGTTCCTGTGTGAAGATAATTTCCCATAAATGTAGCCATTTTGTCCCTTAGAAATGAATTGCTGTCCTTAGATACGACCTACCCCACACTCTACCAGCGGTTGGCAGACATGTTCTATTGAAATGCCTGACCCACTGGGTTCAGTGTTCATTACCACAGGATGGCTTTGGGAATTGCAGTAAATCCCAGCCATTTCATATGCAAAAACTATTTGTTTATTTGCACAATCTCTTCAGCAATGGGGGTCATACCCATGGACACCTGTTCTCCATTTCTAAGCAACAACATGACTACATTTATGGGAAATTATCTTCTCACATGTACATTTTTTTTTAATAACATCCAATTGAAATGAATGTATTTGGCATATGAATTCATTTTAATGTCTATGCCCAGAGGAGAATATCCCTTACACCATTGTACAATAGATACCTAAAACTTGTATATTTTTCCCACAGATTCAAATCTAACTTTATCTTTTAGAGTAGTGTCTTGATTAAAAGATAATATGTAAAAAAAAAAATACTAGTGGCTGACCTATAAAATACAGACTGTGAGAAATGCTAAGATTAATGGAAACTCCATGCATCTGACTGTCAAAAATGCAGAGATTCAGATTTAATAAGTGCACATTTAAAAGTCAAACAAAGCTTGACATCCCACTCATGGTTTATATATCCTATGCGCCAGACAAAAAAATCATAAAAAAGGTTTAAGATACAGAAAGAAACTGTTGAATTATGCAGATGTAATTAGTCTTGTTTCTTTAGAAGGAATGGAAACTCAGTAGCTCCCACAGGCATCCTTAACAATTCTTTGATGAATATTGTTGTGTCATGCTTGATTGTGTATATGACATACCCTTCCAATGAACACGCACAAAGGGAGCAATCAGTTTTACTCTACATCCATAACAAACTGAATATTGTAATGTACGCAGACATAGATCTGAAAACTATCCACTGAACCATATCACTAATAAGCATGGATAACTAAAACACCCAGTCCTGTGCACAGCAATCTATAAGTATCTTTCGAAAATCCACATAGGACAGGAAACGATGACAGATGCCACTACCATACTCGATCAGAGAACTAGTGTAAATGTCAGCATGTATAGCACGGGGTAGATCATAACTTACCTTAAATGGGATGTCCAGACATCTCCCATTGAGAGGATAGGGGAAAAGTGTTAGATTTGGGCTGTGTGAGATCACTGCCTTACACCAGTTTCACATGCTTGCTGATACTTCATTCACAGAAAGGACAGAGGGAGACTTTGTCACATTCTCCAGGACATGGTGGTCAGATACCAAAGAGGCAAAATCTCTTTAACTAGATTCCAAACAACCTGGCCAGAGAGTGGTCAGTTATGGTAGTGCAAGATTCAACTCTATAGAAGTTATACTCCCCTAGCATCCAATTCTGTCAGGGAAACCACACTCATCAGGATGCCTTACAACAAACCACACGCACAGCTCAGGGGACGCTCAACCAAAATATGTGCCCCATACCACTTATGTGCCTGTGGAATGCTACTGCACTGATACAGTCACACACTTTTCATTTCATATACTTCCTAGCTGCCACTACCAATATTTATGGCTTACAAGATGCCTACACCAGGACTGCAGACATATACCCAAATACACACTCTTATAGGTACTATACAGTTCAGCTGAAAACACACTGCTTATAGCTAAAGGCTATTACACAGACACTCACAACATAACACGTATATAGCAACAAGACACAGACTTATTAAGGGACAATTTAATATGCAAAAGGCACAATGCTTATAGGATACAGAAAAAAATCATGAAATAAACAGACATACATAAAAGCAAGACAGTAAAATAAACAAGGATAAAATAAAATACTCTTACTAATTAGATTGATAAAGAGATCCCTGGAAAAACATGTTGCATTTCCTGAAGCTGACCCTGAATGAATTCTTCATTATTTGTTTGGCTGAGTAGTATATGCATTGAGAAAAGCGAGACACTTGGAAGACCTAGAATGATAGGGGATTGCTAAGTTGAGTATGTCTTTCCCTGTTCTTACAGAATTTAGAGAACATACTGAGTAACATTTATTGACTAGAAAGCCCCCTAAATAATTTCAGTAGTTAGTGATTGCTTCTTGGAGTAAGAAATATGTATAAACCTATCACATTGCAGGTTGTATATCTTTCCACCACTTCTGAATGACGGTAGTCTATCTACATTGCTTATAACTAGGTAGCTACCTACTGAAAACAAAATTGTTACACAGGGGACGAGCCTCTTTCTCAATTTCTCCTATAATTCACACTTTCACACCATTTGTATTTCTGACATTTTCTACATGGATTTTGTATCATCTAGTTTTATAGTAAGTTAATCTTTTATATAGTGAATGTTCTTGTTCTAGGAGCTTGATTACTTCAGTGTTGGCTGATATTGCTCTTCATTCATCTTGTGCACTTTCTCAATGCTGTAATGAAGGTTACTGTATATGTTTCAGTGTTTGCAACATATCTCTGCTTCCTCTTCACTCAAGCATGCTGTGACAGACCAACTTTGCTTTATATGTTAGTAAAATATGGATAGAAACACAGATTGTGTCACACTGTTTAACAGCCAAACATCAACAATAAAAGTTACTCATGAAATAGTCTCTGGCCGTTTTTGGTTCTTCTATTCAAACAGTCTATTTTTTCGCTCAGTTTGATGTCTGAGACTTCCCACTATGTTTCTGTTTCTTGTCAATGCGAAAGTCATGAGATTTTCACTTTTAGTGGGAATTTATTGTTTGTTCCAGAGACATAACAATTGCTGTTTATCCTACACATACTGAGAGATTTATTTTTCTTAATGTCATAAACTATATTGTAAATATGATATTTTTTTTTAGAATGGATCGCTCAGTGATGACATGAGTAAAAGAACAGAGATATATACAGGGCTGTAGGGATTGTAACTGATTTTAAGTGTGTAGTTGAAGCTAAATAAGGGGCTTAATATATCTCCTAATGGGGTAAACAACCTTATCAAATCCAATCTGTTGTTTGGGTGGCAAATGAAAGCAGAGCAACTGCCCTTCCAAGCACAGTCGACCAGTGCAATACTTAAATTAGGCTGCTGTAAGGACACAGTAGCCTAGTTTAACGTTCGTTACTGGCCAGTGTGATTAAACATTTTGATGGTTGAAGACACAACATCAGCACTTGTTAAGCTGACTAGGCCTGTATGTCAATGTATAACTGCTATTTTTCTTTTAATTGCTGCCACAAGTATTCTCTTACATAGTGTCAGGACCACTGCTGTGTACTGCAGCTTACGAAAATTTTAACTGAATGTACATTACTTGCATCCACCCACACTGTGCAAAAGTTTACATGGCATTTAGACATTGCATCTTAACAGACATGTAGACATAGATAAACACTAGTTTTGAACGAACCCAAATAGCACAATTTCATGCCGATTATTATGGGTTCGGGTCCCCAAATCTGAACTTCAGCCAAAAGTCTGAGTTTGGCTTCCCCAGAAAAGCTGGTTGATAGGCTGCTAGGCAGCTCATGAACCAGATTTTATCCCCTAGCAACCACAACATAGGCATTGTGTGATTGGCTAGGCGAGACAAGTGACCCCAAATTATAAGAGGTGGGGGTCACATGTCCAAGCACCATTACATCCAGAAGAGAGCGAGGTAGAGGCTACAGCTGGAGATGGGCAAGTAGGTAAAGAAAGAAGTCTGCTATATTGATAGACAGATAGAAATTTTAAATAATTCCCTTTTTCAGGGCAGTGATGATATGATAGCTGTGTGTTTATACCTATACCATCTTCTATTACAGTGACAGTAACTTCTTGTGTATACCCATACCATCCAATAGAGCAGTAACAGTAACTGCATGTGTATACAAATAGCATCTTCCAGCCCAGTGACATTTACTATGTGTTTGCAGCCATATGTCTTCAAGCAGAGAGACATTAAAGGGGCTTCCCCATGAAACAAGTTAAGTCCTATCCACAAGGGTGCTCGTTCATCTCTATGGAGCTGAGGGAGATAGCCAAGCTGCACACCTGTTCACGTGATCTATGGGAGTCCCATCACTGAGACCCCATAGATCAGCAAGTTAGGCTCTATCCTGCGGAAGATACAAATGTCCTAGACTAGAATCACTACTGGAATTATATTGAGAACTGAGATAGGATTTGGTACACTACTTTGCTACTAAGGAATAGTCTAAGAAGGAATGCTACAGTAATTCACATGGTGGAAACTGAATTGACTGCTTGTGTAGGGAACAGCTACAGAAAACTGCAATGTTTGTTTTGTATTTTATATATACCTCAGGAGGATGTAAAACATTTAGATTCTCAGTGCTCCAGTTCAGTGGCATCAACAGCTGTGTGCTTTCTACAGCCTGTAACTGCTGCTGTAGCGGGAAATGATGCCACTGCTGGCCTCTGTCTAGAGCACTGAACACAATCATTGAGAGATGTGAGTGAGTATAAGCTATATATATTATCATTTGAGACTTTGGAGGGGTGGGCAGAATCTTCCAGTGAGAGAATATCATTACATATCCAGTAGTATCTAAGGAAGTATTCTTTTAATCTTACAGAGAAGGAACATTACAGCTTTGACCTTTTGACCCTGTAAAACTCACAGTAGTATTTCTTTGGTCTCATTGATTTTCATCTTGAAATCAATGTCAAAGGCATGATCCCCATATAGAAGAACTTAACACACTACATGGTGTTGACATCAGTGCTTACAGTGCAGGGCAAAATGTCATACGAACAAATGTGCATACCCACTGTAAATTTATACTAAAGGATTATAGGTTCTTAAAGTTTGTGGGTGCTTTCTTTCCTTTTTTCCCGCCACATCATTTCTCAAAGCTAGTAAATCCAACCACAAGCATGAGACATAAAACTCACCAGTTTTTTCACCATGAAATACTACTGGAGCTGCCTTCTTTGTTTTTGTATGCAAATGAAGTTTACCACATGTCATTGGCTGACAGCTATTTGCAACAAAGGATTATTGTTGGTGCTTTGGACTCTTTGTTATATAAATGCGAGGATGGCTAGTTACAATAATTCAAGAAACTCTGTATCATGCGCCTTAATTCACTTCCATGTTTCTCTTATATGTTATCTGTTTGTGTCTCATATTGAAATCATGAGTACAATAAATATAGAAAGTATTCTTCTATGTGTGTCCTCACAAGTGGGGGAATTCAGGATATCTAAGAATGCAGTATCACTTACATTTATTAATATTGTCTAATAATTACTATATTAGAGGCAGTTCAAAGATGCACTAAAATTTTTACATAGGCTCATGCTAGATGATGAATGTTTAGAAAGATTTAGACTATAAGCCTGTGTCTGAATTTCTTCAGTAGTGTGTACTGGGGTTTAGTTGCTGGGCTGGTGATTGGTGATTGCACCATTCCCACCTCCTCTGCTGCTCTCTTCTGGACCAGAAATAGTTAACCCGCTGTTATTGACAGAGCTCTGCCCCAATTATCTGGGGCAGAATTTCTGGCTGCAAAATATTCTGCCTTCTTGCTCTCTGCCTTGCGTTTGCTATATTCTGGCATTTTGATCTTGGCCTCCATTTTTGATTATTCTACTGTATCTCCGACTCCACACTGCATCACTAACTCTGTTGTGAACTGGATTGTTGACAATTCTTTGGTTCTGTTTTGGGCTTTCACTTTGGCTGCAGGGATGGAAAGATCCCCAGCTACTTGCCTGGTTAGGTTGGATCCAGTAAGTCAGCAGGAATATTACACTGTGCTACCCTTATGGAACTGAAGGCATGAAAAAGTTGCAATTCCTGGCACACGCCATGAAATTTTGACCTTTTGCTCTATGCGCAACAATAGTGTTTGGTAGGGACCTGAATAAGATGGGTCAGGCAGGAACACCTTGCTAGCCAAATTTACTGTAATCTGCATAACACTAGATCAGATGAAAGCAGCAATACAAAGAAAACTCAGCCTGGCATAGATTTCCATTCCAGATCACGGCTGAAATATGGGAACTACTAAAAGGTTGAAACTGCACCGTGTTTTAGACCATAAGGTCTAAAAACATCGACCACCATTTTTCTTTGTCAAGCAAGGCACAAAGTACAAAACACGTAAAAATGTGTAAAACATGCAAGACAGATGTTGGTGTAAATCAAGTCAAAGAAGTCAATCATATGAGTATTTAAATGTTTTACATAAATATGAAAATATAAGAAAGTCCAACATTTTTTGCAATTGTGTTAAAACCTGCTTAGTTATATAAAACAGTAAGTGGTTAATAACATTAGTAAGTAATACTCCGTTTAGGTCATGGTTAATAAAAAGGTATCACAATTGTAAGCTTTATTCCCTTTAATATATTTATTAATAACTTTACTGAGGTGCACAACAAATTATATACTTTAAGCTAATTCTCAAATCGCTTTGCTATAGGCTATTGCAGAAATAATACATTCAAAAAGGGGGGTACTGTATCAACAGAAAAAAAGTCTGCTTTTGATGAAATGTCAAATAACCTCCAAAAGTTGTATCTCTAGGAGTCTTGGAATAGTTGAGTATTGACATCTGTGTTTACAAAGAGTTGCTCTAGTTCAGAATGTCTGAGTTGACTGTAGGGTAGCTACTTGTTCCAAGATAGCTTGAACCTGACCCCTGGGGGCATGTTCACACTTGGAATTTTTGTACCTTTTTGAAATGCATCTAAAATGCAAGTGGGAGGTGTCTTGTCCATATGCATTATCAAAGAACATATCATTGAGAGGTGCTAATCCTGTCTTCAATAGCGTAACTAGGAGAGGCCCTACTTACCACTTAAAAAATATACATGCAGTGTTTACACACCAGATATACATACATACAGAATATAAATACATACATACAATACCATATATGCCCATGCATCATATACACAGACATATAGCATATACACTCACCGGCCACTTTATTAGGTACACCATGCTTGTAACGGGTTGGACCCCCTTTTGCCTTCAGAACTGCCTCAATTCTTCATGGCAAAGATTCAACAAGGTGCTGGAAGCATTCCTCTGAGATTTTGGTCCATATTGACATGATGGCATCACACAGTTGCCGCAGATTTGTCGGCTGCACATCCATGTTGCGAATCTCCCGTTCCACCACATCCCAAAGATGCTCTATTGGATTGAGATCTGGTGACTGTGGAGGCCATTTGAGTACAGTGAACTTATTGTCATGTTCAAGAAACCAGTCTGAGATTATTCCAGCTTTATGACATGGCGCATTATCCTGCTGAAAGTAGCCATCAGATGTTGGGTACATTGTGGTCATAAAGGGATGGACATGGTCAGCAACAATACTCAGGTATGCTGTGGCGTTGCAACGATGCTCAATTGGTACCAAGGGGCCCAAAGAGTGCCAAGAAAATATTCCCCACACCATGACACCACCACCACCATCCTGAACCGTTGATACAAGGGAGGATGGATCCATGCTTTCATGTTGTTGACGCTAAATTCTGACCCTACCATCCGAATGTCGCAGCAGAAATCGAGACTCATCAGACCAGGCAACGTTTTTCCAATCTTCTACTGTCCAATTTCGATGAGCTTGTGCAAATTGTAGCCTCAGTTTCATGTTCTTAGCTAAAAGGAGTGGCACCTGGTGTGGTCTTCTGCTGTGGTTCGACGTACTGTGCTCTTCTGCCTACCTTGGTTGTAACGGGTGGCGCTTTGAGTGACTGTTGCCTTTCTATCAGTTCGAACCAGTCTGCCCATTCTCCTCTGGCATCAACAAGGCATTTCCGTCCACAGAACTGCCGCTCACTGGATGTTTTTTCTTTTTCGGACCATTCTCTGTAAACCCTAGAGATGGTTGTGCGTGAAAATCCCAGTAGATCAGCAGTTTCTGAAATACTCAGACCAGCCCTTCTGGCACCAACAACCATGTCACGTTCAAAGGCACTCAAATCCCCTTTCTTCCCATACTGATGCTCGGTTTGAACTGCAGGAAATTGTCTTGACCATGTCTACATGCCTAAATGCACCGAGTTGCCGCCATGTGATTGGCTGATTAGAAATTAAGTGTTATTGAGCAGTTGGACAGGTGTACCTAATAAAGTGGCCAGTGAGTGTAAACATCACATATGCATACACATTTAGAGCATACACACATCACAAATACAGACAAATACAAATACAACTCCTCAACTCCTAGTTTGGAAATCAAAAATTGTATCTGAAAAACTGAAGGTGTGAACGCGCCCTAAATCTTCAACATTTTGTTCTTGTCTATCATTTGTTTATTTTTGCTCAAATAAATATGAGCCGTTTTTGACTAGAAGCCTGAGTGACAACTTTATAGCTACAAAAATCCACATCACTCTCATCATATAAAAAAAATGATGCCACCTCCAATGCCATGGCGATCCCATGCCATGGCAATTTAGGCAGAAGCATGTCCTCCCTGCTCTGCCTGTGCACAGTGTATGGTGTGGTGGCACCGCCATATGACATCATACAGTCTGCACAGGCAAAGAGCACAGAGAGCTATTGTAATCAATTGTATGCATGTCTTAACGCTCGAGGGGGCTCCCTCCATCCATAGGGCCACAGTCGCAAACCCCTGAGACCGTGATTGTCAAGCCCCTGTTTGCAGTAAAATGCAATTTAAAATCTATATTTCTTGAGGACAAACATAAGCAGTGTCTTCTCTTGCAATTAAAATAATTTCCCTTTTTTTCCCTTTTTTTTTTAATTCACTCAGTGTAATTAGTTCAAATGAATTTTTCAGTTGCCAAATATGCTTAAATAAAAGTCAAATGCAATTTGTCAATGCTTCCACCTTTCTGTCATGTCTCCAGTGTCTGCATAAATCCATGGAGGTTGGTTGCGTATTCAAGGATGACAAATTATGATTTGGATAGAGTAATGCTGACTTTGTGTTGTCTGTTCTCTCCAGAGCTGGGAATCAGCTGACAATATGAACATTGTCTTCCAAAGGTAAGGGAAAAATGCACTTTAAAAAAATAGAACTCCTTTGCCTGAAAGCTGGTTATAATGGTCTTTGTTTACTACGTGCTCTCCAGAGACAAGCATGTCCATCTAATGAACTGAGACTGATTGCTTTCAAACAGCATGGGCTATTGACTGCTGCAGCATTTCTGAATGAAAGATTCACTGGTTTGTATACAATTATTAATTGTATAAAAGCCATTTGTATAGCAGAACCAAAATTCCACCTTTCTTATTAGTGCTATTTATAGGTCAAACAATTTGAGAAACACAGGAAATAACTGTTAGTGATGAGAGCACCCAAACCCACAATGTTCGGATTAGTGCTGCAGATCACAGGTGTGGACCTCTGGAACCTCATTGTCTCACACCCTCTTTCCTCTGACCATTCAACACGCGGGATCGGTGCTGGCACCGATCATGATGTTAAATCTTTGAATGCCCCTGTCTAAGCCATGGAGGGCATTTAAATGCTTCCCTACATGCCGGCAACCCAAGTGCACCATCCTTTTTCCGTAGGTCCATGCTCAGCAGTGATGTCACAGGGAACAACAATCCTTAGAATAATGTCAGTCTGTTTATTGGCCTTTTCACCAATCACTCTATTTTCTCACAAGCACTGTGAAGTTTCCAGACAAACTTGAGTCAGGTAACAATGTAATTCATTATTTAAGGCCACAGAAGCTAAAGTCCTATAAATTGGTGCTTTTCTTGCCAGTGTCAGGGTGAAATGAGTCTATATGGCAAACTTATGGACTAAAACTTTAAAGGGAACCTGTCACCAGGAGACCCATTTTTAGCACTCCCCAGTCCCCACAGAGCATAGTACATACACTGCCAAAGTGTTTTTGTATTAAAAATTGGTTTTACAGAAAAAAAGATATGTTATATTGTACCTTTAGCATCTGCTGTGTGACTAGGCAGTTGCCTAATGGGAGGGTCTGGAAAGGAGCAGCCCCCCCCACCCTTGGGAAACATGTGACCTTTTCAAATATATGAATATATCCCCTCACTCGGGATTGGCTGTAGAGGAGCAGGGGGCGTCGCTAAGCCCAGTGATGGGTGTTTTCATATATTTGAAAAGGTCACATGTTTCCCAAGGGTGGGGGGGAACTGCTCCATTCCAGACCCTCCCATTAGGCAACTGCCTAGTCACACAGCAGATGCTAATGAAAGGTACAATATAACATATCTTTTTTTCTGTAAAACCAATTTTTAATACAAAAACACTTTGGCAGTGCATGTACTATGCTCTGTGGGGACTGGGGGAGTGCTAAAAATGGGTCTCCTGGTGACAGGTTCCCTTTGAAAATAGTATGCCCATATAGCATTGCCATGTGTAGGCACATATGTACTCAAAGGCTAAATGACCTATTTCGATGCACTTTTCCGTTACATATTCCCTACTTGATTTACAGCTCAGCTAAACTACTATTTTGGGACCTTGTGTTACACAAGTCTACACTGCTAAAACAACTGCAAGACCAGCCACAGTATATGTTGTAGTAATCACTATATATCATTAAAGTAACATTTACATAGGCAATACTATCAGTCATGAGAATAACTGTAACAAGAATAAAAAAAAAGACAAGGATTTACCTGAGAAGGATCCAGACAGGTAAAAGTCTTTGTTTTGATTGAAGAGCAAAATGCACATAAAATAGACAGTTATAAAGGTCAGATATCTCAGCTCACCATATATTGAATCGTTCCATCATATTCTGCTTCAAAGTGAATTTGGAGTGACAAAGCATAATGGGAAAAAATATTTAATAAACTACGAGTTTTATTGTTCATTTCCCATAAGAAAAAAAAGTCACCTGTTGGTATGAAAGACAAACTGCCTAAATTTTATAGAATGGATCTGCATAAAATGAATCATTATTTTCTATATTTTATTTCACTTATACCAGCTTATTATATAGTATTGAGTTAGAAACACAAAGATCTTTACAAATATCACATTGATGCCGAATGTGCACGTGCATCATACTGATGGCAGAATGGAAAGCATCTGTAGGGCTTATATAGTAGTTACATAGTTACATAATTAGCCATCATGCAGACAAATGTTTGCTATGGCCAGGCGAGCATACAGCTGGGCGCAGGAGAGAGGAGGGGTGAGGAGTGCCCTCTCCAATGAAAGCCATAATGCAGCAAAAGACTTGTCCTATATTTTTCTGTGCAGCCGCCTAGATTGGTCATGGTATTGGTCATTATGGCGTTTATGGAAGGAATTATGATTTTTATATTTTGATAGATTAGACATTTTGTCTATATAGTAATATTTACCCCATTATGGTACCAATAAAAAGTTCAGTTTGGCCCTCAAACAGCTCTGTAAACAAAGAACAAAAAAAAAAAAATGTTATATTTATTTTTATATATTGAAAACAAGTAATTAACCTACCAGTATGTGGTACATTTACGAAGAACGGTGCATCTGGCACACGATCTGACTGTGCACCGGAACGACCCCTAATTTACGTGGCATAGTGAAGCTGCGCCACAATAGGGTGGTGTGCGACACAAATGTAGTGCAGGCACTTCTTTAATACCTGTGCAAGCAGTTTGCACTAAAAAGAACGTGCAAAGTCGGACAGAAAAGTGGCGCACAGCCAAATGTGCCCCAATGAGTTCCATATTATGCAACAGAAGTCAACCATAAAAAGCTATATACCATAAATAGGTAATTGTGGTGACAAATAGAATAAAGATAACATATTCTTTTTATTTTACGAGAACGAATGAAAAAAAAGCTAAAAACACTGAACCAGAATTAATGATTTTTTAACCACCAGCAAGAAAGAGTTAATAAAATCTCATTAATAGCTATTGAATCCCCCTAAATCATGCACCTAAAAAGTGGATCTCATCCTGCAAAAAATAATCCCCAAATTTCAAAAAAATAAATATTTTATAGCCTGTAAAATGTGACAATGCTAATCTTCTCTGAAAGGGTCTCCTTCCGTTCTGTGCCCGGCCATGTGCCCATACAGCACGTATGGAGTATCGGAATATTTGGAAGAAATTGGGTATAGAACTTTGTGGAGTTTTTAGTCATTTACTACATTGTGACTGTAACCTTCACCTCCATTTTATTCTAACAACTGTGAAACACTTTAACATGCTTCCTAAAGTTGATCTTTCATTCATTAAGGCATATAGTTTCTTAAATAGCATAATTTATGTGGTTTAACTGTTATTAAAACTGAGCAGGTGGCTCTAAATATAGGTTTTGGCGATTTTCCCCGCCCTAAAGCAACTAGCCCTGTTTCAATGAAAAGAGAGTGCCATAACGTACTTGGGCATACAGTTAACCAATGACTCTCTGAAACTATACAATGATAACTATCTTCACATACTAACTCAGATAACAAACACATTGAAAAAACCCTAGACATACCATATGTATCTCGGATAGGGAGGAAGAATCTTTTGAAAACATTTGTGATGCCTAAACTGTTATATGTTTTACAGATGGTTCCAATTTATCTACCTCTACAATATTTTGCAAAAATTAAATCCCTCTTGATACAACTGACCAATATTAAACAAGCGCTCTTAGGCTCCAAAATAGAATTATATTCTCTAACAAGTGAGGTAAGAAGTAAGCTGTGGATGCAGGTATGTGCAATAACTTGCTCACTAAAGGGGTCATTCAAACTATGCAATTGCTCAAGGGTACCCCATTATTGTTAAACACCCCTTCCCCATTTATGACTAGTAACCTACTACCGAGTTTTCTATGGTCACATCAAATGGCAAATGCGGAAAAAAGACTTGACTACTATGCTTAGGCCAAACTTCTGATCCCTCTCTGTTTTATTTTTGTTGCAACGATACATTGACATGACCTATGACCTTATCTACTTATTGGAGTTATAATTCTTGCACATTTACCAACCTGGATCCCAAGGTATTTAGAGGTGCATGTTATTCATCTTCTTCTTTGATCTCCTCCCCCCGTCTTCCCTCACCTTTCCTAGTACCCTTCCTCCACCCTCCATGTTCACCCCAATCCTATCCCTCCCTCCCTCCCAGAAAGAACCCCATTCCGTTCCCAAGACATTCTAAGCAGATTACAGAGGAATAGATATATGATAGAATAGTTATAGGGCAGCACGGTCAACATCTCAAAGAGTTTGTTTGCTCTCTCCGTGTGTGTGTGGGTTTTCTCCAACACTCCAAAACATACTGGTAGGTTGATTGGATTGTGAGTCCCATGGGGACAGGGACTGTTTTGGCAGGCTCTGTGTGGAGCTGCGTAATCTGTGTGCGATATATAAATAAAGGAATAATTAGTAAATAAAGAAATTATTATTATGAGATAATGTCATATATGTAATTTGCATTATTGTAAAATCAGTTGTCTATTATAATGTATGCATGCCTTGTTATCCCATATATTACAAAAAAAAGTCAGAGCAATTGCACCTGAAATACTGAACCTCCTAATAGACAGGATGCATAAAAATCCTTGCCAATATAAAAAAGACATTTAAGAATTGTTAATTATGTAGTTGTTTGGTTGCTATGACTATCTGCCTGAAAGGCAGACCTTTTGAAACTTTGAAAATGAAGATTTTTTTGTACTGTATATACTCTTATATACTCATTGAAACATGTAGCTGAAAATAGCACCCAAATATCTGAATCACACTTTTTGCTCATTTTAAGACACATAAAAATGTAATAAAACATTATCAAATTGTTGTTTTTTCCCCAAAATGGTAACAATGAAAATGTCACATTATGGCGCTAAAAATTACACCTTATACATGTTCATAGAAGGTTGTATAAAATTTTTTGTACAAATGTTTTTCATTTTTAAAATCTATTAAAATACAATTAAAACTATATTAATTTTATATTCCCATGATTTTAGCCCCTCAAAGAATAAAGGGGAGATGTCATTTGGAGCGCACAGTGAAAGCTGTAAAAACAGAGCCCACAAGAAAATGGTACAACTGGGAAGTGCAATTTAATACACAGAAAAAAGCCTACAGCTCTGTACATAAAAAAGTTATTGATTTTAAAAAGAGATGAATAAAAAATGGAAGCGCAAAAAAACAAAAAAGAGCATCAGAGGGAAAGGGTTAATTGTGTATAAATCTATGGCAGTTGAGTGCATAGATTGTTTTCTTATGATTTTCATATTCGGGCACCATTTAATTTTTCACCGTTCCACCATGTATTTCTACAATTGAGTTTGCAGCTTGAGGGTGAAGGTGGAATGGGCCCATATTTTTGTCCTGGTATCTACAATTTTGGTTGCCTGGGATCCGACCATGAATCTTAGTATCAAAGTATGTAAGGCTCGAAAAAGTCCATCAAGCCCAACCTTTAAGAAATAAACAAATGTGGCATTTTGTTATAATGTTGTGAATTGGTTTGATGTGAAATTGTCATGTTTTAAACTATGGTTTGGTAAAGTAGGCTTCCTGTTTCTTATGTATTTTACCTTCCTAATAGAGATGAGTGAAGCAAATCAGATTTGGGGGAGATTTATCTTTTCTCTTTCTAGTTGTCTAGATCTTTTGTTTTCTAGTTTCTTAGTCTAATTTGTCTTAGGTAGATTTTCTTTGTGTTAAATCGCACCTGTGCCTGTTAGTTTAAGGATGTGAAGGATGCAACTTTTTTAAAAAGTTCCCAATTTTTTGTGCAAAAAAGTCTTACAGTTAGCTGTCCGATAATTCTCCCCCTTTCTTTATATAATACTTTTTGTTATATATAAAAATAAATGTAGGTTTACCCATAGATGTGTATGCCATCTGTGCGGCGTGTCCATGTAGTTTGGTGCACTTTATATTTTCTGTGTGCCATCTGTGCGGCTTGTCCGTGTAGTTTAGTGCACTTTATATTTTCTGTGTGCCATCTGTGCGGCTTATCCGTGTATTTTGGTGCACATTATAATTTTTTTGTGTGTGGCATCTGTGCGGCTTTACTTCTGTGGTTTGGTATGCAATATTTTTTCTGTGCGCCATCTGTGAGGCTTCTCCGTGTGGTTTGAAGTGCCTGGGACTTATGCTATTGAAGTGTCTTGGGCTTTCACTGACCCCACATGGGTAGCCCCAAATAATTCTACCTCTTAGATAAGTTGAAAGATTGCTTCGGAATTTATCATATATCCCTGGATTTTTAGATCACCATGATGTTACCCTTATGTACTATGCAACATGCCGCACCTTCCTTTCTAAGCCCTGCCATGTGCCCAGCCTGTAGATTACTGCCCCATATGGGGTATTGCTGTACCTAAGAAAACATGCATCATGATTTTTGGAGTGTTTGTCTCCCAAGGAAGGAGCTGGGCAAAAGATGAAATAATGAATATTTTTTACTGTGCACTATCCATTATGCATTATTTGGATAAAAGATTACCTGTGTTCATCTAATATTTTGAATGAAATAAAAAATAAAATAGAACATCAGTGGGATCTTAGCAAGTTTCTGACAAGGAGATGATTATCTTGATTATCTATTTCAGCCAAATGGCTAAAAAGATTAACCAGAAACGAGAATATATGTTAAAACGGGAAACATGTTTGAATAAAAAATTTGACCTGCAAACTTGTCTGAGAGCTATGAAAAATGGCATGTAAACTAGGGATCTCTATTAACCATCTAGAAAATGTTAACCCCTTCACACTCTGTGACAGATATATCCATCGGAGAGCTATGAAGGGTGTATGAAGAGGGCTCATGGGCTAAGCCATCATATAGAGATGGGCTTTGCTGCATATTGCTTGCACCAATCGTGGGTGGCATTTATAAGATGGCGGTGCATGGGTGCTAATATCTTAGTTGAGATTGCCACTCCCCCAAATGTTGTTGGTGGGCGGCAATCAGTTGCAATTATTAGCGTCAGTAAATGGCTTATTTTTTTTTTTTTTACAAATTTGGTATCACCCTGATCGTAATGAACCAAAGAATAAAGGAGAGGTGTAATTTGGAGTGCACGGTGAAAGCCGTAAAAACTGAGCCCACAAGAGTGATGCAAATGCGTTTTTTCCAATTTTCCACATTTGGAAATTTTTTCAAGCTTCCCAGTTCACAGCATGGAATAATAAATAAATTCACAGAGAACTAAAATTTGTTATGCACAAAATAAGCCCTCACTCAACTCTGTACATGAAAAATGCAAAAGATATGGATTTTTGAAGGTGGAGAGCGAGAAATGAGCTAAAAAACCCTGTGTTGATTTAAAAATTTCAACTAGGCTGGTACTTATCTCCCTGAAGACTATGTTAATCTCTGCTGGAGTCTATGTGGCTCCATGGCAGATCAATGTCATATATGGTGGGAATGTCCGTTCATTAAAGAACTTTGGGACTATGTGTTTACCTTAACCACTTCACGCACTAGTACGTACTGCCACGGTCAGTGCTTGCATTTCATGGGCACCGCCATCTTGGATGGTCGAATGCCACTATCCGTGACATTATTAGTGGGTGTCGATCGATTGCCATAGCAGCTTATAGTCTAATTGCAGTATATAATATTAGCAATCAGACCCTGAAAGGATAGAGTACCCTGGAGAGTGTGAAATAATGGTAAAAAAATGTCAAATTTGTTTAAAAAAATATTTAATAAAATGTTAAACAAGTAAAAGTAACAGAAAATAGCGCCCAAATGTGCGAATTGCCACTTTTTCACCATTTTTCCATCAAACAGTCATATAGGTCCCAAATTTATATTATTTAATACACCAGAATAAAGAAAAAGTGACATTTGGAGTGCAAAATGAAAGCCGTAAAAACAGGAGCTACAAGAAAATGCCCAAAATGTATTTTTTTGTCAATTTCACTGCAATTGGAATTTTCCAGCTTTCCAGTACATTGCATTAAATGGCACCACTAAAATGTACAAATTGTACCACAGATAACAAGCCCATATACACCTCTGTAAATGTAAAATTATAAAAGTTATTGCTTTTAGCATGAGGGGGGTCTTGCATGGGTTAATATCTAAGGTTGCCAACAATAACATAACTCCAGAATTAGCTTTGCTAAATATAGGTATGGAGGATACACCGCCAAAATTGAGATGGGAAAACAAAATATTGGCAGCTACGCAAGCTGAGATAGCTAGCAAGTGATCCCCAAGAAAATAAGCCATATTTACAAGGCTATGTACATATCGTCTGTATGAATTTTCTCTGGGAGATAATAACCTCTTAGACTATGACTTAAGGGGGAAATGGGAATGCTTGAAAGACATTTTAGTATAAAACAGGTATGATGGAGAATTAAAGGAATAGGGAGATGGAAAGATAAGGAGCTAAATGGAGTAGAACAGGAAAATAGGACAACAACCTTTTTATGCCTTCTTACAGTAAACTGGGACAGGACATTGTCATGTCCTGTAAAATTTATTTTATTTTGAAGAATGTATGCAATACAAGTGGATGTAAACATGTAAAATTAAAAATTAAAAAAAAAAGTTCAAATCACTTTTCAGTCCCTAAAACACAAATAAAAACAAACAAGCATAAACATGAAAGGTATTGCCAAGGCTTAAAAGTGTCAAAATATAATCTGGTGGTGAACTCCTTAATGGAAAATAACGTTCAAATGACCAATTTTTTGCTATTTCACAAAACATATACATTTGAAAGAAAAGCAATCAAAAGGTTACACAGTCCCTAAAATTAAAACATCAGCTCACTTCAGAAAAAATTATACCTTACACTGGTCCATACACCAGTATGTAAACGTTATTGGCATCAGAATAGGGCAAAACAAAGATTTTTTTCCATTCAAAAGCTTTGATGTTTAAAAATTGAATAAAACCTTATAAAACCCAGTAAAATCCAATATTGGCGGTTTGGACTGTAGCCCGTGCCAAAGCCTACTAGGGGGCCCTGGGCCACCCAAACTACCCACTAAACATTATACTGAGAAGGACCTTCACCCATGAAATCTTGGTACATCTGTTCCTGCTCGCAATACACATATACACAAGAACCATTTCAGTTCCTGTGAAGATCCCCCATAGGTCCGGAAACCACAGATAAAGCAGGCAGATGGGATGCATCCTCTAGTACCCTACTAATTCTAGTACCATATGTAGGAATTGAATTACAGACTTATAGGGGCTATAATATACATAAATCCCAGGGCCAATCTAGCCCTGATAAAACTTAGATAAATTTGCTATACTCATGATCGTTCTGACCCAAGGAATAAAGTAGACTTGTCATTTGGAGTGCATAGTGAAAGCCGTAAATATGGAGCCCACAAGAAAAGGATGCCAATGAGTTATTTTTTGTTGATTTCAACTTTATGGTCAATGTGATCAGGCTACTGCTGCTGTAAACACTGCATTTAAACATGTCAATTGTCTGATTCCATTCAGATTTTTTGTTTGATACAGACCACAGAAGTGGTACCCATCAAATGTTTTCTTTTTTAAACAAATCTTTATTATATCATCAAATACCCATCAAATGTTAATGCACAGTAAACGTTTGTGGACTGTATCACAAAGCCTCAAGATTGTAAAACTTTTCTACTGACATTTTGGGATTTCTTATGGATGGAGATTTTTAAGGTTAAAATAGCCTTAAAGAGTTTAGCCCATTAAAGAAAGTTCTCAAATTATAACCCTCTAGTGATGTTTACACGATAAATATCATTTTAACCTCATTACTTTACAATTTTATTGATGTTTTTGCTTCTATAACTCAGTGATGGTCAGTGCAAGTGTGGAACCATACAGTTGTAACAGTAACACTTCTGCTGATATAATTTAGAAGGAAAAAGTCTGATATTAAGTATGAAATAGGTTACCACTGTTTAGAACAGATAAGATAATTGTTATGAAACACAGTTATACTCCCTTAATTACTATTTATATTCCTCATCAACCCCATATGGTTTGAGGAGGACCTTTTTAGAAAAATAAATACATTATATAACAGATTAATTTGGGTCTGAAAAAGGGTGAGGCTGTATTTGGAATATCTAATGTTACCTTCTAAGGGTGTGATCACACATACCACTTTGACTCCGTTTAGAATTCGAATCAAAGTGTACAAAGTTCTCAAATTATAACCCTTTAGTGATGTTTACACGATAAATATCATTTTAACCTCATTACTTTACAATTTTACTGATGTTTTTGCTTCTATAACTCAGTGATGGTCAGTGCAAGTGTGGAACCATACAGTTGTAACAGTAACACTTCTGCTGATATAATTTAGAAGGAAAAAGTCTGATATTAAGTATGGAATAGGTTACCACTGTTTAGAACAGATAAGATAATTGTTATAAAACACAGTTATACTCCCTTAATTACTATTTATATTCCTCACCAACCCCATATGGTTTGAGGAGGACCTTTTTGGAAAAATAAATACATTATATGACAGATTAATTTGGGTCTGAAAAAGGGTGAGGCTGTATTTGGAATATCTAATGTTGCCTTCTAAGGGTGTGATCACACATACCACTTTGACTCAGTTTAGAATTGGAATCAAAGTGCATGGGGCGGAAAAGTGTGACAGCACCCTCAGGCCCCTTCCACACTCGCGTTGCATTTCACGTCAGAGTTTGATCAGGGTGCGATCAGGGTTTGGTCAGTGAAAAACGCGCATTTTGCATCAGAGTGCAATCAGTTTTCAGTCAGAGTTTGTTCAGTGTCTCAGTTTTTCACACGCGTTTTCAATGCAATTTCAATGCATTTCAATGCGTTTTTCACCCGCGTGACTTGCAAAAGTAGAGCATGTCGAGATTTAAATGCGCGTTAAAAAAACCCGCGTGTGTGCGTGAAAAAAAAATGCAATTCTGAAAAGACCCATTGGTTACAATGGGTCAGAGTGCAATGCAAGTTCTGCGCGTCAAAAGCACGCGCAGAAAACGCGCGTGAAAAACGCAAGTGTGAAAGGGGCCTCAGGATGGAGGAATTGAGTTCCCACATGTTTAGCTGTATGTTTTATCGACATAGCACCAATTTGTACTTTAAAAACAACAAAGTTACTTCCTACAGTTGTTGAATAAAAAGAATAAGGGATTTTAGAAACATTAGACGTGGGGTAAATGTTGGGAGATATGAAAGATATCAAGATGGTGGCTATGTTATTTAAATGTTGGGATTATATTAATAAAATAGATGGAAAAGGATAACTGGAATTTACCCTTATGGGGTGATCCTATCCTATATCCTGAAATAGAAACAATTGTGAAACCAAGACATGAAAAGTAGAGGTATCCATAAACTAAGTGATGTTTAAGAGGAAGGGAATCAAAAGCTGGGTAATATTAAGTGGGGAATTTTCTTTGCTAGATAAACATAAGTTTGAATATGTACAACTGAAGCATGACATTGACACCAATAAAGACAAAAGTAAGTTTATTGACAAACTCCTCTCCAATACTAGTGAAGGAGTTAGTTAAGAAAGGAGAAAAGAAGAGTCTTGGTGATGTTATATAACAGTGCTTCAAAAGTTTAGTAAAAACTTGATATTTACAGTAGAAGTAAGAAGAAATGGAGGAAACAAGAACTAACTCATAAGAATATTCACTGGAAAGGAATATATCTTAATATTAGTTATGTTGCAAAGACTGCTGACCATTTTATGAGTTTGGTTTAATATTATATATAAATTATATAATTTACCTAAATTCCTTTTTAATATAGGTAGAACCAATGATACATGCCATACAATGCCCTGTTTACAGGGGGAGATTCATCATACGCAATTATCTTCTGGCTTCTGGCTCAGAAGCAGTGATAAATCTCCCACACAGTCTGTATTTTTCTGGTTATACCTCTAGCTGGTATCCTTTTGCTTTTTTACTCATTGTACTTCTGACTTAGGCTTTTGTATTTTGACTTTCTCTTTTCATCTGAAATTTTGTGCCTTATCTGCCATCTTTGTTTTGTTCTGGACCGCTCTTTTGTCTTCATTGTTATTTGTTTGTGAGTATTTTATCTTCACTTTGGCATAGAAGAAGCATACACCAGTGACTGGCCGAAGCTTAGGGTGGCTCAGTGTCTTATAAATCCTCCCAAAAATATCATAAAAATGGTCTCATTTTGTCAAATGCTTGGGAGAAGACATAAGCAGTTTATTAGTGCTTTTAATGTTAGTGCTGAAAAGTGATGTAAAGTGAGTAAGAATATCATCAGAAATTAACAAAATGTTCCCATATGAGGTGACATTATTGCTCTCCAGAAAGGCATCCAGGTTCCTCTTGAACATGTTCCAATAATGAGTCATTACAACATCTTGTGTCGGAGAGTTCCATAGTCTCACTGCTCGCACAAAAGCGATGCTATAGAGCTGATATAGAGCAATGATGGCGATGCTATAGAGCTGCTAAGTCTTATCTGCAAGTCAATAATGTCCTTATGGATTGCTATTCCACTGTCACTAGGACTCTTATTCTACTAGTCAAAGTTTATTATTATTAATAATAATAATAATAATTCCTTTATTTATATAGCACTCACAGATTACGCAGCGCTACACACAGCTTGCCAAATCAGTTTTACCTCTTTATAATATACCTAAGTGACTGTCAACTGTAAAAATAAAAAATGGTTAAGTAGTAATGCAAATAGGGATATTTAGTTTAAAAAAAAATGGCAGGCCCAAGCATTATTTACTCCCTTAGGTAGACCAACATATTTACACTTCTTCCTCTTTCAATGGAATATGTTTATGTAAAAGCAAACTGTGAGCACATATTTGTTATTAAAGCAATTGATGCTTTGGTCTCTTATACTACAAATTGACTTAAAAAAGGCCTAAATATGTGACATAAATAATTTCAGATACAGAAAAGTATATGCATTGGAATTAAGGCAATTGCAATTGTGGTATGATCATGTACAATGACTACTGTCATGGATAGGTTAAGAATATAAAGAATATAGAATTTGAATTAGTCATCATCCCCACATCCTCATCTTAGTTTATATCATATGATCTGATTAAAACATGGTCAAAATATAATGTCAAGTATCTTTATATATCTTTAAATAGACATCTCCAGGCATATATTATTATAAGTAACACCACAGATCATTTCTGATTTAAAGTCCTATCTATTGTAACATACAGATAATGATAAGAAAAATGAAAATGGCATTCATTTGCAGGACTTAAAAAAAGTTTCTGATGAGTCCCAGTCCCCTTTTTAGACATGGAGTTAAATATCAACTCAATTACTGATGGCATTTTAAGAATTCCTAATTATCTTGTAAAAATTAGGATATGTGGTTCAATTCTTGCATTTCTTTTATTATTTTACATACTTTCTAGATTATTAGATTTTTACCAGTTATTTTTACTGATTTTCTAAACTAACTTTCTAATTCATGGCACTTTACATAAAAAAAAATTACATAGTAATTTACGATCTATTCAAATTTCTTTGTAACGTGAAAATTATTGCTGAATAAAAAAGAAGTAAATTTATAGCTTTAGTTTGAAAGGTTTCAATGTTCTTTAAAACTGTGAACATGATGTATTAAAAAATATAATTCTTTTATAAAAAAAAATTGTAAAAAAAATGTTGTATAATTGTAAAGAAATTATTTGAAGATAGAATAACTAATTGCTTACATATTAGAAATAAACCAAATCTTCTAGAGGTAAAATACTATATGCCAGAATCAGTGGACTGGGCCCTTTAACCCCTTAGGGACGTGGCCCTTTTTCATTTTTGCATTTTCATTTTTCACTCCCTACCTTCAAAAATCTGTAACTTTTTTATTTTTCCATGTAAAGAGCTCTGTTTGGGCTTTTTTTCTGCGTAACCAATTGAACTCATAGTGATGGTATTATTATTCCATAACGTATCTGGGATGATGAAAAAAACGCATTTGCGCCGTTTTCTTGTGGGTTTGGGTTTTACATTTCACTGAGCACCCCAAAATCATGTCTATTTATTCTTTGTGTTCGGTACCCCGATAAGGGGAACAAATTGTAAGGGTGTATAAGTTTTCATACATTTAAAAAAAATTAAAACCTTCTGTTCAAAAATTCTTCATTTTGCCATGTTCTGGCACTAATAACTTTTTCTTACTTCAGTGTACGGAGCTGTGGGTGGTGCAATTTTTTGCGACTTTTGATGACGTTTTTAATGCTTTCATTTTTAGGAAGGTATGGGCTTTTGATCACTTTTTATAGAATTTTTTATATTTCTCAAAATGGCAAAAAGTGGCATTTTCGACTTTGGATGCCAATTTCCATTACGGGGTTAAACACTGGGAAAAATCGCTTATATATTTTGATAGATCGGACATTTTGGGACGCGATGATACCTAATTTGTTTATGATTTTTACTGTTTATTTATATTTATATCAGTTCTAGGGAAAAGGGGGTGATTTAAACTTTTACTTTTTTTTACAATTTTTTCATATTTTTTAAAAAAATTTTTGCCATTATTTTAGATCCTCCAGGGTAATTTAACCCTGCCGGGGCCGATTGCTAATACTATATACTGCGATACTACTGTATTGCAGTATATAGCTATTTTACAATGATTTTTAATAGCCTGCCCTCTGGTGGCTATTAGAAATCATTGCACCTGGCAAGCCTACGAGTCTCAATAAGACTCTAGGCTGCCATAGCAACTGATCGCCGCCCTCCGATTATGTTCCAGGCGGCGGCGATCGGGCATCCATCATGGCGGCGCCCATGTAAAGGTAAGTGACAGGCGGGTGTTGGCTGTTTTATACAGCGGGGGAAGAGAGGCAGGGGTGAGCCCGCGACCCGCAATATGGTGACAGTACCCCCCCTTTGGTCTTCCCCCCTTTTTGGGTTGAAGAAACCTTTGCAGGAGGTTACGGTCCACAATATTCTCCTCAGGCTCCCAGGATCTCTCCTCGGACCTGAACCCCTTCCAGTCAACAAGGAAGAACCGCTTCCATCTCACGATCTTCATTTCCAGTACCTCTGTAACGTTGTAGACATTTTTGGAGTCAGCCCCTGGAGCAGGAGGAGGAGGTTGCTGAGAGAAGCGGTTCAAGATGACAGGTTTCAGAATGGAGACATGGAAGGAGTTCGGGATACGCATAGTGGTAGGAAGGCGGAGCTTATACACCACAGGGTTAATGCGCTTTAACACCTGTAAAGGGACCAAGAAACCGTGGACCAAGCTTCTAACTGGGAATTTTCAGTCAGACATATCTAGAAGATAACCTTGTCACCTGGACAGAAGACAGGTGGAGTCCTATGTCTCTTATCAGCCTGGAACTTGGTGCGAGCAGAGGCCCAAAGTAGAGACTGGCGGGTCTGTTCCCGGGCAGATTTGAGGTCCTGCATCAAGTCTTCCACCACAGGGTCATCTGAGGGAACTGACAAAGGAAGAGGTGGGCAAGGAATTCTTCCATAGATAAGGAAGAAAAGAGCTGCCTTGGCAGAGTCCAGAGAGTCATAGTAGAACTTTGCCCATGGCAACAGACTGGACCAATCATCTTAACGGGAAGAGACAAAATATCGAATATAACAGCCCAATGTTTGGTTTATCCTCTCCACTTGACCATTCGACTGATGGTGGTAGGCAGAATAGTAGTCCAAAGTCACTTGCAACTGATTGCACACAGATCGCCAGAACTTGGACACAAACTGAACCCCTCGATTAGACACGATGTGTTGAGGAAGACCATACAGTCAGAAGATATGCTGAAAGAACAAGCTGGCAAGACGTGGAACAGACGGAAGACCTGTAAGGGGAACAAAATGGGACATCTTAGAAAACCGATCCATAATCATCCAGATTAAGGTACTGCCAGAGGAAGGTGGAAGGTCTGTGACCAAGTCCATAGCCATGTACCACCACAGGCGACTGGGTATTGGTAAGCAAGAGACCAGTCGGTTTCAGGCGGGAAGGCTTATTACGGGCACAGAAAGTGCAGGATCCCACAAAGTTCCTAACATCTTTGACCAAGTCACGCCACCAGTAGTAGCAGGAGATGAGGGCCATGGAGCGTTGTAGCCCAGGGTGCCCAGCCACATGAGAAGAATGTCCCCAAGAGAAAATCCTCTTCCACAGAGCAGGTCGCAAATACATCATGCCAGGAAGAAGCTGTTGAAGATCCACCAGAGCGGTAACAACCAACTGTTCCAGAGCTCACCTGAGCGAAACGCGTAGGTCATTTCCTGCATACCATGATGTAAGAGGTTGTGTACCTTGCGGAAGATTTTTTATTTGGAAACTTCAAATACAAGGCAAAGTTTTTTCGTTTGGAATTGTATTGTAGACCTGAAGTCTGTGGGGTCCAACTTGTTGTCCGTGCGCAAGGGGCTATTAAAGGAAGATGAGCTGAACCCTTTTGATCTTATTGATAATTGTGATTCTGTCACTTGCTGTCAGTTTGCAGACCACATAGCAGTTTTCTTTCCCTCAACTGTACAAAATGGTCATGACTAGTGAGATTTTTAGAGGATATAGGTATGCTTTGGTGAAAATAGAAAACTAAATGGAAAAAAGAGGTGTGCAGTTCTTTGCAGTTTTTGTTAGAATATTTAATATGAGTTTTAAATAGAGATGAGCTTGATGCTCATTCGAGCATTAGCGTGCTCGAAACTGCTCGTTGCTCGGACTAATATTTCGCCAGCTCGAGAAAATGGCATCTCCCACCGTTTTGATTTTTGGCAGCCAGAAACAGAGCCAATCACAAGCCAAGAGACTCTGCACTCCACCCAGCATGATGTGGTACACTTACACGTCAATAGCAGTGGTTGGCTGGCTTGATCAGGTGACCCTGTTAGGAAAGAGTGTGTGTACAAGAACCCAACAGCCCTTGTTAGGGCTATAATATTTTTTTTTTCTTTACTTGTGGCTGGGCTTGCTGGCACTAGTAGTGCAGCTAGTACATATTGTGACGAATTGCCAGGGAGACTGCGAACGTCTATTTAGTCTTGTGACACAATATCATCTCAAAAACTAAGTGGGACAATTTATTAGGGGTATTGATAATTAGGCACAGTCTGCCAACTTTTTTTTCCAAAAACTTAAGTCACAGGCACGCACAAAATCCAGTTGTGTGCTGTCAGGTAGGTTAGAAAGTAGCCATACAAGAACCCAACAGGCCTTCTTAGGGCTACAATAGCGTTATATATATATATTTTTTTTATTGTGTGGCTGGCCTTGCTGAACTCGTAGGCAGCTAGTACCATATTGTGACGAATTTCAGGGAGACTTGCGAACGTTATATTAGCTCTTGTGACACACAATCCATCTCAAAACACTAAGTGGGACAATTTATTAAGGGTTTGATGAATTAGCACCAGTCTGCTTTTTTTTTTTTTGGCAATTTGAACCGCCATACTCGAGGAATGTTTCTGGACCTTCCCAGAGTCACAAACCACTTGTCCGCTTGCTGTGAGCTCTTTCCCGATGCCCAGGTTTTCACCTGGTCAGTCTGTGGGTGATGATGACATTGTTGACGTAGTGGAGAAGTGTGTAAAGAGGTGTCGGACGATGAGGACGACCGGTTGTCAGGACGTGGTGAGTTGTTGTCAGGGCAGGAAGTCGAGGGGGGAGCAGGACTGAGGGATCGGGGGATGATGAGGTGACAGACCCAAGCTGGGGTGATAGGCCGGGTGAACACAGTGCCTTCTGGACGGAGGCGAGGTCCTCGACGAGAACAGGTTGGAAGAGGCAGTGGTGGGCGCCAGACAGTGAGGAGCAGTGCCAGAGCTGGTGCATCAGCGTCAAATGGTTCACGTAGTCAAGCTCCCGTGCGAGGGCTAGATTTTCGGAAGTCTAGAGGTTCTTTAAAGAAACACCGGTTTGACAGACGGACGTGAGCGCAACCTGGCCACACCATGATTAGAGGGGTTCCCCCACTACCGGCTTAACGCAACAGTGTGGAGCAGGCATATGAATGCTAAAACCCCACTCAAGGAACACACGGCCGTTCACCTCGGCCGGGCCACACCATGATCCTTCCCTGGTCATATGCTGCCTCTGCTAGTCGCCGCCCTGCCAAAGGACACGGGCCCCAAACACCTCCCGTGCAAAAACCACACTTCGCTCCACAATCTCCACAGCATCACCAATGTCTCCATGACGCAGCGTTCAGTTGTCTATACCAGACGCTAGAGTGCAAGAGGAAATACAGTGAACCCCCACACGCCCAAGCCATCAATGTCCACATCTACAAATTAACTCAGCTGAGATGATGCCCTATAGGCTGGTAGAGACGAGGCCTTTTGCAACCTCATGCAGCGGCGCCCTCTGGTATTCGGTCCCCAGCCGCCACTACTTTTCCCGATGTGCGTCCCACCCTGCACAAGCACGTGTCAGAAAATCATCCGTGCCCTGAGCAACGCCGTTCTGACAAGGTCCACCTGACCACGGACACGTGGACGAGTGCTGCGGGCAGGGCCACTATATATCGCTGAGGCACATTGGGTTAACTTGGTGAGGCCTTGGACCAAGTCTGACCCTGGGCGCTGGTCATATACTGGCCTACGCCGAGGATTGCGGGGGCCACCTCGGTCCAGGTCTCTCAAGGCCTACTATGCTCCTCCTCCTCCCACCCTCCTCCACATCCTCCTCCGAATTACCATCCGTGGGCACATGGCGCCATCAGTCGGTTCAGCTCTAGGCACAGCAGCAGTGCCGTTGCTAAGCGACAGCAGGCGGTGTGTCAAACTGCTGAGCCTAGGCAAATAAAGGCACACCCCCAAGAGCTATTACAGGGCATCACGGCGCAGACTGATCTGTGGTGGCCACCGCTGAACTGAAGCAAGGGCTGGTGTGTGACAACAGCCGTAACTGTGGCGGCTCGCAGCTCGGCAGAGAACATGGCATGTGGTCCTCAAGACATACCCCAATTGTCTGATTGATCACGAAGGTGCGCCACATCTGTGCGCATTTAGGAAATCCGCACAAGATGCTCCACTCTCAGGGAGAGCACAGCGCCGCCTCAGATGCCACTCACCGACTGTTGTGCGACGTGCCCACGAGGTGGAATTTAACAGTAACCATGATATCCAGAGTTTACCACAGCCAGCGCAGAGCGATTGTAGGGACTGCCAGAGAAGTCAATTCACCAGAACTGTGTCAGGTCATTGAGCTTCTCAAGTCTACAATGTGGGAGGTGGACGTGGATGTCTTATATCTGTAAGGTGCTGAGTAACTTTGAGGAGTCAACACAAATGATCAGTGGCAAAGCCGCCATCTCGCGCTCACCATCCGCTACTGGCCTGTTGAGAAACTCTCTGGTCAGCATGATGTTGAAAGCTTTGCGGCTCATCACAAAGGCGGGGGAAGAGTCTTTGTTGATAGCCAAAGCACCTCGGTTTTTATAGCGGCATATGAAGGTGGTGGAGGAGGATGAGGAGGAAGAGGAGGAGAATGTTGGCGAGACAGAAGTGGGGAGAGCATGCTCAGTCTTCATGTTCAGCGTTGTATGGGCAAAAGAAGAGGAGTTGGAGGGAGAGGAGGAGGAAATGGACAGTCAGGCCATAGAGGGGAGGAGTGGAATTCTTGCATGTTGGGACTTCTGCGCATAGGGCAGATTTTCATGCTAGGTGCCTACCCGTGACCCTCGTGTTCAAAGAATGTATTCCAGCCATGATTACTGGGTATTCACTCCCGAGACCCAAGGTACAAGCAAAATCTTTCCACTCTTCATCCTGGAGAGGAAAGGAGGTGTGAGAATGAGAATACCAGCCGGCCCTGGTGCACAAGCGGTGAAACAGTATAGTATTTCCCTTCTGACAGCAGCAGAGGGTGGCACTTCTGCGGGACAAGTAGGGAGGGAGAGTAGGCGCAGGCTGTTTTTCAGCAATGGCAGGGGTACGTTTTACAAGGCCTTTGCCAGTTTTTATGTCACCCATGCAAGACACTGTCACCTGTCCCAGTCTCGGCAGAGTAGGGCTGATCTTTACAGAAAGATGGTGAGAGAGTACGTAGCTGACCAACCCATCGTCCTTAAATGATCCACAGCTCCTACAAATAGTGGTTTCAACGCTGGACATGTGGCAACGAATGGCTGTACGCCTTGGAGGTTTGCCTCCCTGCGCTAGGGGTTGTTGAGGGGTGGTTTTCAGTGCAGCTCGGTGGCATCATCACACGATAAGCTACACGCCTGTCGACTGACAGTGTACAGGCTGATGCTTATCAAGATGGAATAAAGCTGGATTTCTCAGGATTTCCATTTTCCACAGGTGGAAAGAAGCTCAACCTGAATAATGTATGCCACTCTCCTCCTCATTTCCTCTTCTCCTGCTCTTTTTACACTAAAGCAGAGGAAACTGGCTATTTTTTGCCAGGGCAACTGCTTAGCTATAGTACTCTATGTATTAATTTTTTCGGAGGCAAACTCTCGGCCTCTGTTTAAACAATTTTTGGGGAGAGCAAACAGGTACTCTATGTATTAATTTTCTGGGGACTACCTACCTGCTCCTCTGGTTTGAAAATTTTTGTACTGCCACATACAGGCAATCCAAATTAAAATTGTCTCCATAGCAGCCTCACACGTCCATTCTTAGCTGCTCCATACTGTCTCCATGCACGCACACTTCATTCCATAGCTTGCCTCACAAAAGTCGTCCATGTAGCTGTCTCCATACATGGGACCCTTAGCAGTATACACGAGTGTGTAGGCAGAATTTCGTTGTTTCTTTTTGTTTCAGGCCTTTTCACATCAAATCTTGTTTACTTTGTCCGCCACCTGCTATGGTATCCAAAATTATAAAGCCAATTCTTTATCCATGACGATAGACTAATCTCACGCGACTGCTTGCAGATTGTTTTCGTTCCCCTTCCCAGCATACAAGGCCCAATTTTTACTTAGCTAAGAAACAATACTACATGGCCTTCTGTATACAAAGAAGTTTTTGGAGACCTGCGTGTTGTAGCCCCCGCCTGCTTGAAAATTATAAATTTTTTAAAGTAACACGCTTCCGGCCTCCCAGGCTTTTATTGGGTGGGGAGGAGCCCAGATGGCAGGGGCTTGACGGCGATAGGCTCGCATGGCCAGAGGACTCCGCTACTATCCCAGACTAATGTAAATCGTTTGCACTGAGCAACCTTCAACCCCTCACAATTCCCTATTAACCTTTAACTCTAAAAATCATCTTCAGCCAACTCCTCGTTTTCAAATTTTCTGGTGTCACCTAGTTCTTTCGGGTTGCCTAAAATGTCCTATTGCCTCACACGGGTCTCCATAGCTCGGCCCTATCCACATGTCGATTCTCTTAGTAAAAGGGCCTTTGTCCGGGCTCATCTTTCTCGTTGCCTGGGTGTCACCGATTTCTTTTAGATACGTATGGAACTTGGCAACTATGTCGGCAACAAGTGCTGTGTGAGAGCTTGTATTCCTACCATATATATCACATTTTCCTGTTCACATAGGGAATCATTTCAGCGCTTTGCTCCACCGCCTTTGGTTCCTCTATGCCAACATAACCAGGCAAAGATGTACGTCAGTGCTCACATTAGCCTCGCAAACAAATAGGATTCTTTCTTAATTGGTTTGAAGCCTTGAGTCAATTAGGTGAATGTACTCATGAAGTCACTAGCTGCCGCTTGCCTATGATTAGTCCCCTATAGTTGTCTAGGTCACCAGCATTGGGTGCGTTTCAGATATACGCACATTAGGCGGTTCTCCAGACGAATGTCTTCACTGCTTGTGGCCTAATGGTTGCGATTAGGCAGCTCAGAGGGCTCCAGATGTGACCTGTCGTTTAATGTCATTTCCAGGTCCGTTCTTCATTTTCTCGTACTGGTTTCAGTCGGTGTTTGGCAGCTTCCCGGTGCAGAACTGGTCCTTTGAAAAAATGCTGGAGTTCTTTGAAATTGACCAACTGGGTTAACTTCTCGCCAAAAGGAATTTTTTTAATTGGTTTGAAGCCTGAGTCAATTTAGGGCATGTCATCATGCCAGTCACTAGCCTGCCGCTGCCTCTGCATTCTGTCCCCTATAGTGTCAGGGTCAATCATTGGGTGTTTTATATGCTATCTCGCCTCAGTCGGTCACTCTGTCATCACCATGCTGTTGCCCTATAATGGTGCGATTAGGCAGCCTCAGAGGCATCCATGCATGCTGACCCTGCTGTTTCCTGTCCATTTCCATGGTGTTTCCATCATTTTCTGAGGTTTCCAGGTGTTTGGCCAAGCTTGTCCCCTTGAAAAATGCTCGAGTCTCCCATTGACTTCAATGGGGTTCATTATTCGAGACAAGCACTCGAGCATCGGGAAAGGTTTGTCTCGAATAACGAGCACCCTGAGCATTTTAGATCTCGCTCATCTAGTTTTAAATATGCAAACCATTATCTTCAAACACTTCTGCAATTTCTTCAAATATACATCTGTAACACCTAAAATGACTTGTGAATATACAATTTTATACCTTTTTTGCATTTTAATCAGCCACAATCAATTCTGTTAGCCTGGCAGCTTTATGTCACCCCAGCAAGACACGTCCACCTGGCCCAGTCTCGGCAGAGTAGGGTGAGCTGAAGAAGAGGGTGAGGGAGTACGAGTTACCATACCATCGTCCTAAATGATCCTAACTACTGCGGTTTCAACGCTTGACATGTGGCACAAACGGCGCTGTACGCCTTGAGTTCTTGCCTTCCCTGCCGCAGTGTGGTTGTTGCTGCCTGAGTTTTCCATGCAGCTGTGTGGCATCATCACCGATTAATCATACCCGCCTGTGACTGACCGCACTGACAGGCTGATGCTATCAAATGAATTAAGCCTGGATTTCTCAGATTCCATTCCTCACCAGGTGGAAGAAGGCAACCTGAATAATGATCATGCACTCCGTCCTCCTCATTTTCCTCCTTTCTCCATCGCTTTGTACACTAAAGCAGAGAACTGGAGCTATTTTTTTTTTTTTTTGCCAGGCCAACTGGCTCTAAGCTAATACTCCTATGTATGGTAATATTTCTGGAGGGCAACCTACCAGGGTATCAGGGCCCCTGTTTTAAACCAGTTTTTGGGGGAGCTACATAGATGTACTCTATGTATTTAATTTTTCTTGGGGCAAAACCTACCTACCTGCTCCTCTGGTTTGAAAACTTTTTGACTGCCACATACCGCCCTATCCAATTTAATTGTCTCCTAGCAGCCTCCACATGTCCTCTTTATAGGCGTGCCTCCATACGTTGTGTCCATTGCCTACCTCCCTTGTCCTCCACAAGTCTACCTCCACTGTGTTCAGGAGAATTTTGGGATTGTTTTTTCATGGCTTCCACATCAACTTGAGTTACTTTGCTCCACCCTGGCTGTGTATCCACAAATTATATCGCCAATCTTTTATGCATGACCGATTTATGTCAGCGCTTCTTGCGATCTGTTTCGTTCCCCTCCCCCACCATAACCGAGGCCAATTACTTAAAAAAGTCACTACACTTGATCTTATACAAAGGTTCTTAGAAGTGCTGTTTTTGTGCACCCCCGCGTGGCTTTGAAAATTATAATTTTTTCAAAGTAAACGCTTCCGGCCCCCAGGCCTATTTGGGTGGGGGGAGCCAGAGGCGGGGCTTGGACAGGCGAAAGCTCGCCTGGCATGCGTACCCGCCACAGCTCCTCCCAAGATCTCAAACTTAACATCTTTGTGAACTGCCAGCAAAACCTTCAACCCACATCTTATAACCTTTTCCTCTAAAATCTATCTTTTAACTCTCTTTCTCACTTTCCTTACGTCCACCTCGGTGCCATACCTTCCATTTGCCTCCACACGTCGTTCTCCATGCATCTCCAGATGCCGGTCTCTACTAGCTGCTCTCCACACGCCGTCTCCACGCGTTGTTCCCCAGAGCCAGCAACTACAACGTCACTGTCTCCATAGCTTCCTCCACATGTCGTATCCGTAGCAAACGGCCTTGTCCAGGCTCATTTTTGGGGTGTTTCACCAGATACGTTATGAACTTGGTCACTCTGTCGGCCGCCATGCGTGTTTTCGACTAATATACCATCACCTTTTGTTCACATAAGGTCACAAGGCATTTAGCGCTTCTTTCTCCCCTCCTTTGGTTCCTCTCTGACACCATAACCAGGCCACATACTTAGACGAAAGTGCTACACGGTATCCTCGGCCAAAGGAATTTTTTTTAAATTGGTTGGAAGCTGAGTCAATTTAGGGCATGTCATCATGCCAGTCTCTAGCCGCCGCTCCTCTGCATGCGTCCCCTATATTCCAGGGTCATCATTGGGTGTTTTATATGCTATCTCGCCTCACTCTGTCACTCTTCCCATCACCATGCTGTTTCCCTATAATGGTTGCCTATTCGCAGCCTCAGAGCATCATGCATGCTGACCCTGCTGTTTCCTGTCCCTTCCATGGTGGTTTCCACTTTTCTGAGGTTTCCAGGTGTTGGCCAAGCTTCCCTGTGCAGACCCTGGTCCGCCTTAAAAAACGAGTCCTCCATTGACTTCATGGTTCATATTCGCATTATCTCGAATACCTAGCCCCGAGCATTCTATGCTGCGCTCCATCTGCTATTTTAAAATGGCAACATTATCTTCAAACCTTCTGCAATTTCCCTTTCAAATATCCTCTGCAACACCTAATACTTGTGAATAATAAATTTTCTACCTAATTTTATACCTTTTTTGCATTTTAATCAGCCACAATCAATTCTGTTGCTCTCTCAATGTCACCACATTGTTCATTAATACAAGATACATAGGTAATATTGATGCAGTTAAGCCATTAGAGTACAAGGTAAAAACACTATGCAATGAAGAAGAGGAATAAGAGGAATGAATATTCTATTCATTTATCACACAGCAGGCGACAGAGGGCTTAATTTGTGCTCAAAGCTCACAGCTACAAACTATTAAGCAGAAAAGGATACAGGTTATACCACTTAAATTGCCTTTAAATATAAAATTGCACACTCTCAATTACATTAACTATAAACACAAGGTTAACTCAAAGCACATTAAATAGTTACAGTTTTCTAAACTCCTTTTCCTTAGGAGATACCACCAACATTCTACTCTTACATAAGTAAAATAAAAACCATGACATTAATATTACATTAAATACAGCATTTCACAGATATTAGTATATATGGGTACTCGAGTATGTATTATTTTAAAGGAAAGTTTTTAGTATAAAAGCAAACTTGTGTAAGCTAAAATAACATTAATTGCCCAAGTTGGATACCTCTTTAATGTTCTTAAAATGAATTGTTAAGGACAAAAAAAAAAGGCCTAGATTGTGAGCATTTCATTGTGCCAAATTATAAAGACGAGTAAAATTTTCCCAAAACACATATCTCTTTTATACAGGTTACAGGGCACGTATGGAGAGTATCGAATAGTGGAAGAAATTGGCAGTATCGAACTTGTGGAAGTTTTTACTCAAGTTTGTTGGTGGGGCCACCTTTTTGCACCTTCACACCTCCCTTTTATTCTAAAAAACTGTGAACCAACTTTCCACAGGCTTCCAAACGTTGAGTCTTTCATCATTAAGGGCTATGTTTCTTATAATAGCATAAATTATGTGGTTTAATGTTATTAAAACACATGAGCAGGGTGGCTCTAAATATAGGTTTTGGCGATTTTCCCCGCCCTCAAGCAACTAGCCTGTTCAATGGAAAGAGGTGCCATAAGTACTTGGGCATACAGTACCAATGACTCTCTGAAACTATACAATGATAACTATCTTCACATATAACTCAGATACCCCTCTAAACACATTGAAAAAACCCTAGAATACCATAATGATCCTGGAAGAGGAGAATCTTTGAAAACCTCATTTATGATGCCTAACCTGTTATATGTTTTAAGATGGTTCCAAATTTATCTCCTCAACAATTTTTGCAAAATAAATCCCCTCTTAAAAAGACTGCCCAAGAAGACACAAGCGCTTCTAGGTCCAAAATAGATTTCTTTCTCTTAACAAGTGAGGTAAGAAGTAAAGTGTGATGCCGGTAGTGTGCCAAACTTGCTCACTAAAGGGGTCATCAAACTATGCCAATTGCTCAAGGGTACCCCCAATTAGTGTGAACACCCCTTCCCCATTTATGACTCAGTAACCTACTATCCGAAGTTTTATGGTTCCACATCAAATGGCAAATGCGGCAAAAAAAAGATTGACTACTATGCTAGCAAACAAACTTCTGAGCCTCTCTGTTTATTTGTTGTATGCAACGCTAACATTGACATGAACTATGACCTATCTACTTATTGGATTATAATTCTTGCACGTTTACCCAACCTGGATCCCAGGTATTTTAGAGGTAGATGTTAGTTCATCTTTGTCGTTGATCCTCCTCACCCCCGTTCTTCCGCTCACCTGCTCGTAGTCCCTTTCCTCCACCCTCCATGTTCACCCACCTACTCCCGTCCTCCCTCCGCAGAAAGAACTCCATTTCCGTTTCCAAGACATGATCTAAGCAGTTACAGAGAGATGCTATTATGATAGAAGAGTTATAGGGCAGGGCACGGTCAACACTCTCCACGGAGTTTGTTCGCTCTTCTCGTGCAGTGTGAGTGGGTTTTCTCAACACTCCAAACCATACTGGAGGCTAGTGGATTGTGGAGGTCCACTGGGGACAGGGGCACTGTTTGGCCGGCTTTGTGGAGCTGCGGCTCGTGTGCGGATCTATCTAAATAAGGAATATAGTACATCAAAGAAATATTCTTATGAGAAATGGCATCTCTGTCATTGCATTATTTGTTAGAAATCAGTTGTCTATTATGACATGTATGCATGCCTTGTTATCCTAGATTAGCAAAAAAAACGTCAGAGCAATTGCACCTGAAATCCTGAACCTCGCATAGCCGGAGGCATAAACATTCCTTCCAAATATAAAAAAGGACATTAGCATTGTAACTTATGTAGTTGTTTGTTGCAGACCTCTGCCTGACAGACAGACCTTTTGAGAACTTCCCATGAGCATTTTTTTGTTCCGTGTCAGCTCTTCTGATACTCATTGAACCACATGGTAGCAATGAAAATAGCACCCAAATACTGATCACTCAGCACTTTTTGACTCAGTTTTAAGACACATTAAAAATGAATCCATAAACATTATCAAATTGTGTTTTGTTCCCCAAAATGGTAACAATGAAAATGTCAATCTATGGCGCTCTAAACAATTACACCTATACATGTCATAGGAAGGTTGTTATCAATTTTTGTACAAACTGTTTGTCCATTTTTAATCTTTTAACACACCATAAAACTCTATTATGCTTTCATTCCTGAGTTAGCCCCTCACCGAATAAAGGGAGATGTCTTTGGAGCGCACATGATTGAAAGCTGTAAAAACCAGAGCCCACAAGGAAAATGGTACAACTGGGAAGTGCACATTAATACACAGAAACAGCCTAAGCTCTGTCACATAAAAAAGTTATGATTTTAACAAGAGATGAATACAAATCGCGTCAAAGAGCAAAAAAAACAAAAAGAGCATCGAGGGCAAACGGGTTTAATTGTGTATAAATTATTGGCAGTTGAGTGCTATAGATATGTTTTCTTTGCTATTTCAGTATGCAGGCACCATTAATTTTTCACCGTGCCACCATTTTTCTACAACTGAGTTGCAGCTTGAGAGGTGAAGGTGGAATGGGCTCCATTCATTTTTGTCCATGGTATCTACCAAATTTGGTGCCTGGGACTCGACATGAATCTTAGTATCAAAGTATGTAAGGCTCGAAAAGTCCATCAGCAAACCTTTAAGATAGAACAATGTGGCATTTTTTATAATTGTGAGTGTAGTTGTGAATGGTTTGATGTGACATTGTTCAATGTTTTAAACTATGGTTGTAAACAGTGGCTTCATTGAAATCTGTTATTAGAGTTTTTCTTCCCAATAGAGATGGGAAGCAATCAGATTTGGGGAGATTTATCCTTTTCTCTTTCTAGGTGTCTTATCTTGTTTCAGTTTAATCGGTTAAGGACCGGCCCTTTCTGTTTTCGAATGCATTTTCACTCCCCCCGATCATAAATCTATACCTTTTTTGATTTTTTACACGTAAAGAGCATATGTGTGGACGGCTGTTTTGCTACGTAACAAATTGTCACTTCATAATGATGGGTATTAAATATTCATGCCATGTAATCGGAAGCGAAAAGGGAGAAAAAAATTCCAATGCAATTGAAAATGCGTGAAAACGCATGTGCGCCATTTTTTTGTGGGATTGGATATACGTCTTTTAGAGCGCCCCAAATTACATGTTTACTTTATTCTTGGGGTCAGGGACGATATAAAGGGGATACCAAATTGTGTATGTTTATAAATGTTTTCATACATTTACAAAATTAAAACCTGTCCTGTACAAAAATAATTTTTTTTATTTTGCCAACTTTGGGAAGCTAGTAGACTCTATTACTTGTGGTGTATCGGAGCGGTGCATGGTGTCAGTTTTGCGAAAACTTTGATAATATGTTCAATAATAATATTTTAGGACGTACGACCTGTTTGTGTCACTTTTTATAGATTTTTAGATTTTTCAAACATGGCAAAAAAGTGCCATTTCGGATTTGGGCGCTATTTCCGTTACTGGGGTTAAACGCAATTAAAAAACGTTATCATACTTTTGTAGATAGGGCATTTCGGACGCATCGATACTCGATGTGTGTTAGATTTTTACTGTTATTTATATTTATGTCGTTCTGGGAAGGGCGTGCGGGGGGTGATTGAAAATTTTAGGTTGTTTATTATTTTAATTTTTTGATTAAACTTTTTTTTTTTTATATAATATTTCCAGACTCCCTAGGGTAATTAACCTAGCGTTGTCTGACGATCCTGTCATATATGCCATACTACAGTTAATGCGTATATTGGGATTTTCTTCCTCATTTCATCTACAATGTGCTTCAGACATTGTAATGAAAGGGTCTAAACGCAAATAGCTCGGTGCTTCGGAGACCGAGGCTAATGTGGAGAGGATGCCGCCCCCGATGACGTCAGGGGAGCGGCGAGACCAGGTAAGATGGCGGCTTTGCCGGAAGCCCACGCTGTAAAAAAACAACCCAACCCGGGAATTGTTAACGGTAAGCCTTGGCTCCAATATTGCAGCAACGATACCGGCTTGGAGAGGCGATCAGACCGTGAGCCTTCCATGAGCACGACGCGACCGCGCCGTGAATACACGGGGGTGGGTCGGAACGCGTTAATCTAATTTGTCTTAGGTAGATGTTTGTGGTTAAAATCGCACCTGTGCCTGGTAAGGGCATCATTCACATGGCGCTGCGGGGACGTACATGCGGCGAAAATTTGCGCGCCGATTGTACGTCCCATAGTACGGCAATAAGGGCGACATGCGGTGCAACACACTGTTGGCACGATCCGGCCAGCACACCGCAAAAAGATAGAGCAGCTCTATCTTTTGGGCGTTGTGTGCGGCCATGCGCGCGAGAATCTCTATAGGGAGGAAGGAGGGCCATACGCTGGTGAATGGTACCCTAGTATAAGGATGTGCGGGGCAATCTTTTTTAAAAGTTGCCAATTTTTTGTGCAAAAAAGTATACAGTAGCTGTCCGATAATTCTCCCCCTTTCGTGATATAATACTTTTGTTCGTATATAAAAATCAAATGTAGGTTTACCCATAGATGTGTGTGCCATCTGTTGGCGGCGTGTCGTGAGTTGGTGCCTTTATATTATTGTGTGCGGTCTGTGGTGCACTTTATATTTTTTGCTGGTGCGGTTGTCGTGTAGTTAGTGCCACTTTAATTTCTGTGTGCCATCTGTGTGGCTTATCCGGTATTTGTGGAGTTGCGCATATAATTTTGTGTGTGGACATCTGTGCGGCTTTACTTCTGTGTTTGTATGCAAATTTTTTCGTGTGCGCCATCTGTGAGGCTTGTTCCGTGTGGTGTTGAAGTGCCTGGTTCTGCTATGAAGTGTCGTTGGGCTTTCATCTGACCACAAGGAGTTAGCCCCAATAATTTACCGATAGATAAGATGAAAGATTGGCTTCCGAATTATCATATATCCTGGATTTTTAGATCACCATGATGGATTACCTTATGTACTTGAAACATGCCCGCACCTACTTTTCTAAGTCCTGCCAGTGCCCAGCTGTGATTACTGCCCATATGGTGTATTGCTCTACCTACCAGGAAAACATGACTCATGATTTTGGAGTGTTTGTCTCCCAGGACGAGAGTGGGCAAAAGATGAAATCATGAATATTTTTTACGTTGCACATCCATATGCTCGTATTTTGGATAGAAAGATACCTGTGGTCAGTCTCATTATTTTGAGAGAAATAAAAAATAAAATAGAACCGCATCAGGGGATTTAGCCAGTTTACTGACAGGGAGCATGATTACTTGATATATATTTCAGCCCCAAATGGCTAAAAGATTAACCAGAAACGGAAAAATCTAGTAAACGGGAGAGAAACTGTTTGAATACAAAAATTTGCCATGCAAATCTGGCTGAGATCTGAAAATGACAGCATGTAAACTAGAGTATCTCTATAACCTTCTAGAAAATGTTAACCCTTCCACACTCGGGACAGATACTATCCATCGGAGAGCTATGAAGGGTGTATGAAGAGGGCTCATGGGTAAGCTCATCATATAGAGAGGGGCTTTGCTGCAATTGCTGCACAATCGTGGGTGGCATTATAAGAGGCGGTGATGGTGCTAATATTCTTAGTGAGACTGGACCACTCCGCGCCAATGTGTGTGTGGGCGCCAATCAGTTGCAATTTTAGGGTCAGTAAATGGCTTATTTTTTTTTTTTACAATTTGGTTCACCCTGATCGGATGAACAAAGACTAAAGGAGAGGGTAATTTGGGTGCAGCGGTGAAGCCGTTAAAAAACTGAGCCGCACCAAGAGTGATGCAAAAGGTTTTTTCCAATTTTCCACATTTTGGAAATTTTTCAAGTTCCCAGTAAAAGCAGGAATAATAAAGTAAATTCACCAGAGAACTAAAATTGTTATGCCACAAATATAATCCTCACTCAGGTCGTAGCATGAAAATGCAAAAGTATGGATTTTGAGGTGGAGAGTGAGAAATGAGTAAAAAACCCTGTGTGATTTAAAACATTTCAACTAGGCTGGACTTATCCTCCTGAAGACTATGTTAATCTCTTCGGGAGTGACTATGTGGTCCATGGCGATCAATGTCATATATGGTGCGGAATGTCGTTCATTAACGAAAACTTGGGGACTATGGTGTACCTTAACCCCTTCACCGCACACAGTCAGTACGCCACGTCGTCGGTTCTGGACATTTCATGGGCACGCCATTTGGATGGTAGAATGCCACCACCTGACATTATTAGTGGGGGTTGTCGATCGATTGCCATAGATACTTACAGTCTTAATTTCAGTATATAATATAGCCAATCAGACCCTGGAAAGGATAGAGTACCCTGGAAGAGGTGAAACTAATGGTAAAAAATAAGTCAAAATTTGTTTAAACAAATGATTTAATAAAATGTTTAACAAGTAAAGTAAACAGACAAATAGCGCCCAAATGCACGATTGCCACTTTTTCACCATTTTTGCATCAAACAGTCATATAGGTCCCAAATTTACTTATTTAATACCACCGAATAAAGAAAAAGGTGAACATTTGGAGTGCAAAAGAAAGCCGTTAAAAACAGGAGCCTACAAGAAAATGCCCCAAACTGTAGTTTTTGTCAATTTCACTGCAATGATGTTTTCCAGCTTTCCAGTACCATTGCATTCATTAATGGCACCACTAAATGTCATTTGTACACGATTAACAACCGCACATACACCTGTAAATGTAAATGTAAAGTTAGAAAAGTTACTTGCTTTTAGAATGAGAGGGGGGGGGTCTTGCATTGGTTAAATCTAAGGGTTGCCACAATAACACACTCAGAATTAGATTTGCTAAAATAGGTATGGAGGCATACACCCACCAATTGAGTGGAAACACACCCCTATTGGCAACTACGCAAGCTGAGATAGCTAGCAGGTGACTCCCAAGACAACGCGCCCCATTTACAAGGAGTACATCGTCATGTATGACTGGTTCTCTGGGAGAAAAAAAAAAAACAAAAAAAAAACAAAAAAAAATGAACCTCTTAGACTATGTGCTTTAGGGAATGGGAAGCTTGAAAGACTCTATTTCGTTCAACAGGTATGCTGGAGAATTACGGAATAGAGATGGAAAGATAAGGAGCTAATGGAAGAGTAGAAAGGAAAATAGGACAACAACCTTTTATGCTTCGTAACAGTAACTGGGGACAGGACATTGTATGTCCTGGAAAATGTATTTTATTTTGAAGAAGATGTCTGCAATACAAGGGATGTGTAACGTGAAACATGGTAAAATTAAAAATTTCAAAAACGTTTAAATCACTTTTCAGTCCCTAAAACACAAATTAAAACAAACAAGCTTAAACATGAAGGTAGGCCAGGCTTAAAAGTGTCAAATATTAATCTGGTGGGGAACTCCTGAATGGAAAATACCGTCCAATGACCAATTTTTGCTATTCACAAAACATCATCGACATTGAAAGAAAAGCATTCAACGGGTCACAGTCCCTAAATAAAACATTCAGCCTACTCAGAAAAAATTATACCTACACTGCGTCCCATACACCAGTATTAAAGTTATGGCCATCAGGAATAGGGCGAAACAAAGATTTTTTTCCACTTCAACAAGCTTTGATGTTTAAAAACTTGAAATAAAACCTTAATATACAAACCCAGTTAGGGATTACATATTGGCAGGTTGGATTAGCCCGTTGCCAAAGCTTCAGTTAAGGGGCCTGGGCCACCCAAACACCCACTAAATATTATATGAGAGGATCTTCACCCATGAAATCTTGGGTACATCGGTTCCTGCTCGCAATATACATATAACAAGAACCATTTCAGTTCTGCTGGAAGCATTCCCCCATAGGTCCGAAACCACAGATTAATACGCAGGCCAGCTGGGATGGCATCCTACTAGTACCCTACTGAATTCAGTACCATATGTAGGAATTGAATTAAGACTTATAGGGGCTCTATATACATAAATCCAGGGCCATATCATAGCCTGATTAAAAATAGGATAAATGTGCTTACTCATGATCGTTCTGACCCAAGGATAAACGTAGACTTGGGTTCATTTGGAGTGATAGTGAAAGCCGTAAATATGGGCCCACAAGGAAAAGGATGCCAATGAGTTATTTTTGTTGATTTAATTATGGTCAATGTGATCAGGCTACTGCTGGCTGGAAACACGCCGATTTAAAATGTAAATTGTTTATTCCATCAGATTTTTGTTTGTACAGACAACAGAAGTGGTACCCATCAAATGTTTATCCTTTTTAACAAATCTTTAGTTATCATCAAAACCCAATCAATGTTAATGCACAGTAAACGTGTTGTGGACTGTATCACAAAGCTCAAGATTGAATAAAACTTTCTACTGACCATTTTGGGGTTCTTATGGATGGCGGATTTTGTTAGTTTATAAAAATGAGCCTTAAGAGTTAGGTTTAGCCCATAAGAAAGTTTCTCAAATTATAACCCTCTAGTGAGTGTTTACACGATAACTAAATATCATTTAACCTACTAACTTTACAGATTCTATTGATTGTTTTGTCGAAACTCAGTGATGGTCAGTGCACAGTGTGGAACCATACGTTGTAACAGTAACATTCTTCTGTGATATGAATTAGAAGCGAAAACAGTCTGATAGATTAAGTATTGAAACTAGGTTACCACGGTTAGAACAGGATTAAGAATTAAGTGTTATGAAACACAGTTATACTCCCTTAATTACTATTTATATTCCTCATCAAACCCCATAGGTTGAGAGCGACCTTTTTTAGAAAAATAAATACATTATCATAACAGATTAATTTGGTGCTGAGAAAGGTGAGTCGTATTGAATAATCTAATGTGCCTTCTAGCGGTGTTGTGTATAAACTACACCACTTTGACTCGCGTTAGAATTCGAATCAAACGTGTTAACCAAGTTCTAAATTATTAACCCTTTAGTGATTGTTTACACGATAAATATCATTTTAACCTCAGTACTTGTACATTTTATGATGTTTGTGCTTCTATAACTCACGTAGCTGGTCAGTGCAAGTGTGGAACCACTACAGTTTGTAACGATCACACTTCGTGATATAATTAGACAGGAAAAAGGTCTGATATTAAGTATGGAATAGGTTACCACATGTGTAGAACAGATAAGATAATTGTTATAAAACACAGTTATACTCCTTAATACTATTTATATTCCTCACCAACCCAATGGTTTGAGGGGACCCCTTGTTTGGAAAAAATAAATAATTATATGACAGTTAATTTGGGTCTGAAAAAAGGGTGGGTGTATTTGGAATATCGAAGTTTGCCTTCTAAGGTGTGAGTTCACAATACCACGTTGACTCAGTTAGAATGGAATCACCCCCAAGCATGAGGCAGTGGGAGAATGAAGGGACAGCACCTCAGGCCCTTCCAACTCTCGCGTTGCATTTCACCGTCAGCGTTTGATCAGGGGCGATTCAGGGTTTGAGTCCACGTGAATAAACGCAGCATTTATGCATCAGGGTGCAATTATAGTTTCAGTCAGAGTTTGTTTCAGTGTCTCAGTTTTTCACACGCGTGTTCAATGCAATTTCAATGCATTCTCAAGCGTTTTTCACCGCGTGACTGCAAAGTAGAGCATGTCGAGATTTAAATGCTGCGGTAAAAAAAACCCGCGTTGTCGGTGAAAAAAAAAATGCAATTCGTGAAAAGACCCTTGGTTACAATGGTTCAGGTGCAATGCAAGTTTTCGCGCGGTTCCAAAAGCACGCGCAGAAAACAGAAAGCGTGTGAAAAACGCAAGTGTGAACAGGGGACTCAGGATGGAGGATTGAGTTACACATGTTAGCTGTATGTTTATCGACATAGCCACCAATTTGTATTAAAACAACAAAGGTTCTTCCATACAGTTTGAATTAAAAAGAATAAGGGATTTTAGAAACATTAGACGTGGGGTAATGTTGGAGATATAAGCAAAGATCTCAAGATGGTGGCTAGTGTATTTAAATGTTGGGATTAATTAATAAAATACGTGGAAAAGGATAACTGGAATTTACCCTTATGGGGATGTGTCCTGATCCTACTATCCTGAAATAGAAAACAATGTGAAACCAGACATGAAAAGAGAGGTATCCATAAAACATAAGTGATGTTTAGAGAGGAATGGGAATCAAAAAGCTGGGGTCATATTATAGGTGGGAATTTGCGTTGCTAGATAAAATAAGTTGAATATGTACAAATTGACTCTGACATTGACACCAATAAAGACAAAAGTAGTTTTATGACAATCCTCTCACATTATAGTGAAGGAGTTAGTTAAGAAAGGAGGAAAAGAGAGTTCTTGGTGAGGTAATAACCAGTTGTTCAAACAAGTTAGTAAAACTTGATATTTGACAGTAGAGTAAGTAAGAGAAAGAAATGGAGAGGAAACAGACACTAACTTTAAGAATATGTACTGGAAAGGAATATATCTTAATATTAGGTCTAGTTGCAAAAAATGAGGTTGGTTTAATATTATTATAAATATATAATTTACCAAATTCCTTTTTTAATTATGTAGAACAAGATACAGCTTACAATGCCCATGGTTACAGGGGTGAGATTCATCATCGCTTACTTATCTCTGGCTCTCTGGGCTCAGAAGCGATGATAATCTCCACACAGTCGATTTTTCTGGTTTATACTCAAGCTGGGTACCTTTTGCTTTTTTTTTACTCATGAATTTGATATGGCTTTGTATTTTGACTTCGTCTTTTCATTGAATTTTGTGCTTATTGCCATCTTTTGTTTTGTTCTGGACGCTCTTTTGTCTTCAGTGTTATGTGTTTGTGAGTATTTTATCTTCACTTTGGAAGAAGAAGATTACACCAGTGACTGGCGAAGCTTAGGGTGGCCTCAGGTCTTATAAATCCATCCCAAAAAGTATCATAAAACAATGGTCTCATTTTGTTAATGCTTGGGAGAAGACGAAGAAAGCAGTTTAGTAGTGCTTTTAAGGTTAGTGATGAAAAAGTGATATAAAGTGAGTAAGCATATCATCAGAAATTACACAAAAGTTCCCATGAATTGAGGTGTGCTATTATGCTCTCAGAAAGGATCCAGCCTCCTCTGAAACATGTATTCAAAAATGAGCATTACCAATTCTTTGTGTCGGAGAGATTCCATAGTCTCACTGCTCGCACAAAAGCGATGCTCTAGAGCTGCTATGAGCGATGATGGCGATGCTGAGCTGCTAAAGATCTATCTGCAAGTCTAAATAATGTCCTGTATGGATTGCTATTCCACGTCACATAGGACTCTTACTCTACAAGTCAAAGTTATTTTATGTTAGAATAATAATTCCTTTATTTAATATAGAAAAAACGCTCACAGAGTAACGCAGCGTAACACAGGCTTGCCAAATCAGGTTTTACCTCCTTGTATAATATACCTGTAAAAAATACTCTTATATTAACTGTAAATAAAAAATGGTAAGTAGTAATGCAAATAGGGATATTAGTTAAAAAAAAAAATGGAAGGCCCAAGCATTATTAACTCACCTTAGGTAGACAAACATATTTACACATCTTCCTCTTCAATGGAATAGTTTATGTAAAAGCAAACTGGTGAGCAAATTTTACTTAAAGCATGATGCTTTGTCTCTTATACTACAAAGCTAAAAAGGCCTCAATATGTGACGACATCATAATTTCAGATACAGACAGTATATGCTTGGAATTAAGGCAATTGCAATTGTGGTTATGATCATGTCACAATGACTACTGCATGGATGGTTAAGAATATAAAGAATAAGAATTTGAATAGTAATCTCCCAATCTCATTCTAGTTTTAATCCATATGATCTGATTTAAAACATGGTATCGCAAATAACATGTCAAGTATCTTTATATATCTTAAATAGACATTCAGGCATAATTATTATACGTAACACCACAGATCATCTTCTGATTTAAAGTCCTATCTATTGGTAACATCAAATAATGATAAGAAGAAAAATGAAAATGGCATTCATTTGAGGACTTAAAAAAGTTTCTGATGAGTCCCAGTCCCCTTTTTAGGGAATGAGTAAATATCAACTCAATTACTGATGGCATTTTAAGAATTCCTAATTATCGTGTAAAAATTAGGATATGTGGTTCAATCTTGCATTTCTTTTATTATTTTACATACTTCTAGATATTAGATTTTTACCAGTGATTTTTACTGATTTTATAAACTAACTTTAATTCATGGCCTTACATAAAAAAAAAATTACATAGTAATTTACGATCTATTCAAATTTCTTTGGTAACGTGAAAAATTATTGCTGAATTAAAAAAGAAGTAAATTTATAGCTTTAGTTTGAAAGGTTTCAATGTTTCTTTAAAAACTGTGAACATGATGTATAAAAAAATATAATCTTTTATAAAAAAAAATGTAAAAAAAATGTTGTAAATTGTAAAGAAATTATTTGAAGATAGAATAACTAATGCTTACATATTAGAAATAAACCAAATCTTTAGAGGTAAAATACTATATGCCAGAATCAGTGGATGCGGCCCTTAACCCCTTAGGGACGTGGGCCACCTTTTTCATTTTTGCATTTTCATTTTTACTCCCTACTTCAAAAAATCTGTAATTTTTATTTTTCCAGTGAAAGAGCTCTGTTTGGGCTTTTTTTCTGCGTAACCAATTGAACTTCATAGTGATGGTTATTATTCATTAACGTATTACTGGGATGATGAAAAAAACGCATTTGCGCCGGTTTTCTTGTGGTTTGGATTTTACATTTTCACTGAGCACCCCAAATACATGTCTTTATTTATCTTGGTTCGGTACGATCACGGGGATACCCAACATTTGTAGGTTTTATAAGTTTTACATTAAAAAAATTTAAAAATACCTTCTGTTCAAAAATTCTTCATTTTGCCATGTTTGGCACTAATACTTTTTCTTACTTCAGTGTACGGAGCGTGGGTGGTGCAATTTTGAGACTTTTGATGACGTTTGTGCTTTCATTTTAGGAAGGTATGGGCTTTTGATCACTTTTTATAGAATTTTTTATATTTCTCAAAATGGCCAAAAAGTGGGATTTTCGACTTTGGATGCCAATTCCATACGGGGTTAAACACTGGGAAAAATCGCTTATATATTTGATAGATCGGACATTTTGGGGACGCGTGATGACACTATTTGTTTATGATTTTATGTTTATTTATATTATATCAGTCTAGGAAAGGAGGGGGGGTGATTTAAACTTTTACTTTTTTTTAAATTTTTTCATATTTTTATAAAAATTTTGCCCTGTATTTAGATCTCCAGGGTAATTTAACCTGCCGGGGCGATTGCTAATACATATTACTGCGATACTACTGTGATTGCAGTATATAGCTATTTTACAATGAATTTTTAATAGCCTGCCCTCTGGTGGCTATTAGAAATCCTGGCACTGGAAGCTACGAGTCTCAATAAGGACTCTGCTCATAGCAACGATCGCCGCCCTCGCTATGTTCCAGTCCGGCGGCGATCGGGGATCATCAATGGCGCGGCCCATGTAAAGGTAAGTGACAGGCGGGTTGGCTGTTTTATACGCTGGGGAAGAGATGCAGGGTGAGCCGCGACCCGCAATATGGTGACAGTACCCACCCTTTGGTCATTCCCCCTTTTGGGTTGAAGAAACCTTGCAGGGGGTTACGGTCCACAATATTCTACCTCAGGTCCCAGGATCTTCTCCTCGGACCTGAACCTTCCAGTCAACAAGAAGAACCGCTTCCATCTCACGGGTCTCATTTCAGTACCTCTGTAACGTTGTAGACATTTTGGAGGCGCCCGGCGCAGGAGGAGGAGGTTGCTGAGAGAAGCGCGGTCAAGATGACAGGTTTCAGAATGGAGACATGGAAGGAGGTTCGGGATACGCATAGTGGTAGGAAGGCGGTAGCTTATACACCACAGGGTTAATGCTTTAAACACTCGGTAAAGGGACAGAAACGTGGACCAAGCTTTCAATGGGAATTTTCAGTCAGACATATCTAGAGATAACTCTGTCACCTGGACAGAGACAGGTGGAGTCCATGTCTCTATCAGCCGGAACTTGGTGCGAGCAGAGGCCCAAAGTAGAGACTGGCGGGGTTGTTACCGGGCAGATTTGAGGCCTGCATCAAGTCTTCCACCAAAGGTCATTGAGGGAACTGAGACAAGGAAGAGGTGGGGCAAGGAATTCTTCCATAGATAAGGAGAAAGAGCTGCCTTGGCAGAGTCCAGGAGTCTAGTAGAACTTTGCCCATGGCAACAGAATGGACCAATCACTTAACGGGAAGCAGACCAAAATACGAATAAGCCCAAATGTTTGGTTTATCCTCTCCACTTGACCATTCGACTGATGGTGGTAGGAGAATAGTAGTCCAAAGTCACTGTGCAACTGATTGCACACAGATCGCCAGAACTTGGACACAAAAACGAACCCTCGATTAGACACGATGTGTGAGGAAGACACATACGTCAGAAGATATGCTGAAAGAACAAGCTGGCAAGACGTGGAACAGACGGAAGACCTGGTAAGGGGAACAAAAGGACATCTTAGAAAACCGATACCATTAAATCTCCAGATTAAGGTACTGCCAGAGGAAGGGGAAGGTCTGTGACAAAGTCCATAGCCATGTACCACCACAGGCGAACTGGGGTATTGGTAAGCGAGAGACCAGTCGGTTTCAGGCAGGAAGGCTTATTACGGGCACGAAAGTGCAGGATCCACACAAGTCGAACATCTTGACCAAGTCCACACACCGAGTAGTAGCAGGAGATGAGGGCCAGGGCTAGCGTTGTACCCAGGGTGCCCCCACATGAGAAGAATGTCCCAGAGAAATCCTTTTCCACAGAGCAGGTCGCAAACATCATAGCCCGGAAGAAGTGTTGAAGATCCACCAGAGCGGTAACAACCAACCTGTCCAGAGCTCACCGAGGCGAAACGCGTAGGTCATTTCCTGCCTACATGATGTAAGGGTTGTGTACCTTGCCGGAAGATTTTTTTATTTGGGAACTTCAACTAAAAGCAAAGGTTTTCCAGACATTCCCTAGACGCGTGGATTACCTTTTTTTGTTTGGAATTGTATTGTAGACCTGTCTGTGGGGTCACTTGTTGTCCGTGCGGCCAAGGGGCTTTAAAGGAAGATGAGCGTGACCCTTTTGAGTCTATTGATATATCGTTTCTGTCACTTGGGCTGGTTGCTGTTGTGCAGACCACATAGCAGTTTTCTTTCCCCCTGTACAAATGGTCATGACTAGTGAGTTTTAGAGGATATAGGTATTTGGTGAGATTAAAAAAATAGAAAACTAAATGGAAAAAAGAGGTGTGCAGTTTTGCAGGTTTTGTTAGAATATTTAATATGAGTTTAAATAGAGATGATGAGCGCTTGATGCTCGTGAGCATTAGCGTGCTCGAAACTGCTCGTTACAGGACTAATTTTCGCCAGCTCGAGAAAATGGGCATCTCCCGCCGTTTGATTTTTGGCAGCCAGAAACAGAGCCAATCACAAGCCAAGAGACTCTGCACTCCACCCAGCATGATATGGTACACTTACACGTCGATAGCAGTGGTTGGCTGGCCTGATCAGGTGACCCTGTTAGGCAGGAGTGAGTCTACAAGAACCCAACAGCCCTTGTTAGGGCTATAATATATTTTTTTTCTTTACTTGTGGCTGGGCTTGCTGGCACTAGTAGTGCAGCTAGTACCATATTGTGACGAATTTGCAGGGAGACTTGCGAACGTTCTATTTAGCTCTTAGTGACACACATATCCATCTCAAACACCTAAGTGGGACAATTTATTAGGGGTTTGATTGAATTAGGCACAGTCTGCCAAATTTTTTTTTCCAAAACTTAAAGTCACAGGCACAGCACAAAATCCAGTTGTGTGCTGTCAGTGTAGGTTAGAAAGTAGCCATACAAGAACCCAACAGGCCTTCTTAGGGCTACAATAGCGTTACATATATATATTTTTTTTATTTGCTTGTGGCTGGCCTTGCTGGAACTAGTAGTGCAGCTAGTACCATATTGTGACGAATTTTCAGGGAGACTTGCGAACGTTATATTTAGCTCTTAGTGACACACATATCCATCTCAAACACCTAAGTGGGACAATTTATTAAGGGTTTGATTGAATTAGGCACAGTCTGACGATTTTTTTTTTTTTGGCATTTGAACCGACATACTCTGAGGAACTGTTTTCTGGACCCTTCCCAGAGTCACAAACCACTTGTCCGCTTGCTGCTGAGCTCTTTCCCGATGCCCAGGTTTTCCACCGGTCGCAGTCTGTGGGTGATGATGACATTGTTGACGTAGTGGAAGAAGTGTGTAAAGAGGTGTCGGACGATGAGGAGACACGGTTGTCAGACAGTGGTGAAGTTGTTGTCAGGGCAGGAAGTCCGAGGGGGGAGCAGACTGAGGGATCGGAGGATGATGAGGTGACAGACCCAAGCTGGGTTGATAGGCCGGGTGAACACAGTGCTTCTGAGACGGAGGCGAGTCCTCGACGAGAACAGGTTGGAAGAGGCAGTGGTGGGGCCAGACAGTGAGGCAGTGCCAGAGCTGGTGCATCAGCGTCAAATGTTTCACGTAGTCAAGCTCCCGTGGCGAGGGCTAGATTTTCGGAAGTCTAGAGGTTCTTTAAAGAAACACCGGTTGACAGACGGACTGTGATGCGCAACCTGTGCCACACCATGATTAGCAGGGGTTCCCCCACTACCGGCTTAACCGCCAACAGTGTGCGCAGGCATATGAATGCTAAACACCCCACTCAATGGAACCAAGGCCGTTCACCTCCGGCCGGGCACACCACTGCTCCTTCCCTGTGTCATCTGCTGCCTCTGCTAGTCAGCCCCCTGCCAAGGACACGGGCCCAAACACCTCCCGTGCAAAAACCACAACTTCGCCTCCACAATCCTCCACAGCATTCACCAATGTCTCCATGCGCAGCGTTCAGCTGTCTATACCCCAGACGCTAGAGTGCAAGAGGAAATACAGTGCAACCCACCCACACGCCCAAGCCCTCAATGTCCACATCTACAAATTACTCAGCCTGGAGATGCTGCCCTATAGGCTGGTAGAGACCGAGGCCTTTTGCAACCTCATGGCCAGCGGACGCCCCTAGGATTCGGTCCCCAGCCGCCACTACTTTTCCCGATGTGCGTCCCACCCTGCACAGCACGTGTCAGAAAATCATCCGTGCCCTGAGCAACGCCGTTCTGACAAGGTCCACCTGACCACGGACACGTGGAGAGTGCTGCGGGCAGGGCCACTATATATCGCTGAAGGCACATTGGGTTAACTTGGTGGAGGCCTGGACCAAGTTCTGACCCTGGGGTGCTGGTCATATACTGCCTACGCCGAGGATTGCGGGGGCCCACCTCGTCCAGGTCTCTCAAGGCCTACTATGCTCCTCCTCCTCCCACCCTCCTCCACATCCTCCTCCGAATTACCATCCGTGGGCACATGGCGCCATCAGTCGGTTCAGCTCTAGGCACAGCAGCAGTGCCGTTGCTAAGCGACAGCAGGCGGTGATTTCAAAACTGCTGAGCCTAGGCAAATAAAAGGCACACCCCCAAGAGCTATGACAGGGCATCAGGCGCAGACTGATCTGTGGTGGCCACCGCTGAACTAAGCAAGGGCATGGTGTGTGACAACAGCCGTACTGTGGCGGCTCGCAGCCGGCAGATGACACAGTGGCATGTGGTCCTCAAGACATACCCCAATCTGTCTGATTGCATCACGAAGGTGCGCCACATCTGTGCGCATTTAGGAAATCCGCACAAGATGCTCCACTCTCAGGGACAGCACAGCGCCGCCTCAGACTGCCACTCAACCGACTGTTGTGCGACGTGCCCACGAGGTGGAATTAACGTAACCATGATATCCAGAGTTTACCAGCAGCAGCGCAGAGCGTTGTAGGACTGCCAGAGAAGTCAATTCACAGAACTGGTAGTCAGGTCATTGGCTTCTCAAGTCTACAATGTGGGAGGTGGACGTGGATGTCTTATATCTGTCAGGTGCTGAGTAACTTTGAGGAGTCAACACAAATGATCAGTGGCAATGCCGCCATCATCCGCTCACCATCCCGCTACTTGGCCTGTGAGAAACTCTCTGGTCAGCATGATGTTGAAAGCTTGCGGCTCATCACAAAGGCGGGGGAAGGAGTTTTCTTTTGTTGATAGCCAAAGCACCTCCAGGTTTTTCATAGCGCATATCGAAGGTGGTGGAGGAGGATGAGGAGGAAGAGGAGGAGAATGTTGGCGAGACAGAAGTTGGGGGAGCATTGCTCAGTCTTCATGTTCAGCGTGTATGGGCAAAAGAGAGGAGTTGGAGGGAGAGGAGGAGGAAATGGACAGTCAGGCCAGAGGGGAGGGTGAATTCTTGCATGTTGGGGACTTGCGCGCATAGGGCGATTTCATGTAGGGCCTATCCCGTGACCCTCGTGTTCAAAGAATTATTCCAGCCATGTTACTGGGTATTCATCCCGAGACCCAAGGTACAAGCAAAATCTTTCCACTCCTCATCCTGGAGAGGAAAGGAGGTGTGAGAATGATGAATACCAGCCGGCCCTGGTGCACAAGCGTGAACAGTATAGTATTTCCCTTCTGACAGCAGCGAGAGGGGGGACTTCTGCGGGACAAGTAGGGAGGGGAGAGTAGGCGGCAGGCTGTTTTCAGCACATGGCAGGGGTACGTTTTACAAGGCCTTTGCCAGTTTTTATGTCACCACTGCAAGACACTGTCACCTGTCCCAGTCTCGGCAGAGTAGGGCTGATCTTTACAGAAAGATGGTGAGAGAGTACGTAGCTGACCAACCATCGTCCTAAATGATCCACAGCTCCTACATATGGTTTCAACGCTGGACTGTGGCACGAATGGCTGTACGCCTTGGAGGTTTGCCTTCCCTGCGCTAGGTGGTTGTTTGAGGGTGGTTTTCAGTGCAGTGGTGGCATCATCAACGATAAGCATACACGCCTGTCGACTGACAGTGACAGGCTGATGCTTATCAAGATGAATTAAAGCTGGATTTCTCAGGATTTCCATTTTCCACCAGGTGGAAGAAGCTCAACCTGAATAATGTATGCACTCCTCCTCCTCATTTCCTCTTCTCCTGTCTTTTTACACTAAAGCAGAGGAATGGAGCTATTTTTTGACAGGGCTAATGCTTAGATATAGTACTCTATGTATTTAATTTTTCTGGAGGGCAACCTACCAGGTCCTCTGTTTTAAACAATTTTTGGGAGAGCCACATACAGGTACTCTATGTATTTAATTTTTCTGGAGGACTACCTACCTGCTCCTCTGGTTTGAAAACTTTTTTGTACTGCCACATACAGGCACTATCCAAATTAAATTGTCTCCATAGCAGCCTCCACACGTCCTCTTTATAGCTGCCTCCATACATTGTCTCCATTGCTACCGCCACACGTCATCTCCATAGCTGCCTCCAAAAGTCGTCCATGTAGCTGCCTCCATACATTGTCCCCTTAGCAAACGAGCTGTGTCAGGCAGAATTTTGGTTTGTTTTCATGGCTTCCACATCAAACTTGTTAACTTTGTCGCCACCCTGCTGTGTTATCCACAAATTATACAGCCAATCTTTTATCATTGACCGATATTATTTCAGCGCTTCTTGCAGATCTGTTTTCGTTCCCCTCCCCCGCCATAACCAGGCCAATTACTTATAAGGACAATACTACACTTGATCTTATACAAAAGGTTCTTAGAAGTGCTGTTTGTAGCCCCCGCCTGCTTTGAAAATTATAATTTTTTCAAAGTAAACGCTTCCGGCCCCCAGGCCTATTTTGGGTGGGGAGGAGCCCAGAGGCAGGGGCTTGGACAGGCGATAGCTCGCATGGCAGCGGACCGCCAGCTCCATCCCAAGATCCAACTAACATCATTTGAACTGCAGCAACCTTCAACCCACAACTTATAACCTTTTACCTCTAAAATCTATCTTTTAACTCCTCTTTTCTCACTTTCTTGCGTCCACCTCGGGTGCCATAACCGTCCCCATTGCCTCCACACGTCGTCTCCATAGCTGCCTCCACATGTCGTATCCTTAGCAAACGGGCCTTGTCAGGCTCATTTTTGGGGTGTTTCACCAGATACGTTATGGAACTTGGTCACTCTGTCGCCACCATGCTGTGTTATCGACTAAATATACTATCAACCTTTTGTTCACATAGGGAATCATTTCAGCGCTTCTTGCTCACCTCCTTTGGTTCCTCTCTGCCACCATAACCAGGCCAAAGACTGATACGTACAGTGCTACACATTATCCTCGCCAAAAGGAATTTTTTAAATTGGTTGGAAGCCTGAGTCAATTTAGGGCATGTCATCATGCCAGTCTCTAGCCTGCCGCTGCCTCTGCATGCCGTCCCCTATAATGTCAGGGTCAATCATTGGGTGTTTTATATGCTATCTCGCCTCACTCGGTCACTCTGTCATCACCATGCTGTTGCCCTATAATGGTGCGATTAGGCAGCCTCAGAGGCATCCATGCATGCTGACCCTGCTGTTTCCTGTCCATTTCCATGGTGTTTCCATCATTTTCTGAGGTTTCCAGGTGTTTGGCCAAGCTTCCCTGTGCAGACCCTTGGTCCCCTTGAAAAATGCTCGAGTCTCCCATTGACTTCAATGGGGTTCATTATTCGAGACAAACTAATTGCCCAAGTTGGATACCTCTTTAATGTTCTTAAAATGAATTGTTAAGGACAAAAAAAAAAGGCCTAGATTGTGAGCATTTCATTGTGCCAAATTATAAAGACGAGTAAAATTTTCCCAAAACACATATCTCTTTTATACAGGATGTTATTTTAGCTTCACAAGTTGCGTTTATACTAAAAACTGTCCTGTAAAATAATACATTACTGAGTACCCATATAACTACTATTGTGAAATGCTGATGCTGTATATTAATGTCATGGTTTTATTTTCCTTTTGTAAGAGTAGAATGTTGGTGGGTATCTCCTAAGGAAAGGAGTTAGAAAGGGTAAACTATTTAATGTGCTTGAGTGAACCTGTGTTTAGTAATGTTAATGGAGAGTGTGCAATTTGATATAAGGCAATTTTAAGTGGGTAAACCTGTATCTTTTATGAAATAGTTTGTAGCTGTGAGCTTTGAGCACAATAAGCCCTCTGTCGCCTGCTGTGTGATAAATGAATAGACTATATTTCCTTTTCTTCATTGTATAGTGTTTTACCTGTATCTAAGGCTTAAACTGCATCATGATACCATGATCTTTTTTTCTATTAAGAACAATGTGTGACATTGAGAGAGCAATAGAATTGATTGTGGATGATTAAAAATGCAAAAAAAGGTAGAAAATTTATTATTCACAAGTATTAGGTGTTGCAGAGGATATTTGAAAGGGAAATTGCAGAAGGTTTGAAGATAATGTTGCCATTTTAAAATAGCAGATGGAGCGCAGCATAGAATGCTCGGGGCTAGGTATTCGAGATAATGCGAAT
>CM033647.1:109514956-109856879 GCA_019512145.1 Engystomops pustulosus
CTGTAATGGGACCAAGTATTATCAATAAAGCTTCATTACAGACACCTTACAGCTGTTTATTGCAATCTGGGACTATAGTAACATCCAGAGAGCTTCACCAGAGGTCAGAGGGGTCTGTCTGTAACTATGAGTTGTCTGTAAGTCGGGTGTCCTTAAGTAGGGGACCGCCTGTATATTATGTAGAGCCACTGACACACCAGACAACATAAGAACACCATGTGGGATATTAAATTTCAACTTTGTCTATGAAATTTCTACTTTGTCTTCTTTCCAACATAAAAAATGACACAGAAGTAAATAAAGGAGAAATAAGTAATGGAAAAGCATATAATTACGTAAGACTGGGGAGATAGCCTTTTTAATTCCGTCCACTATGCTGACAAATCACTGCAGCTTAGCAGTTGTGCGCGGGTAAATGGATGATTTTGCATGGATGGGGTAATGTTTAGGAATGACTTTGTTTCTATTTAATTACAGAAAAAAAAATGTACCGTATATACTCCAGTATAAGCCGACCCAAGTATAAGCCGAGGCCCCTAATTTTACCACAAAAACCTGGTAAAACCTATATTTTTTATACTCGAATATAAGCCGAGTTTGGGGTTTCAGCACATTTTTTGTGCTGAAAAAATAGGCTTATACTCAAGTATATATGGGTACTCGAGTATGTATTATTTTAATGGAAAGTTTTTAGTATAAAAGCAAACTTGTGTAAGCTAAAATAACATGGTGTTGGCCAAGCTTCCGGTGCACGACTTGGTCCCTTTCACAATGTCGCGTCTCCCATTGAATTCCATTGGGGTCCTTCTTCGCCTTCTCCGCATCCCGCGCCCCGCGATTCTCGTGCTCGCCATCTCTCGTTTCACTCTGGGACACCCCTCTCTTCACCCCCTTCGCAAGGTCTTCAACTCCCTCCTGCAACATCTAAAAGACTTTGCTAACCACTCTTCCACCTTTTTGCATTTTCCTCCGCCACACTCTAATCTTGCTCTCTCCCTGTCACCCACCTGTTCTTCCTCCCCGATACCTAGGATATCTGCCGTAAGCCCTAGCGTCCCGGTCCACCCCCACGCTCATGCCGCCCCGGCCACTATCTTCTTATTCATTTATACCCGCAGGCGAGCAGAGGGTATTTGGCTACACCGCTCACCGCGCCCCATATACAGACAAAGGTCTGGTTAGACCACTGCCCTTGCTTCCATCTCAATTGCACCCTCTCAATTCCCTTCCTCTCACCCCACGGGTCATCACCGCCCGTAATCGCGACATCTTCTACCTCTTCCTTAGGAGATACAACAAACATACTCTTACAAACGAAAACAAAACCATGACATGCCTATACCTAAATACAGCTTTCACCGCTATTCTTAGTATCATCTGGGTATCGCGTAGTATGTTTTACAGTGCGTTTTCGTCTCCCGCCCTTGGTCATAAAAGCAAACTTGTGTAAGCTAAAATAACATCCTGTATAAAAAGAGATATGTGTTTTGGGAAAATATTTACTCGTCTTTATAATTTGCACAATGAAAATGATCAAAATATAGGCTTTTTTTGTTGTCCTTACAAGTTAATTTTAAGAACATTAAAGAGGTATTCCAACTTTGGCAAATTAATGCTATTGTTTGTATGATGATAAAAAATAAAATTTTCCAATATACTTTCCATATAAATTCCTCACAGTTTTCTAGATCTCTGTTTGCCTTCCTCCCTCCCATAGAAAATCTGACCATGGTCACACAGGTGCACAGCTAGTTAGTATTATAGAGATTAATGAGAGCTATGGGTTATAATGAGCTGTGCACCTGTGTGACCATGGTCAGATTTTTGTCCACTAGAAATAATCAATGAAGCTTCCTTTAGAATGATGGAAACATAAATCCAGAAAACTGTAAAGAATTGATACTGGAAATTTGGAAATTTGTATAACTTTTTAATATCTATTACTTGTTGAAATGCGAATACCCCTTTAAGGCGCGTGATCTCCCCCATCTTACAACTCGGTGATATCAACCTTTTTCTACTCATAATTAGACTCTATTGTATTGACTGTTTCATCTATTGTGTCATTCTGTATATTGATTGTGGGCCACTGTTTATACCTGTACCACATTGGCAACCAATGCACAGTCTATCAGTGATTATACCAATTCACATACCAACACCAAGTTGAGATACACCATTATCTTCAGAAGGGGGGGAACAGGACATGTTATTTTCATGCACTGTGGATAGCACTTTACCTTTGTAGTGCTCATTTTAAATGCTTTTAAATGTCAGTGTTTAGTGTTTTTTGCATAAATAAATTGATACATTTTACTATATATTTTCAAGTTGTCCTTATACACATCCTACCTTTTCCTCTTTACTATATACTCGTTAAGGATGTGTGACACGTTGAGTCATCTGTACTCTACATAAAGAACTGGTCTTGAAGCGATCTGTGCTGTGCTTGGGAGAGAACAGACAGTGACTTTGCAAGTGCAAGTTTACAAGGAGGGGGGGCGATAGAGGGAACTGTGACTGAAAGACAGAGGGAAACAGAGACCAGTGTTTCACAGACCACATCAAAGTATGACTGACAAAAGTTTCGATTCCGGACGAGCCCAGCTCAAGGGGGCGTACTTCCACTTGCTGGGAGGAGACATTACTGAAGTGACTAAAGTGAGTGGCTATATTCTAATAGGGGGGCGGTAACTAACGAGGACGTCAGCAAGTACATCCCCCCAGACAGCTTCTCTTATTGTCAAACCCTCCCCTGCTAGCCCAGTGATGATTTTAACCCATTCACATTTAAGAAAAAGACCCAGAAAGAACAACATACATGTAGGATGGTCCATGATCTCCAAGCTGCTAATGAGTGTCCCACACTGGCAGCAGTCCCCGAGAGTGACAAATTATTCACTGTTATTGATTTGGCAAATGTTCTCCTCTCTGTGCCCCTACATGAGGATTGCCAGTATCTATTTGCCTTTACCAGTTCAGTATTCCAGAACACCTGATGTAGACTCCCACAAGGGGGGTAAAACTCACCCAGCCAATACCCCACGGCCCTACAGGGAGTAGACTGGCAGACTGGCCCCTTACTGGATATTCTCCTCTTCAGTATGCGGAGGAACTACTGTTTTTGTTTGCCAGGATGCATTTATTGACCTTATGTGTTTTCTGTTCCAGAAGGGTTGAAAAGTTTCCAGAGATAAACTCCAGTACTGCCAGGAGAAGGTGGTCTTCCTAGGCCACTGCTTCTCAGCCACAGGCAGACACCTGACAGAGGAAAGAAAGCTGGTGGTCCAGAATGTGCCCCTGCCCTGAGGCCCTAAGCCTCTTCCCATGTTTTTAGGACTGGCCAGCTCCTGCAGGCCTGGGATAAGGTCTGCTGCCTCCAGCCTGATGTTGCCCCTACACTTGATAAACTGAATTGCCTCTTCCCCATTTGCCCTTAGTCAGGAGGCAATTGATGCATTCCATAGCCCTAAGCTGGCAAATCCTGTCTGCCCCGGCCCTAGGCACACCCCACTGAACCAGATATTTTATTTTATTTCGCTTTGAGTATTCAGTCCATGCCATAGATGTTTTAGCCCAGGAATATGGTGGCCTCCCCAGTGGCCCACTATTAGGCCCGGTTAGACTCAGTCGTGAGGGGGGCCCCTCATGTGTCAGTAGCTGCAGCCAGCAATCTGCTCAGCAAGGCCAGTGAGCTGAGCCTAGACCCTAGACCACTCAGTTACAGTGCAAACCCCACATGACTTGCACAGTGTCCTCACCCAAGTACAGCCCAAACATCTGAAGAAAGAAATCACAGCTCAGACTCCAGTGTGCACTCCTGATGCCCCAGGACACACTGATAAGGTGCACAGCTCTGAATCCTTCATTCTGTCGCCAGTCTTCCAGGATTCAGAGAGGGGGGAGAGAAGGGTGATTAACCCAGATGTTGAGTTTTTTCTCATAGATGGCTCCAGGTCTGCAGGAGAAGACAGACGGTTCTATGCTGGATATACAGTGGTCAGTGGCGCACATGAGGTAGTACAAGCAGAACCACTCCCTCCACACAGGTCAGCGCCGGAGGTGAAGTGACGGCACTCAGGGAACTGCTACAGCTGGTGGAAGGTAAAAGGGCAAACATCTATACTCAAGGTATAGTCCTGGGGTCTAAACACGACTATGAAAGGCTGGAGATTTCCTCACCTCTGCAGGGACCCCCTTTAAGCATAGCACACTGATTAAAGAGCTTATGGATGCTCTCTTACTTCCAAAAGAGGTGGGGATAGTAAAAGTAAAAGCACACACAATTTGCTAACTCTACAAGCCAAGGGCAAGGATGTGACTGACGGGATGGTGAAGGCAGCTGCACAGATGGAGCCCAGAGACTGTCCTGAAGTCTCAGCGGTGAGTTCTGAGCTAAAAGTTTGATCCACAGGTGTTCCAGTCCCTGGTGGCCCGAGAGTCATCAGAAGTGAAGGAAGTGTGGAGGAAAGCTGGAGCCCAGATGACGATGGGACCTGGATGCTGGGAGAGAGGGTGTGCCTGCCCGGAGCCCTGCACCCGACAGTAAGTCAAGTAGCCCACAGACACACACACACATCCAAAATGGCCATGCTAGTGCTCATAAACCACCAGTGGTCCCCGGCATTACTACCCCTGTCACTAGACTAGTGAAAGCCTTTATAGTCTGTGCCCGCCACAACCCGGGTAAGGTGGAAAAGACCCCACAGAAGGTGACACCCAAGCCGCTGTATCCCTTCCAAAGACTGCAGATGGATACGTGCCTGTGTGCATTGATCTCTTTCCAGGGTGGCCAGAAGCTTCTGCCATGACCAAGGCTATTGCTGGAGCCGCAGCCAAGAAGTTGGTGAGTGAGATTTTTCTGCAGGTTTGGACTTCCAGAGACCATAGAGTCCGGTCGCAGAACCCACTTCACTGGACAGGTAAAGACCTGAAACATTGTCCCTCCTGGGTGTAGAACAGGCGAGTGCTTTCCTGCTGCCCACCATTCAGTTAAGACCACGTCCAACAGAAATATGGGATTGCCCCCTTTGAAGTACTTTTTGGCTGCGCACCCAGACTAGGCCCCTACTTCCTACAGACCCTATAGCTGATGGCAGGAAACCAGGTGGAATATGCCACACAGCTGAGCCAGGCCTTGGAAAAGGTCCGCAAAAGTGTTTCTTATTCCTTTTTCAGATCCAGACAGAGACCTCAGGATGCATAACCTGGAGCCTGGAGACTACGTGGTGGTAAAGAGACACTAGAGAGAGAGTCTGGAGCTTTGTTACGACGGTCCTTTCCAAGTCCTGCTGACCAGTGCCACGTCTGTGAAGCAGGAGGGAAGCCAGCATGCTGCCACGTTTTTTATTGCAAACTTACTTATTCTTCCTGCTAGCTGGTCTCTTCTGACTGACTGTATGCTCAGGGACACCCCAACCATGACTATCACTGTATCTGTAGGGCTGACCACGATGCCCCCAGGGTAGGAGACTTTACCTACGGTTGGTGCAACAAGACAATGACCTTCTTTAACATTGACAGCACAGAGTCATCAGGTGATATAGTCCACAACTTCCAACTAGGTGATCAAGTGTATGTGAAGAAGCATATCAGGAAAGATTGCTTCCAACCCAGATTCGAGGGACCTTACACAGTGGTCCTGGTAACACCTACAGCGGTGAAACTTGAAGGGAAACCCACCTGGATGCACGCGTCACACTGCAAGGGGAAGACAAAATGAAGCTCTATATCCTTTTCTGTTTAAGTTGTTTAATAATCACAGATAATTGCCAAATCACAACCTTTTGGGTACATACCACGGCCCCGTATGAAGAGTATTTCTTTGATTTTTGTGATATCGTAGATTGTCGAGGGACAGAGGACATTAGATGGGATCCATCATACCAGTACAAGGGCGAAGCACAGTTTTATATTTGCGTAACCCGTCCCGGAAATGAGAACTGCAATTCATGGTCAGATGTAGGGTGGAACACAGGGAAAAAGTGGGGGTATCAACCCCAAGAAGGGTTAGAAAGGAAAGGCAAACATGGTAAATCCCTTCTTGATCGGATGACTCTGTATCTAGGGGGGTTCCCAACTAGAACATGTAAATACCCAGGCAACTGTCTTTTTTTGTTCATAAGAATTACAATGCCTTCCCCAGGAGATTTAGGGAAATATGTGCTAGGATGCCATAGGGGGACGCTAAATGGGAAGCTTGGGATGTTCGAATTGCGGGACGCCAAATTGAGACCCACAAGTGCCCCAGTAAATCACATAGCAGGAGCAGATCAAGAACTACAGAAAGTAGTAAGCGAGGTAATACCAGTTCCCGGGTTAAAATGGGAAGAGGTTTTCTCTATGGAAACTCAAGTTGTCCCAAGAAAGAACTTATGGTTAGAATGGGTAAGGTATACTGTAAAGGCACACAACATGTCAGTCGGATGCATAGCTTGTGCAGGGGCAAATCCTCATCTAACCACCCAACCCTATGTGATCCCACATATAGATAAACTGACCTGTTTAATGAAACTTTTAAAGGGCCAGAATACCTCTGATTGTTTGGAATATCTACCTTTAGTTCATGTTAAATCTAAGGTAAGACCCCCAGGTGAAATCTGGGTTGAGCAGGGGAACTATACCTGTGTATCCTCTGACATCACTGATGCCAAAACTCCCCTGGGGGTGTTTGAAAAAGGTTTTTGCCAAGAGATTGTCACCATAGACTCTGTCCGACCATACTTCTTTCCTTTATGATGTCTTTTGGCTTTGTGGGAATGGTAAGCTGAGGAATCGCCTCCCCCAATCATGGAGGGGTCAATGCGCCCTAGTTAAATTAGTCCTGCCTTTCTTGATGTTACCCTGGGATCCGACTCATAAAAATGAACAGGTAAAGATAAAAAGGTCACTAAGTAACACTGATTACGGACAAGACCCTGATGTTTACATAGATAGTATTGGTGTCCCAAGGGGGGGTCCCAGACCGATACAAGGCTCAGGATCAGATTGCAGCCGGATTTGCTTCCATAATCCCCCAAGTGCAAATCAACAAAAATGTGGATTGGATAAATTACGTTTACTATAATGAACAGAGGTTTGTAAATTATAGTAGGGATGCTTTCACTAGTATTGTGGAAGAACTGGGCCCCAATACTAGAATGACTTTACAAAATAGAATGACCCTAGATATGATACTCGTAGAAAAAGGTGGAGTGTGTGGGATGATAGGAGAAGACTGTTGCACTTACATCCCTCAGAATTCAGGTGCTGGTGGTAAAACACTGATAGCAATAAAGAAAATTACAGCATTGGCAACTGAGATGAAGGAAAATGCAGGGGTAGATACCTCCTGGGCAGCATGGTTTACTAGCTGGACAGGAGGGTGGAAGGCCCTTTTCCAACAGATAGGATTGGTACTACTCGGGATGTTCATCCTGGCTCTATTTCTCTTATGTTGTTGTATACCATTATACAAGAGGTTGGCCAAGAAAATTGCGAATAACAAGGCTAAAGGAGTTTTTCCGAATATCGATAAACAGTCTGTTTGTTATATGTCCATGAGGAATAGAAATCTGCCCGATTTGCCTGAGATCTCAGTTCTGTCAGAACAGCCTGATGTTCCAGTTCTAGAAAACCCAAATTCTTCCACGATAGATGACCTACCTACCATTGTGATCTCAGAATACTTAGCCCCCTCCCCAATAGTGGAAGCTTTAGTGTAAGGGAAAGAAGGAGGACTCCATGTGTTAGTAAGGTTAGTGCTGGGAAATTGATCCAGGTGTCACAAGGGCACGTTGGGTCAATGACTCAGTGAAGCAATCCACTCCCCTCTCCCACCACATGGACAGCCTATAGGAAAAAACGAATCGCAGCGAAGTGTAGGGAAAAGCTCAGTATTTAGGGGGGAATTGTGAGGGTCAAGATAATGATTATATGCTTCTAATGATTATATGCCTTATGATTGTATACATGTGCCCTTTGCCCTATATTTTGTACTTTGTCTGTTGAGAAATACAGAGCTTTTCCCTTACATCAGTTTTAACCAGACATGCAACTGTCAGCGAAACTTAAGTCTTGTGATGGAAAGCAGAAGAGGGAAGAGCAGATGTTGCTCCAAAGATAGTACCAGGTTTTTGGAGTAAAGGTTAACTTCCTAATCTTCAGGCTACAGAAGATGACGCCTGCATGGCAACCATAATCTAAGTTGGAAGACCAATCAGCAAGAGCCGGGGGCCAGACATATATGCTTAGCTATAACCAATTATAATGATTTTAATGTATGTAACCACACCTTTTTCTATGGGTATAAGAAACTATGTAATCAGGAAATAAACACAGTTCAGTTCTCTTTTCTGTACGGCAAGTTAAGAGCATATAATTCCCCAAGTGCAAATCAATAAAAATGTGGATTGGATAAATTACGTTTACTATAATGAGCAGAGGTTTGTGAATTACAGTAGGGATGCTTTCACCAGTATTGTGGAAGAACTGGGCCCCAATACTAGAATGACTTTACAAAATAGAATGACCCTAGATATGATACTCGCAGAAAAAGGTGGAGTGTGTGGAATGATAGGAGAAGACTGTTGCACTTACATCCCTAAGAATTCAGGTACTGGTGGTAAGACACTGATAGCAATAAAGAAAATTACAGCATTGGCAACTGAGATGAAGGAAAATGCAGGGGTAGATACCTCCTGGGCAGCATGGTTTACTAGCTGGGCAGGAGGGTGGAAGGCCCTTTTCCAACAGATAGGATTGGTACTACTCGGGATGTTCATCCTGGCTCTATTTTTCTTATGTTGTTGTTTACCATTGTATAAGAGGTTGGCCAAGAAAATTGCGAATAACAAGGCTAAAGGAGTTTTTCCGAATATCGATAAACAGTCTGCTATATGTCCATGAGGAATAGAAATCTGCCCGATTTGCCTGAGATCTCAGTTCTGTCAGAACAGCCTGATGTTCCAGTTCTGGAACACCCAAATTCTTCCCCGATAGATGACCTACCTACCATTGTGATCTCGGAATACTTAGCCCCCTCCCCAATAGTGGAAGCTTTAGTGTAAGGGAAAGAAGGAGGACTCCATGTGTTAGTAAGGTTAGTGCTGGGAAATTGATCCTGGTGTCACAAGGGCACATTGGGTCAATGACTCAGTGAAGCAATCCACTCCCCTCTCCCACCACATGGACAGCCTATAGGAAAAACGAATCGCAGCGAAGTGTAGGGAAAAGCTCAGTATTTAGGGGGGAATTGTGAGGGCCAAAATAATGATTTTATGCTTCTAATGATTATATGCCTTATGATTGTATACATGTGCCCTTTGCCCTATATTTTGTATTTTGTCTGTTGAGAAATACAGAGCTTTTCCCTTACATCAGTTTTAACCAGACATGCAACTGTCAGCGGAACTCAAGTCTTGTGATGGAAAGCAGAAGATGGAAAAGCAGATGTTTGATAAGAATAGCATCAGCATCCAGACTAGTGGTCAATTTACTGTAGACAACGGTGACTGGAAATTCCCCTGGCATAGCAACCAAGGCCTAGTTTTGAGGACCAATCAGCAGGGGTCGGGGGCCAGACATATATGCTTAGCTATAACCAATTATAATGATTTTAATGTATGTAACCACACCTTTTTCTATGGGTATAAGAAGCTATGTAATCAGGAAATAAACACAGTTCATTTCTCTTTTCTGTTCGGCAAGTTAAGAGCATGAACCTAAGATAAAACAGAACTTCAGTCTTCTGTCTTTTCTTATCCAAACGTGCACGCATGCTCAACTAATTTGGAGTGTCTGGGAGAAGAGTGTAAGGCGGGATTGGCCCGACCCTGACAGTATGATGATAAAAAATAAAATTTTCCAATATACTTTCCGTTTAAATTCCTCACAGTTTTCTAGATCTCTGTTTGGCTTCCTCCCTCCCATAGAAAGCTTCCAGTGGACAGAAATCTGACCATGGTCACACAGGTGCACAGCTAGTTAGTATTATAGAGATCAATGAGAGCTACGGGTTATAATGAGCTGTGCACCTATGTGGCCATGGTCAGATTTTTGTCCACTAGAAATAATCAATGAAGCTTCCTTTACAATGATGGAAACAGAAATCCAAAAAACTGTAAAGAATTGATACTGGAAATTTTGAAATTTGTGTAACTTTTTAATATCTATTACTTGTTGAAATGCGAATACCCCTTTAACCTCATTTATGCAGTATTTGCACATTTCAGAATTATACCCTCCCATGTCAGACCATGACCTTAAAAATAACCTAATTAAAATGATAAGAAATATATAATGAAAAAACAGAATCAATAAAATCCATATGCAATCTACACAGTAAAAAGAATTATAGGTGCCTGCACTAACACAAAATACACATCTACCTATGTAATACATTATCTACAGTAAACTGAAACTAATTCTTAGAGCATAATTACACTTACAAAACAATGTTAATATTGGGCAGGGAATATAATTAATTATACCTTACTATAACAGTTTTTAATAAATGTTGCTTACTTTTATTTACTGTATTTTTATGAAAGCTTAATTGTGGATTGAGATTTAGGTATATGCAGCCTGGATCAAAAGTTTGCAATGGGACCTGGTGGAACCTCATTGAAGATCTAGGAATAAACTGCTGAAAGCAATATGTATGTTGATGGGCATTGATTTTTTTCTGTGGCAGAAAAGAAATATTAAACTGAATATTCAATTAGGGTTCAAATATATAAAATGTATACATCAGTGAATGATATATACTACATACAAATTAGGGGTTTCTAGAAAAATAAACAGGAGTCAATCAGTGCCCTCAGGTATGACTTATACGATATGCTTGAAGGGACATGTAGAGGTGACTGCAGTCACAGAGATACCACCTTTGTATAGCTTTTGTTGTTTTAATAACAATAATATGAAAATCTTTGGAGAAAAAAATTGTGTTGTCCCATTCTAATATATGTACATTTTTAGATTTAAGTATGTGGAGGTCAATAAGGTTTTTTTTTTTCCTGGGGGACCAGCTCACATTTTTATTGATTACTTTTTGTTCAATTTTTAATGTTTGGTAAAATAGTGAAAAAAAAACAGCAATTCCATCTCTGCAAATGGGATAATTATTCTTATTTGTTAATAGATTGGGAATTTTTTAACACCAAAATATGGGTTTTTAAAGGTGAATGATAACAATTTTTTTTAACTTTTTTTTTAGAAAAAGCACAACACTTTAAAAGATATCTCTTTTGATATACAGGCAGTCCCCGGGTTACATACGAGATAGGGTCTGTAGGTTTGTTCTTAAGTTGAGTTTGTATGTAAGTCGGAACTGTATATTTTATCATTGTAATCCCAGACAGAACTTTTTTGGTCTCTGTGACAATTGGATTTTAAAAATGTCGGGTTGTCATAAGAATCAATATTAACACTAAATCTTCATTGTAGACACCTGTGATAACTGTTACAGCTGATCATTGAACCCCAGGACTAAAGTACAATAAATTACCAATATCCAGAGGTCCGTTTGTAACTATGGGTCGTATGTAAATCGAGTGTTCTTAAGTAGGGGACCGCCTGTATTGCAATTAAAGCATTGTCAAACCTACAACCTTATCTATTTTATTATTCCTTTTGGTGTATTCCTTTTCCTGTCATCTGGTCATCTGGTTGGAATAAAGCACTCTCTTTGAGTTCACCCTAGGCTGCAGTTTTTTTTTACTTTTCTATTCCTAGCAGCCTTTATTAAATTCCAAAACACCCATCTGTATCCTGTAACGTCTGTTCTGGTTAAATGTCCCCACTCTTACTGCTGCCCTGAATACTGTCAGAGAACTGATCCAATCACCTTCTGGATTGAGGCTTTGACATCTCATATAAGCTTTTCTGGACTAGTGCTCTCTGCCTGCTATAGTTTTGTATTTGGCCAGCAATATTTATTCTGTTGTTCGCATTCTGATATCTTTTATGTTTTGCCTGAATCCCTGAGTATGCATTTGCCTTGCAATTTTGTACTGCATTGTCCTCCTGGTTCTGAACAATATTTGGTGTCAAGCAGTTGTCTCCTACTTATTATTCTCAAGGCCCTGAAGAGGACTAAAAGCATCTAGTCAAGTCAAATTAGTTAGAGAATGGAAAAAAAGATTAGATAAATCACAATGAAACAATATATATAATTTTATAACATATAATTAAGGAACAATAGTCATTAATATTTAGTTAAATATACTTTATAGGGGATACTATTCCCCATATTTGTTCATATTTGAGGGACAATTCTTGCTGTACACAATGTTTTAAAAAGGAGGTTTATATTGAACACATACTGGCGGTTCCCTACTTAAGAACAGCTGACTTACAGACGACCCCTAGTTACAAATGGACCTCTGGATGTTGGTTATTTACTCTACTTTACCCCTAGGCTACTATAACAAGCTACAGTTATCAAAGGTGTCTGCAATTAACTGGTTAGCGTATTCACGGCATTGGCCGGGTCTCGTTGCATGAAGCCCTCTCCATAGCCGGTAAGTCTTTGCTGCATATTGCTGGCGGTGTTATAACAGCGATCGCTGCCGGCAAAGCTGCCGGCAGACTCAAAAAGGCGGCGGCGCATGGGCGCCGCCTTCTTGCCTAGGATCGTTGCTCCCCATGACGTCATCGGGGAGTGGTGATCCGTCTCCATGGTAGCCTTGGGTCTTCCGAAGCTGATAGCACATTGTAATGAATGAGGAGGAAAATCCCCATATACTGCCATACTGTAGTATGGCACTATATGATGGGATAGATCAGACAACCTAGTTTAAAAATAAAATTATAATAAAAAACCCTAAAAATTCAATACACCCCCCTTTCCCTAGAACTGACATAAATATAAATAAACAGTAAAAATCATAAACACATTAGGTATAGACGCGTCCGAAAATGCCCGATCCATCAAAATATATTAACGGTTTTTCAATGTGTTTAACCCCGTAACGGAAAATAGTGCCCAAAGTTGAAAATGGCACTTTTTTGCCATTTTGAAAAATATAAAAAAATGTATAAAAAGTGATCAAAAGATTCTACAGTCCTAAAAATGATATCATTGAAAATATTATCAAATGTTGCAAAAAATGACACTACCCACAGCTCGGTACAACAAAGTATAAAAAAGTTATTAGCGCCAGAAGATGGCAAAATCAAAAAAAATAATTTTTTTCATTTTTGTAAATGTATGAAAACATTATAAAACCTATACAAATTTGGTATCCCCGTAATCGTACCAACCCAAAAAATAAAGTAGATATGTCATTTGGGGCGCTCAGTGAAACCCGTAATATCTAAGCCCACAAGAATATGGCGCAAATGCGTTTTTCCACCATTTTCACTGCATTTGGATTTTTTTTCCCGCTTCCCAGTACGCGGCATGAAATATTTAATACCATCACTATAAAGTGCAATTTGTTATGCAGAAAACAAGCCATCACACAGCTCTTTACATGTAAAAATAAAAAAGTCATAGATTTTTGAAGTTAAAAATGGAAATGAAAAAACAGGAAACAGAACGGTCCTTAATCGGTTAAGCTTTATTATTAATCCTGGTTCTTATGAAAATCTAACATTTTTTAAAATCCACTTGTAACAGAGACCAACCATTTTTTTACTGGAGCAACATTTATAAAGTATACGGTCCCGACTTACATAAAAGTTCAACTTAAGAGCAAACCTACAGAACCTATCCTGTATGTAACCTGCCTGTACTTTGGTATTGTGGTGTAGATAATGAAGGACTAGAATGCTTATCCTAATCAGCTTCTGCTTAATGCAACATGAGCATACTCATCTTCCAGATCTCCCTGGCACTGACAGTTCTCCAGAGTCATCAACAACAGAGAGAGAGAGAGAGTTCCATGTAGGGCATTTAACCCCTTCACTGACATTATTAAGTTTGATCTCAATTAATAAGGAGCTAGAAAGAGAAAAGGTATCCCATTTTCCCCTCCAAGCACTGCAACACTATCATCAGGGGGTAGACATAGTAAAACTGACAGTTTTACATAATGCATTGCAGTACAGATCTTTGGGAAATAGGAAGAATTAGCCTGGATAGATTATAAAACCCATTACACAATTCAAGTAAAGTACTCTGGTGGATAGCAACAATGCATATGCTAACACTCACTTCTAGACCCTTATCTCTTCATGAGAGGTGCCTATTAAGTGTTCTTACTAATATCACTGAATATGTTAATACTATTTTAATAAGATCTCTGGTATTCTGCAAATTTTAATATATTCTTTTGTACTATTGATCTATACAAAGTTTTTTAAAGGGTTTTCCCATGTAAACTATGACATATCCACTATGACATATGCATGTCATAAATATATACAGGTCCTATATTTCTTGGGAATGGAAATCTGTATGAGTAGCCTCTCTTTATTCAACCCTACAGGAGCCCTAAAGTCTCAGCTGCTGTTGTTTATGGATAGTAGCCACACATCTCGGCTGTGGGAAGTTGGTCAGTGGACCTCTGTTTTTGAGATAGGTGAGGGTTCCAGAAGTATGACCCATATGACACACATAGTCTACAAGGGAAAACTCTATTCAAGGAGTTACTATTAATTTATTTAGCACAGGCTTAGCTAGAAATTTGAGCATTAATCTCTAAACAGAATAAGCAAAATAAAGTGGATCACCAAAAAATACAATTAATCATAGTGCATATATAATGCTCAGATACCACAGATACCTAGGAGCTTGACAAGTATCATATCTCTGTAGACTATTACTGAAGGATCTAAAATTAAGTATTCAAAATAGCCTTTCAGAAGCTTGTTAACCCTTTAATCATCTCACAAGATTTAAAACAGGAGGTTCTATTTGGAATTCTTACATTTTGACAATAAAATGATTATTTACAATTTACACATTCATGCAGGATAAAATGGAAAAACACATCTCAGATTTTGTTCTGATTTTTTTCTACGAGTACGACAATACCCCTTCCCCCATGTGAATGTAAACTACTTAAGGGGCCCACAGCAGGGCACAAAACATAAGGGGGACCATTGAAATTTTAGAGGGCAGATTTAGATGATTCTGTTTTCAGTTGCCATTACACATTTGAAAAGCTAAGGTACCAAAACAATGAACCCCTATGCCCCTAATTGATCCTACTTTGGAAATTACACAGAGCCTTATATTGAGCTTTCTACCAACAAAAATGTTTTATAGAAAGTGCAAACACTGGCTCGTATAAGTGAAAATCTTTTCCCAAAAAACATTGCTTTGGCCCCTGAATTTTTATTTGAAAAAGTTTTAAAGAAGAAAATATATTATCCCACATGTGGCCATGAACAGTTGCTGGCCGCACAATGTGGCTCGAGATAGAACCCCGAGATGTTTAACCCCTTATCACCGGGCTTGTTTTCATCTTAATAACTAGACTCGATTTTTCGAATGTGACATGTGTCATGATAATTGGTTATAACTTTGATTGTTTTCTCAAGACACATTGTGCTTCATGTTAGTTGTAAAATTTAATTGACAAGTTTTGTGTTTCATTCTGAAAAAAAGTGAAAGTTTGGCAAAATTTCGGAACAATTCTTAATTTTCAAAGTTTTACAGGTTGTTTTCCAGGCAGATAATTAAATTCCCAAAGAAATTGATAACTAACATTTCCGGAATATCTTCTTTATGTTTTCTCACTTTTCTAGGATGTTATAAGGCTTACAACTTTTGGTGTTAATTTTTCAAATTTTCATTAAAATTGTCAAAACTCACATTTTGAGCTTTCAAGTGACTTTGAAAGACCTAATAATAGTAAAACCCCATAAATTACACCACTATAGAAACTACCATCCTCAATGTATGTAAAACAATTTCCATTAAATCTATTAACCCTTTAAGTGTTTTACATGGGTTGAAACAAAATGGAAGTGCAATTTAGAACTTTTGATTTTTTTTGGAAAATACATTCATTTAGTCCAGAAAAGACTCTTTCATAATGAATAAAGTGATGAAATGCTCTGCAGTTCATCATTTGATGCCAAATTTCTCCCGAGTGTACAGATATATGTTTTGGCAAACTGCTGTATGGGAACATGGTCAGGCATGGAATGAAAGCGGCGGTATTGTCACATTGTACAACCTATAAAATTAACATTTTTTTGTTAATGTGAACATATGAGAGCTTATTATTTGCAGGGTGAGATACAATGTATAGATAATTCATTTTGGCGTCTATAGCTTATTCATGAGATTTTATTAATGATTTAAAGGGGGACACAAACAAAATTTTATTTTGGATTTTTAGCACTTTTTTCCCCACTCACCATAACATAAAAATAATATTTTATCTTTATTCTCTGCTTCATTACGATTGCGGTAATACCTTATTTATATACACTCACCGGCCACTTTATTAGGTACACCTCTCCAACTGCTCGTTAACACTTAATTTCTAATCAGCCAATCACATGGCGGCAACTCAGTGCATTTGGGCATGTAGACATGGTCAAGACAATCTCCTGCAGTTCAAACCAAGCATCAGTATGGGGAAGAAAGGTGATTTGAGTGCCTTTGAATGTGGCATGGTTGTTGGTGCCAGAAGGGTGGTCTGAGTATTTCAGAAACTGCAGATCTACTGGGATTTTCACGCACAACCATCTCTAGGGTTTAAAGAGAATGGTCCAAAAAAGAAAAAACATCCAGTGAGCGGCAGTTCTGTGAGCGGAAATGCCTTGTTGATGCCAAGGTCAGAGGAGAATGGGCAGACTGGTTCGAGCTGATAGAAAGGCAAGGGGTTTATTTGACAAATTAAGTAAAATGTAAGAAAATATATGCAAGACTGGTATCCCCATAATCATATAAAACCATAGAATAAAGATTATATGATTATTAGCAGTGAAATTAAAAGTCAACAATCCAGTACAGAATTGATGCTTTTTTACTCCTGCCCTCAAAAACAAGTTCCTAAATTTTCAACAATAGGTGATACCAACCCCAAGATGGTAACACTGGAAAAATCATCTCATCCCGCAAAAAAAAAAAAAAATGCAGTCACATGGCCCCAATAACGAAAGCAAAAATGTTATAGCCTACAAAAGGAGGCAGCGAGAAAACTAAAATCCTAGCAGCTGCAGGGCGTTCCTTCCCTTCTGCGCCTCGCCATGCGCCCATAAAACAAGTAACGGCCACATGTGGGGGGTGTCTGTACTTGGAGAGAAATTTCAGAACAAACTCTACGGTGGGTTTTCTCTTTATATCTTTTGGAAATGTGTAAATTTTAGGGCTAAATGAACGTATAACTGGCACAATTTTACCATTCTAAATTTCATCTCCATTTTGATTCAATTACTATGAAGATCTCAAGGGATAAACAATTTTCCTAAAACCTGTTTCTAATAGTTTGAAGGGTGCAGATTTGAAAATTGGTTGATTATATAGGGGTTTTTTGATGTGAAATATGTAAAATTTAATTCAAAACGGTATTTATCCCCAAAATGGTCAATTCTGAAAATACGGAAAATCGATATTCAATTTGTAAGCCGCGTGACATCAAAATTAATTATTCAGACATTTCAAAAATTATGAAAATGTAAAGTAGACAAATGGGAAATGGCATTCACAAATTTATTTAGGGGGTAAATCTATCTGCCTGAAAATGCAGTGATTTTGAATTTCGATAATGGCAAATTTTCCAAAAAATTCTTCTTTTTTTCTTTTTTTGTAAATAAACGCAAAACTTATCATCCAACATTTATCACTAAAATGAAGCACAACTTGTGGGAAAAAAATTTCGCTTTGATAAGTAACAGTGTTCAAAAGTTAAAACCATATAAAGCGACGCAAGTCAGAATAAAAAAAATGGGGCGGAGCCTTAAGCTGTTAAATGGATGCATCCTTAAGGGGGTTAAAGCTAATTGAGAAGGAACTCAATTATTTAACCGGTTAAGGACCCGGGCCTTTTCCTGTTTTTTCATGTCTATTTTTCACTTCCCACCTTCAAAAATCTATAACATTTTTATTTTTACACGTAAAGAGCTGTGTGACACCTTGTTTTCTGCGTAATAAATTGCACTTCATAGTGATTGTATGAAATATTCCATGCCATGTACTCGGAAGCGGGAAAAAAATTCCAAATGCAGTTAAAATGGTAAAAAAACGCATTTGCGCCATTTTCTTGTGGGCTTGGATATTACGTCTTTCACTGAGCACCCCAAATGACATGTCTACTTTATTCTTTGGGTTGGTACGATTAAGGGGATACCAAATTTGTATAGGTTTTATAATGTTTTCATATATTTACAAAAATTAAAACCTCCTGTACAAAAATTATTTTTTTGATTTTGCCAACTTCCGGCGCTAATAACTTTCTTATACTTTGGTGTGCGGAGCTGTGGGTGGTGTCATTTTTTGCGAAATTTTATAATATTTTCAATGATATCTTTTTTAAGAACTGTACGACCTTTTGATCACTTTTTTTTTTGATCACTTTTTTATTTTTATTTTTTTTATATTTTTCAAAATGGCAAAAAAGTGCCATTTTCGACTTTGGGCGCTATTTTCCGTTATGGGGTTAAACGCATAATATGGGGTTCCGTTATGGGGTTAAACTCATATTTTGATAGATCGGCCATTATTGGACACTTTGATACCTAATGTGTTTATGATTTTTTACTGTTTATTTATATTTATGTCAGTTCTAGGGAAAAAACGCTACACAGATGCCTCCAGTTTGTGCCAATCACTGCACTGGCTACCTGTCTCCTTCTGTATTCCCTTTAAAATAATAACCCTAATCCACAAAGCTCTGAATAATGCTGCACCATCCTATCTCTCTTCTCTCATCTCAGTCTATCGCCCTTCGATCTGCCGGTGACATTGGATTAATCTCTACCTTAATTCGAACCTCCCATGCACATCTCCAGGACTTCTACCGAGTTTCTCCAATTCTCTGGAATGCCCTACCCCGGACTCTCAGACTAATATCCACCCTTCAAAGTTTCAAACGTGCTCTTAAAACCCATCTCTTTAGGCAAGCCTATCACACTCGCTAACTGCATGAAACGTCAGCTCTCCCTTTACTAATCCCTCCTAATGTCCTCCTCCCGTCTGTTATTTGGCAAACAGCAGATATTTACCAAGCTCCAGGCTTCTCTGCAGTCTTTTTCACCTAGGACCCTGTAAATAAGATGACGGCTGATGGCACATGGCGGCAACTCAGTGCATTTAGGCATGTAGACATGGTCAAGAGGCAGATGGGCTACAGCAGCAGAAGAACACACCGGGTGCCACTCCTTTCAGCTAAGACCAGGAAACTGAGGCTACAATTTGCACAAGCTCATCGAAATTGGACAGAAGAAGATTGGAAAAACATTGCCTGGTCTGATGAGTCTCGATTTTTGCTGCGACATTCGGATGGTAGGGTCAGAATTTGGCGTCAACAACATGAAAGCATGGATCCATCCTGCCTTGTATCAATGGTTCAGGCTTTTGGTGGTGGTGTCATGGTGTGGGGAATATTTTCTTGGCACTTTTTGGGCCCCTTGGTACCAATTGAGCATCTTTGCAATGCCACAGCCTACCTAAGTATTGTTGCTGACCATGTCCATCCCTTTATGACCACAATGTACCCAACATCTGATGGCTACTTTCAGCAGGATAATGCACCATGTCATAAAGCTGGAATCATCTCAGACTGGTTTCTTGAACATGACAATGAGTTCACTGTACTCAAATGGCCTCCACAGTCACCAGATCTCAATCCAATAGAGCATCTTTGGGATGTGGTGGAACGGGAGATTCGCATCATGGATGTGCTGTTGACAAATCTGCGGCAACTGTGTGATGCCATCATGTCAATATGGACAAAAATCTCAGAGGAATGCTTCCAACACCTTGTTGAATCTATGCCACGAAGAATTGAGGCAGTTCTGAAGGCAAAAGGGGGTCCAACCCGTTACTAGCATGGTGTACCTAATAAAGTGACCTGTGAGTGTATATCCTCTATGATTTGTAAAGCGCTACAGAATGTGAGTTGTGAGTTGCTAAATATCAATTGCTCGTGGCTTCCTGTAAGAACGATGATTGGAAGGATTCTGAAAAGATGAAGGATATTGAAAGTAAAAGAAAGAAGGTTAGGGTCTGAAAGTGGAATTGGTAAATGCCTCCCTGACATGTTTTGCAATGTTACTGTTATCAGCATGGGATATTGGGCAATCAATACCCCCATAAGGGGTTTTCTCATGTAAGAAAGTTCATAAAATTTAATCCTCTAGTGATGTTTACACAATAAAGATAATTTTTAACCCCCTTACTTTACAATTTTACTTAGTTTTATTGATCACATCAAACTGGTAGGGAGCCAAGGATAGGGCCACCTAATTAGAATGCAACTATTAAATCCTATTCTCCAAAGGTACTAAATCCAAAAACATTGACCCAAATAAATGCTATATGCACAAAGTGTTATAGATACTTGTTATCGATTTTCTTGTTTTAGGGGTTTAGGATTCAAGACATCATTCTTTTAGTGTGCGTTGCTTGCGTGTTTTTTTTCTAAATCAATAAGCAATGGGCGTGCCACATCATTAAGAAATTAATTCAGACACCAATTTTGCTGAATTTAACTCACTCATGCGAAGATCATGCCCATGGCCCCATGGCAAATCTGCATTGCTAGAAAACGCTTAGAAAACTTTATTTGGGGTTTCACAACTATAATAGAAATATGGAAGAAGCAGAAGGGCGGAGATTTCCCCCCCATCTCGTGTTAGTCCTCTTGATTGGAGACTTCCTTGCTTGTTGCTTTTAATTTACGTCAAGGGATTGAAGTCTTGTTGGACCATCTTTAATCTTTAATTGTCTTCATTATGATCACGATGGTCCGGCGCCATCTTAATAATGAAGTCTCTGTTACAATGATTTTGGAATAGAACCAGTTGAATGAACTGGGAATTTGATCTATCAAGCAGGTTTACCTTAAAACAGTACCCCCCTAAAATCCTGGGAATTTCTCTCAGCTACTTTACTCTTAGTCCTAGAAGGACCTCATAGATCTGCCCCATATTGTTTTCTTGTTTCTTCGTTTCCCTCCTCTTTTCACCGTTGGATGACAGCAGACCCCTTTGTTTGGGTGGACTTTCACATATGGGAATTCAATCTCTACTCTAACCTCCTCCCCTACCAAGGGGGCTGTTTGAATGATGTTTTTTTTCAGGGGGTGGTTGACTTAGAGGGATAATCTTGATTATGCAAAATTTTAGGTAACTTTTTGAGTAAGGGTCCCCCCTTTGGCTTGTCTAACTAACTGATAACCCATGATAACTTACTAGGTGGACTTGAATGGGGGGGACCACATAACACACACTAATTGACAGAGCAAACATCACATCCCCCAATATCCCCATCCTCATCCTCACTTGTTTAAAGGAAAACCCCTTCCAATCCCCCCATCCACAAATTGAAGGTCCACTATAAGCAGTCCACTTCCAAGTTTCTCTTGGTTTTTCCCTGGACAGCCCTTTCAATCCCTTCCAAGTGCCATTGTGGAAATCTGATCCATCGGGGGCCGAATGTCATCTCTGGGATGTCATATTGCGACATAAGCCCCTCCTCCCAACCATCCCTTACAGACTTCCTCCCTTCTCAGCAAGGATCATGTCCAAAGCCATGCCCGGTTCTGGGGAAGCAATCCCGATATATTCCAAAGCTCTGCTGAATACAATAAAAAAGTTTAACCCAACAAACATCTTTTGCTCATAGCTCAGGTTTGGGAATAATGTCCCTGTCCATGGTGGAATACCTGTCCATAATCTGTTGTGGGCCCTTGTACTCAATCTTGGAACCCCCCTTGGTGCTCCCACTGTATCCTGTATAAAGTTGTCCATCTAGGTTTGCTTCCTCTCTTTGCCATAATCCTTTTGGGATTCCTCCTACCTTTTTCCTTATGTGGTCGGATCACCTTTACCCTGTGGATCAACTAGGAAAGAATGCACAGTTGTTTTAAATAATCACAGTACATTCACCTAATCAACCTTAAACCCAGCACTCTAGTGCCTGACCTTGAACTCTTTTCCCTATCCCCCAAAAATACAGTACACCATCAAAGACACTGGCTAAATACCAAAGGGTTACCTTGCTGTCAATGTTTAAAGAAGGTCCATTGGCCGTGTTGCATCCGACCGGAGGTAAAGTCCTCCCTACCCTGGAGAGGATCCTGGTCGTTTTCCAGCCCCTATAGATACCTACAGTGATAAGCATGGGTTTGGGGTTGTCCCCTGCGCAAGACAGTCGTCAGAAAAAGAGACCAGCTAGCAAGAGACATAAGTAAGTTGCCAATAGAAAGCGTGTGAAGCATGCTGACTTCCCTCTAGCTTCACATAACGTGGGCCACTGGTCCCAGCAGGACTTGGAAAGTACCTATCATAGCGGAGTCCAGACTTTCCTCTCTCCCCTGGTTGGTGTTTGTTTCTTTACCACCACGTAGTCTCCAGGCCTTCTCAGGTTATAGAGCGTCCCTGAATGTCCCTTTCCGTACTGCCCTGCATATGAAAAGAGATCCATAAACACTACTTTTTGCCGACCTTTTCGTTCTCTCACGGCCTGGTCTTTCCAACAGTGGTCGCATGTTTTTTTTCCAGCCTGGTGGTTTTCCTGCCCACTCATCTCTAGGGTCTGTTGGGAAGTAGGGCTTAGCCTGGGTGCACATGCCCCTACGCCAAAAAAGTTACCTTCAAGGGGGAAGAATCCAATTCTTTCTTCTGTTGTGGGGTGGTCAACGAAATGGTTGGGCAGCAGGAAAAGCACTCAAAAAAAAAGCGAGCACCAAAATGTTTCCTTCCCCTCCCGTTTTCTTTTTTCTTCCCCATTGCCACTCCACACCAGATTCTCTAAACTAGGAGTGGCCGTTTAAATATCTTTAACGCACCACCCACACTTGGGAAGGGTATTGGGGTGTTGCAGGAGTCTGTTCTATATCCCAGGAGGGACAAAGCTTTTCAGGGTCTATTTAACCTGTCCCCAGTTGAAGGTGGGTTCTTCTGCGAAAACCGGACCTCTATGGGTCCTGGAAGTCCAACCTGCAGAAAAATCTATCACCTCCATCCAACACCTTTCCTTGCTGCAGCCTCTGCAGTAGCCTTGGTTCATGGGAGAAGCTTCTTGGCCACCCCTGGACAGAGATCCAATGGCAACACAAGCACGTACTTTCCTACGTACCAACTTTTTGGTAGCTGGATAAATCCATCTGCAGTCTCTAGGAGGGATAACAGCCGCTTGGGTGTCACCTTCTATTCCTGTGGGGTCTTTTCCACCTTACATTACCCCGGTTTGTGGCGGGCAACACACGACTATAAGCTTTTCAACTTTAGTCCCAGTGACAGGGGTAAGTCAAACGCCCACCGGGCAAAACCACTGGTGGTTTATTTATATGTGCGCTAGCATGGGCCATTTTGGTATTTATGTGGTTTTCCCGTGCTACTTTGACTTACTTGTCCGGTTGCAGGGCTCTGGCCAGGTCACAGCCTCTCTTCCCAGCAAATCCCAGGTCCCATCCGGCACTGGGCCCTCCAGCTTTTCCTTCCCTTCCTCCACTTCTTGTCCTCACTTCTGATGACACTCGACCGCCCACCAGGTACTGGGAACACCCTGTTTGGATCAAACTTTAGCTAGAAAAACTGTTTCACCCGCTGAGACTTCAGGAAACAGTCCCTCTGGGCCCCTCCATTCTGATTTTGCGCGTGCCATCATCCGAGCCCCATTCACTGTCCAAGCTCCACATAGACTTGCCCTTGGCTTGTGGAGTAAACCAATGGTGTTTGTTTTAAACTTTTTTATTTTATTTTATTATCCTCACCCTCTGTGGCTTGTGGAAGTAGATAGCATCCTGAGCTCCCTTTTTAAAAAAACAGCGTGCCATGGTGCCGTTTATAAAATGGGGGTCCCTGCAGACAGGTGAGGAAATCTTCTAAAAACCTGCCTTCCATAAAGTTCATATAAGAAATATAGAAAGACCCCGACCTACCTAAACCTTGAAGTCTAGAATGTTTTTTTGCCCTGCTTATTTTATGTAAATAATAAACCTTTTCACACCCAGCTGTATGACGCTTCCCTGAGTGGCCAATCACTTCCACACCTCCAGCGCTGACACTGTGTGGAGTGAGTGGTTTTCTATCTGCTTGTACTAACCTCATGTGCGCCCATGAACCCACACTTTATATCCATGTAGAACCGTCTGTCCATCTCCCCCTGCAGACCGGATCCAAATCCTACAGATGAAACACTCAACCTGTCGTGCTGTTTACTCACCCCTGTCTCCTCCCCCTCTCGTGAATCACCTGGGAACAGAACTGGGGGGACAAGAACTGGCAGGCAATTCAGGCTGATGGCACCTAAATCAGTGGTCTCCTTGGGGCATCAGGGAAATGCACCGGAGTCTGAGCTGTCTGGCCCTTTTGCTCAGATCCATTGGCCTGGTACTTGGGTGAGGACCACTGGTAGCAAGGTATGTTGGTGGGTGTTTGCACAGTTTAAAACTGAGTTTGATACTAGGATCACGTCACCATGGCCTTGGTTGGAGGCAGATTGCTGGCTGGCTACACTGATAACATGAGGGGCTCCCCGCAAACAACGACTGAGGTTCTAACAGGGTGAGTCTAACGCGGCCCCCTAATAATGGGCCCACTTGGGGAGGCCCACCGACCTTACGTTTCCTGGTTCAGGACACAGCACTGATGGTCTATAATTAGCTCAGTGCAAAATAAAATTAAGGGTCCCTTCGAGTATTCAGTGTTGGTGGCATGTGCCGTAGTGGCCGGGCAGACAGGAGTTTTGCCAGCCCTTTTTAAGGGGCTATGAAATGCATCAATTTGCCGTGGCCTCCTGACTAAGGGCAAATGAGTGGGAAGAGGCAAATATACCAGAATCAGGAGGGGCATGCATCAGTCTAGGGGGCAGCAGACCTATCTCCGAGGCCTGCCACAAGGAGCTGGCCAGTCCCCTAGAAATCCATGTGAAAGAGGCTGTAGTGGGCCCCCTCGGGCAAGGGGCACATTCTGAACTGCCATCTTTCCTTTTTTTCCTCTGCCAGGTAAAATCTGCCTGTGGCTGAGAACATTGGCTCTTAGGAAGACCACCTTCGGCTCCCTGGCAATACCCGGAGTTTTTGTCTTTGTGAAACTTGCAACCTTCCTGGAACAGACAAACACATAATGGGAATAAATTAAATGCAAATCCAGGGCAAACAAAACAGTAGGTCCTCCACAATGGAAAAGTGAGAACATCCAGTAAGGGGCTAGTCTGCAGTTCTCACTCCTCTGTAGGAGGGGGCCTTTTGGGGTATTGGCTGGTGTGAGGTTTCATAAATAAAAACCCGCCTTGGTGGGAATCTACACCAGGTTATACATCTTGGCAGTACATTGAACTGGAAAAGGTCAAATAGGTAACTAGGCTGGCAATCCTTCATGCAGGGCAACAGAGAGGAAAACATTTGCCAAAATCATAACGTGCATATAATCACCCTGGGGACGGCTGCCAGTTTGGGCTAGGACCACTCTTTGGCCTTCCAGTACACTCATTGGCAGCGTTAGAGAAACCATGGACCCAATGCTACATGTAATCCAGCTGTTCTTTTTTTCTGAGTCTTGTTCCTTGACCTGTGAAACAGTCCCCTAAAATCAATCATCGACGAGCAGACGTGAGAGTTCCTACATATGAAAGGAGATAAATCTGTTTTGGGGGGCTGGTTCCTCGCTGGACATCCTTGTCTGTAACCACCCCCTGCCTTGCCCCTGTTGGGGCCCCGTCTCCGCCAACTCTCTACAGTAACTGTCTCCTCCCTCCCCGCAACGATGCCCCTTTGGGTTGGTCCGGTTTGAACGACTTTGTCCGGAGAATGGTTTGTCAATCTCACTTTTTCGGCGTGGTTTGTTTTCTGTTAACATCCTCATTTTCCCCTCCTGAACGGTCATTGTTCCCTCCACCAAACAAATCTCCCCAGCCCAGTTGTTTCTGTGCTACCTATCAAGTTCTGGCCAGATTTCCAGCAAGCTTAATAAATCCAGGTACACTTTTGTATTGATTGTTAATCAAAATGGAACAAAAGTCAATCTATAGCTCTGTAATACAGTTTGGGGCTCATTCCTGCTTAGTCCCGTGTCGTGTTTTACACATGAGGGTACATCCCTAGACATCAATAGACGGTTAATTCTTTGTTGTCCACAACCCAAAATTAAATTTTCTTCAAGTTCAAGTCTTTTTTAGAAGTGTCAGGGAGAACTCCTAAAATGAAAATGCAAGCCGATCTGCCCCTTCTGTAACAACTTTCGCTTACCTGAGCCGTCGAGGTCAGAACAGAACACACAGTGGAGAACACAGCTATACAGAGCCCCTAGTTTTTTTGGATAGCACTTTTCAGTGTCAAGGCCATGACTATGCCTTCCACAACCAAAACAAAAACGCAGCTCCCAACAGCCCCCCCCACCCTTTTGTTACAACAAACCCCTTAAACCGAACGTGCCAGAAAGCAGGTACCAGAGAACATTGCAACGACTATTTAAGAAATTTTTCCTCTAATTGTCGGATCAATAAATTTTGATAATACTCAAAAAACAACATTCTCTGATCCCTCCACTCCAGACCCCTAGCAGAGGCCCGAAACGAGTGAAATATCACCATCCGTCCCATTTGTTTTTCAAACGCTGCTCAGAATTCCCCGAGGGGGGGGAGAGGTTCAGCTTTTTATCCACTACAAAGCCCAAAGCCAGCCTTTATGGCTGCCAAACAGCAAATCAACTTTCAAAGGACTTGAAGTGAATATAACTTAAAACTGAGGCCGCCACGGAAAAATAACTGTCTTAAATGGGCCCACCACTGAAAATGTGTAGGGAGTGTCATCTTCTCCTAAAACCACCAATACAGTGGGTTGGAGTTCCCCTGCATTACAGGGGCCATTTTTTTCCCTTTTCACTCCAAGGGAAAAATATAATTGAAATCGCCACATTTTTCTCAAATTCTTTGTGTTATTCACAATCAAAAAGAACTTTTGAATGTCCCTTTTAAATCACCTGTCTCTTTCTTACACGCACCTCCTGAAGGATCCCCCTGTCCCTTCTGTCACCTGGTTTCCGTCAGGCAAAGTTAGATGGTTCTCAGAGTCTGTTTTGCATGTTTACAAGTTGTACAATCATCCCCAGAATCCTCTAACACAATCCCAAAAAAACTCCCCTCAAACCTTCAATTATTTCTTTTTTATTTCAACCGCCAACCTGTTTTCCATAATCAAATTGCACTTTCCAACGTCCTATTTACATTTTTTTAATTTCATCATCCTACTTGACGTCCAACACCTCCTCTCTCTCTAACTTTACATCAAGCCCCATGTTTCTGTCTACCTCCATTTTTTTTTTCCCTTGCGGGGGGCACTGAACGATCCGCTCAGCGCCCAGTTTGTTTTTCCCTCTGGGAAGGACGTCCTTATTCTAATTCTCGAAAAAAAAAACCGCAGCATTAATGTCCGAGACCCTTACAAAAAAAAAAAAAAATAAACAAAAAAAAAAGAAAAAAAAAAAAAAAACAACACAAATAAACAAATACACAAAAAAAAAAAAAACACAAAACACAAAAAACAAAAAAAAAAAAAAAAACGAAAAAAAAAAAAACGAAAGATACAGGTGCCAGCTGCCTCACGGCTTCAAAAGGGTCTGACCCTTCAAGCTCCTTCAAGCCTTCCCTTCACCAGTTTATAACTGAGACTTTAGCTCGACCCCTCTGCATCGTTACAGAGGTTATATATCAGAAAGGTCCCTGAACCTATCAAGCTCCCCGATTCACCAGTTATAGAGACTTAGCTCACTGGGGCGTGTCCGTTAGAGGTTTATTAGAACGGTCCCCCGCTTAAAACACGGTCCTCCCTTTTTTTTTTTTCCTAATTCCTGTGTCAAAATCCCCAGACAAAACACCATGTTCTTTTACCCGTTTCTCGCTATTCTGAATTTCTGGGCGGCTTTAAATGTTTTTTGGGCGGGCCCCCCCAAAAATGCCGTCCTTTTTTTTTCCATCACTTATTTTCGGGCGGCCTAATGGTCTGGTGGCACCGAACACATCCGTGCCTGGTGTTTCTCCTAACTTCCTAAACAGGCCATATGGCTCTTGATCTTCACTGCGGCTTCGCTATACACTTCCCTCTCTAATAAACATGAACTCGAACGTCCTCCCCCTTCCCTTTTCTGGGTTCGCAACTACAAAGACAAACAAGCCTACCAAAAAATACAACGCACAGTATCCAAGGCACTTTCTCATATAGAAGCTATAAAATAACAATTTCAGACCAAAAGCCGGCCGATGCAGGACCACATATTGGCTATGCATATTTTTTTGACCCTCCACTCCCATCTGTTCCTACAGTCACAGTAATCACTACTCCGAGAGTCACCAACAGGCCGGCAAGTAGCAGAATATATGTAATCTGAAACTTACCATGATTGTGGGAATGGTATCAGAAACCCAGTTGGGAAATGGGTGTCCCCCAATAGCTGGGGTGCAAAAATATGCTGAGAACGATGGGGGCCGCCTGGGTGGCGGGGTCCTGAGCGCAAATCCTCTCAGCATTGGTCTCCAATTGTTTAGGGGGTAGGATTCAAGACCATCCTCTTTTAGGAAGTGTTGCGTTGGCTGCGTGTTTTCTAATCTAAGCATGCCGTGCACATCATAAGAAATTATTCAGGTACAACCTTTGCTGATTTAAATCTCACTCATGGCATTCGCGATCATGGCCATGGCAAATCTGCACTGCTAGAACTTTATTTTGGGTTTTCAACAAAACCTATAATATGAAATTAATGGAAGAAGCATACGTGGCTGAGAATTCCCAGCTCGTGTAGTCTTCTTGGATTGGAACTCCTGCTGTTGTTGCTTTTTATTTGACGTCAGGATTGAGGTCCTTGTTGACATTTTCTTTAGCTTTTTAATTTTTTTTCATTATTATCAGATGCCCGGCAGCCATCTGTCTTGTTACATATGAGTCTCTTGTTACAATGAGTTTAGGAAAATAGAACAAGTGAATAGACAGTGCGATTTGATCTATCCAGCAGGTTTTCTTAAACCTTAACTTATTTATTATCCACTAAATTTGTAAAAAGGTAGCCATACATGGGGAACCTTTTAAAAGAAAGCAACCTACCCGTCGTCCACGAATCTCCTTATAAGGTATCCATGTGGGTAGTGGCATGTAATGGACACGTGCGGGGAGAGCTCCCCTTTTTTTAGAGCTAATCCTCACGCCCACAGCCCGAACTTTTTGGGGAAACTTTATTGACCGAATTGTAAATTTTAGTTATGCGGCTACTGGGGGCCGTGGAGTAGCCTGCACAGAAACGAGGCTCCCACAGCGCGGCCTACTTTTCGCACGCCCCCAGTGCCACATTTAACTCCTCCTACCCAACCTCTGCGCATCCCCCTTCGTAATCTCCCGTCCATGAAATGTTCGCAGTAGGCTAGCCGCTTTTTCAAGACGAGGGCGCGCTCCAGCTACGAGGAGCTGGCCCTCCCGCACAACAAAAGGGTAGGAGGAGTATAGTGGCTTACTTGGGGTGGTGGAGTAGCCAGTGCCTGTGTGCCCTGTGCGGCTACATTCTACGTGTTCCACGCCCAGTAGTCCCGCATAACTAATTACATATTCGGTCAATAAAGTTTCTCCAAAAGTTAGGGGGACCGGGTGGATTTAGCTCTAAAAGAGCTCTCTCACGCCCTTTACATCACCCTTACCACCCGATCTCCTTTATAGGTAGAATTTGTGGTGGGACGGTTTCCTTTTAAATAAAGCAGTGCATAACCGAACACTGATACATAAGCAAGAAAAGAAATCAGTAATGGGGTACACAATGTATGACATTAGAGATGAGCGAACACACTCCGTTCCGAGCCCTGATGCTCGTCGACGCCATATTAAGCATCCTGGTAAGTGCTCCCGTTGCTCGACGAATACTTCGCCAGCCCTCGAGAAAAAATGGCATCTCTCCCGCCGTTTTGGATTTTTGGCGGCCAGAAACAGAGCCAATCACAAGCCCGGATAGACTCTGCACTCCCACCCAGCAATGACATGGTACCCTTACAACTCGATAGCAGTGGTTTTGGCTGGCCAAATTCAGGTGGAACAAAAAAAAAAAAAGAGACCTGGGAAATAGACTAGCCCCCCTGCCCCGCGCTGCTCCGCATCAATCTTCTGTCTGGATGCCGTTGGTGAGAGAGCCTTGCTGCTGCTGTCAATGGGATAGCTGTTAGGGTGTTTATATTAGCTTACTGTTAGGGAGGCATGAGTGAGTCTACCAGAAACCCACAAGCCCTTGTTAAGGGCCTAGAATAGCGTTAATATATATATTTTTTTTTTTTTGTTTGCTGTTCTTGGCGTTGCCACATTTTTTATTTTTTTTTCAAAACTTAAAAAGTGGACTTGAAAATCCAGTTTTCTTGTGTGGCTGTTAGAAACTAGGCATACAAGAACCACCGAAACTCTTAGGCCCCTACAATAAGCGTTACTCTATATATATATATATATATATATATATAATTATATATAATATATTATATATATATATATATTAGATAGTTGATTTGCTGGTGCGTTGGCCTTTGCTGGCACTAGTAAGTGCCGCTAGTACCTACCCATAATTGTGTGATGAATTTGCAGGGAGACTTGGGAACGTTATATTTAGCTCTCAGTGACACACACATCTCAAACACCTAAGTGGGACAATTTATTAGGGGTTTGATTGAATTCGGCACAGTCTGACGATTTTTTTTTTTTTTCAAAACTTAAAGTGACTTAAAATCCAGTTCTTGTGTGCTGTTAGAAACTAAGCATAGGCATACAAGAACCAAACTGACTTTCTTAGGCCTACAATAGAGTTATATTGTTGATCTGCTTGTGGCTGGTCATGCTGACACTAGTAGTGAAGCTAGTACCATATTATGAGGAATTTGCAGAGAGACTTGGGAACGTTCTATTTAGCTCTTAGTGACACACACATCTCAAACACCTAAGTGGGACAATTTATTAGGGGTTTCATTGAATTAGGCAGAGAATTTTTTATTTTATTTTTTTTTATAACTCAAAGACATCAGGCACAGCACAAAATCCAGTTGTGTGCTGACAGTGTAGGTTAGAAACTAGCCATAGCAATAGGATAGCATCGTTTTGTAAAAAAAAAAAAAAAAAACACAAATAAAACAAAAAAAAACAAACACAAAAAAACACAAAACAAAACAAAAAAAAATCCAAAAAAATTTTCAGTTTACACTTTAATTTTGAAAATGTTGAACCCGAGTGCTAGGGGTAGAGGATAAGGGCGTGGAAGTGGGCGTCCAACTACTGCAGGGGTCAGAGGCGGTGGTCCTGGGCGGGGTGAGACACCACCTGCTGATGTGGGACCCTTACACGTCCCTAGGTTCATTTCTCAAGTTACTGGGACTCATGGTAGAGCACTGTTGAGGCCAGAACAATGCAAACAGGTGATGTCGTGGATTGCGGACAATGCTTATAGCATTTGTTCCCCAGTCAGTCTTCACACGCAGTCCACCAATGTCACCGAAATCAGCACTCCTCCAGCTCCTCACCTCAGCCCCTTTCCCCCAGTCTGCCCTCCAGGAAAATTGGAACAGGCTAGTCTGAGGGAACTGTTTTCTTGACCCTTCCCAGAGTCACAAACACTTGTCAGTTTGTGCTGGAACTCTTTTCCGATTTGCCAAGGTTTCCAAGGTCGAAGTCGTGGGTGATGATGACATTGTTGACGTAGTGGAGAAGTGTGTAAGATGGGGTCGTGTGACGATGAGAAGACACGGGTTAGTCAGACACGTGTGAAGTTGTTGTAAGGGCAGGGAAGTCGAGGGGGGAAGCGACTGAGATCGGAGGATGATGAGGTGAAGACCCAAGCTTGGGTTGATAGGCGGGTGAACACAGTGCTTCTGAGACGGGGCGAGTCTTCACCGAGAAAAAAGGTTGGAGAGGCCGTGGTGGGGCCAGACGCGAGAGGCGGCCAAGATGGTGCATCAGCGCCAAAGGTTTCACGTCCCAGTGACGCCTCCCTGGCTGATGGGCTAGATTTTTGGAAGGGCTGGAGGTTCTTTAAAGAGAGAAAACACCGACTCTCCCCCCCCCCCCCCCCACCGATGACAACGGACTGTGGTGTGCTAACCTGTGCCACACAAGGATCAGCGGGGTTCACCACTACCAGTTACCATTCACATCTGGCATAACCAACCACATGCGCAGGAGATAATGCTAAACACCCACTCAATGGAACCAAGGCCATTCACTCCGGCCGGTGCACACCATGCTCCACCCCTATGTCAACCTGATGCCTCGCTAGGTCAGCCCCCTGCCCCAAGGACCCACGGCCTCAACCCTCCCGTGCGAAACCACACCTTCGCTCCCGATCCTCCCGATCCTCCCACAGCATCCACCTAGTTCCTGACGCAGTGTTCAGCTCTCCATTACCCCCAGACGCTGGAGTGCAAACGAGGAAGTACATGAACACACACACACGCCCAAAGCCCTAAAAGTCCACATCTTCCAAATACTTAACCTGGGAGGATGCTGACCCTATAGGCTGGTAGAACGAGGCCTTTCGAAACTCATGGCGGCAGCCGCCCCTCAGTATTCGGTTTCCAGACGGCCACTACTTTTCCCGATGTGCAGTCCCAACCCTGCACCAGCCACGTGTCAGACAAACATCATCCGTGGCCCTGACCCACGCCGTTTATGACAAGGTCCACCTGACCAGAGACACAGTGACGAGTGCTGCCAGGCAGGGCAAATGTATATTGCTGACAGCACATGGGTTAAACTTGTGGAGGCTGGGACCGAGTTCTGACCCTGGGCTGTCATTATACTGCGACGCAGCAGATGCGGGGCATACCTCGGTCCAGGTTCTTTCAGGCCCTACTATGCCTCCTCCTCCATCCCACCCCGCTCCTCCTACGAAATTACCATCCGGGGCATGGAGCATCAGTCGGTTGGTAGACTCTAGGTTACAGAGCGTGCCGTCGCTAAGCGACAGCAGGCATGTGCTCAAACGGAGCCTAGGGGGGACGATTAAAAGGCACACCCGGGCCAGAGAATTACAGGGCAATCACGGCGCAGGGGACTGATCTGTGGATGGCACAGCTAAACTCTGAAGCCAGGCATGGTGGTGTGTGACAACGGCCGTAACCTGGTGGCGGACTGCAACTGGGCAGTTTCTGACACATGTGCCATCTGGCAATGTTGTTAAATCTTCATAGTTCAGAGTTCATAAAGACATACACCAATCCTGTCTGATTGCTCACGAAGGTGCGCCGCATCTGTGCGCATTTCCGGAGGTCCAGCACAGATGCTGCCACTCCAGGGCAGCGCAGCGCCGCCTCCAACTGCTACGATCACCAACTGCGACGTGACCACGAGGTGGAATTCAACATTATCCATATTATCCAGAGTTTACCAGCAGCGCAGAGCGATTGTAGACTGCCAGATGTCACTTCCACCAGAAATGGTGTCAGGGTCAGGCAGACTCCTCCAAGTATACAAGAGGAGTGGACGTGGATGTTGATATCTGTCAGGTGTGAGTAAATTTGAGAGTCGACACAGATGGTAAGTGGCGATGTCCGCCATCAACAGCCTCACCATCCCGCTGCTGCCTGTTGAAAAACGCTCTGGTCAGCATGAAGTCGAAACCCTTTGCGCTCGTCACAAGAGACGGGGGAAGGAAGAAGAAGAGAAGATTCCATTGTTGATAGCCAAAGCAAACTCAGGTCTGTTTATCAGCGCATACGGAGGAGGAGTGAGGAGGAAGGGAGGAGAATGTGGCGAGACAGAAGAGGGGAGCATAGCATTGTTCAGTTCTTCATGTTCAGCGTGTATGGGTCAGAAGAAGAGGAGTGTTGGAATAGGTTGGAGGAGGAGGGAAATGGAGAGTCAGGCCAGTGAGGGGAGTGTGAATTCCTGCGCGTTGGGACTCTGAGGCAGATGGCAGATTTCATGCAGCTGCCTTCCGTGACCCTCGCGTTCAAAGAATATTCCAGACCGATACTGGGTATTCACTCCCTGGCCCAAAGTCACACAAAATTTTTCCTCTATCAATCCATGGAGAGGAAAGGAGTGTGAGAAATGTATGAATACCAGCAGGCCTGGTGCAAACAGGATTTCCCTCTGACCGCGCACGCGGCAGAGGGGCATACTTCGCGGGACAAGTAGAGAGGGGAGAGTAGGCGAACAGGCAGCTTGTCCAGCACTGGCGGGGGGGGGTACACTTTACAAGGCCTTTTCTAGTTTTATGTCAAACTAGAAGACAATGTCACATGTCCCCAGTCCTCGGCAGAGTAGGGCTGATTTTACGGAAAGAGATGGTGAGGAGTACGTAGTGCCATACCATCGGTCCTAAATGCATCACACAGCTCCCTACAACTATGGGGTTCAAAGCTAGACATGTGGCACAAAACTGGCGGCTGTACGTTCCTGGAGGTTCTTGCCTGCTAGAGTGTTGTCTGAGTGGGTTTTCAGTGCAGCTGGGGCCATCATAAACGATAAGCGTACATGCTGTCGACTGACCAGCGCTGAAGGCTGACGCTTCATTAAAGGTTGAATAAAGACTGGATTTTTCAGGATGTCCATATGCACACGGTGACAGGAAGTTACCTGAATAATTATGTGCACACCTCCTCCTCATTTTCCTCCTTCCCTCCTCTTTGACACTAAAGCAGAGGAAACTGGCTTATTTTTCCAGGGCAAATGGGCTCTACTATAGTACTCTAGTATTTTATTTTTGAGACACTTAACAAGGGTCCTCTGGTTTAAACAATTTTGGGAGTGCACTACAGGCACTCAATCTATTTTAAATTTCAGGAAGGGCCACCACCTGCCTCCTCTGTTCTTGAAACTTTTTTGAGACTGCCACATACAGGCAGTAAATATATAAATGTTTCTGGAGGACAACATAACCTGCTCCTATGGTTTGAAAACCTTTGTTTGGACCTGCCAGATACAGGCATATTCAAAGTAAATGTCTCCATAGCAGCCTCCACAATCGTTTTTGTAGTTGCCTCCACACGTTGTCTCAATGCACCTTCCACACGTCATTCTCTATAGGCTGCCTCAAAAGTCTTCCATATAGCTGCCTCCATAAATCGTCCCGTATCCAAAACGAGCTGGTCAGGCAAGAATTGGGGGTGTTTTCATGGCATGTTCCACATCAAACTTGTTAACTTTGTCGCACCGCTGTGTTATTCCACAAAATATACTGGCAAACTTTTATCATTTACCGATATATTTCAGCGCTTCTTGCGCTTCGTTACATTCCCCTCAGCCGGCCATCATAAACCAACACTTATAAGAACACTACTACACTTGATCTTTATACAAAAGTTCTTCGAAGTGCTGTTTGGGAGGAGCACGAGATGAGACAGGGGTTGGACAGGCGAAAGGCGCGCCTGCCGACAGCGGACCGCCAGCTCCTACCAAGATCACATAAATAGTTTTCACTGCAGCCCTTTAATATTACTAACAAACCTTTACTGCCTCTTACATCGTCCCCCTTATCAAACGAAGCTGTGCAGGCAGAATTGCGTGTGTTTCCCAGCGATACTAATGGAACTGGCGCATTTGTCGCCGCCTGCTGGAGACCTCGAAGTTGCAATCATACAGCGCAATATGAATGCCCCATACTGTTTGCTTTAATCACGGAACCATTTAGAAAAAAAATAATAAAAATAGAAAACTTGCGGTGCTATGCCATATTCCTAGGTGGAAATATTCCAAACGGACCCCACCTGCTTTGAAAATGATAATTTTTCAAAAGTAAACGCTGTTCGACCCCACAGGCCCATTTTGCGGGGGGAGGAGACGGAGAGAAAGGGGCTTGGACGGGAAAGCTTGCCTGGCAGCGGACCGCCAGGCTTCCAATACCCCAAGATTAGGGGACAGCCGCAGAGGAATCCAGGCAGCTTTGCCCTTGCTGTTTCCTTTCCATTTCCATCCACGATCTCCACACGCGTCCCACAATGTCTCCCATGCGCAACTTTCAACTTCGATACCCCAGACGCTGGAGCGAGGGATATATAGCACACTAACCCCCTTATCAAACGAGCTGTGTCAGGCCAGAATTTTCAGGTGTTTCCCAGATACATAATGGAAAATTGGCGCATCTGTCGCGCCACATGCGGAGACCTTGAAGTTCAATCATAGATGCAATATGGATGCCCATAGTGTTCACTCGTAATCATGAAGTTGTTCTCCATGGCGGCTCCACATGTCGGCCCTTATCAAACGAACTGTGTCAGGATAATTTTTCGGGTGTCTTAACCAGATACGTTAGGGAAATGGGTCCACTATGTCGCCACCATCATGCTGTGTTATCGACTAAATATACGTCAAACCTTTTGTTCACATAGGAAATCATTTCAGTGCTTCTTGCTCACCTCCTTTGGTTACCTCTGCCAACATGGTTTGAAGCCGGAGTCCATTTAGGGTTATGTGAATGACAACTCATCAGCCGCCGCTTGCCTATGCATGCCGTCCCTATAGTGTCAGGGGTCAAGTATGTATGTTTTAAGATGCTATTAGCCTCATTCGGTTCACTCTGTCATGGCCTGCTGTTGCCCATAATTTGGCATAATGGTGCGATTAGCAGCCTCTGAGGAATCCTGCCATGGCTGTGCCCCTGATGTTATGTCCACTTTCCGTGAGTGTTTACATCATTTTCTGAGGTTTCAAGGTGTTTGGCCAAGCTTTCCCTGTGCAGACACTTGTCCCCTTGAAAAATGCTTCGAGTCTCCCATTGAATTAAATGGGGTTCGTATTCGAGTCGGCACGCGAGCATCGGAAAAAGTTTGTCTCGAATAACGAGACCGGAGCATTTTTAAGTGCTCGTCATCTTAGTAATGATCTTAAATGTAGACAAAATGAATTACAAGCATGAGCTTGGTTCATTAGATCGCCCTCAGAAAAATCCTAAGCATAGTTACCATACAGGATGAGAAGGGAACACAATGTGACAACCCCTGACACGTGTTCGCCAACTGCTTTTATTGATGTTTTAGCTATCCTGAGTATGGTCAGGTAAAGAGTGGGGGCGGGAGAAGATTTTAAGCAGGACACTTCTGACTCCTCTGTGCCATGAGATTGTGGGTGTGCTGACAATTTGCTTAGATTATCGTAGACAGGGTTTAGCTACACACGTTTATTTAGCGCCTGCTTGAACATCACTAGGAATCTGACACATAGAAAAGAGAGAAGGTGACAGATTCGAGATGAAAGAGGTGAATATAACACACTTTAGACTCTGCTACATCTCAGCACAATACACACTGTCAGCTTTGCTACATCTCAGTTATAACATACACAGAGTGCCTACCTCCCCTTATCTGTGGCTTGTAGGAGTAAACTTCTGCACGATTATTGCCAGGAGGAAGATCTGTGGTATGAGCTATCTTGTAAGGAGGGGGACGGGGCTAGATGCAGAGAACATGGCTAGTGATGCAGACAAGAAAAGAAGCTATTCATGAGAAGAATCGTCCATGCCGGACCAATAGACGATTTACGGTCGGATCTCTTGACAACATGAAATTGATACCCAGAACGGATAGAAAGAGGTTGAATTATATCTGTGAAATGCTGTATTTTTGTAATAACAGTGAAATTAGGGGATGTGTTATTTGTTATCTCAGTATATTTAAGAATCTTTTCTTCCTGGGACTGCCTCTTTAATATTACTTATAAGACCATTCCCCTTCGAACTTAATAATCCTTATTTTGATTCAGCTAAAAGAGAGCTTATTTAGGGGTGTGTAGAAAAAGGTGGAGGATGGAGGGCAGAAAAACCTATGATGGTTACTTCACAGCAAGTAGCAGTATATAGCCTGGGAAAAAGAGACAGGTGGCAGTCTGCAGTGAGGTGTAAATGTTTATTTGGTGGAGGAGGCATTACAGGAACGGCATGTAGTCCATCAAATATTATACCCCTTATTTATATTCATTGACATGTTTATTTCTATAGTGCACATATAAGGCAAAAAGGAAAAGAAAATTCCACTGTGAAAAGGTAAAGCCATCGTGGACACTGCTCAGTGAACGTGATTTTTTTTTTTAACTTCAAAGTTACATGGCACAGAATACGTAATGGATACCACCAGAATAGGACAATTTGTCCCAAGCAGATAACTAGCCCTTGCATATCTTTGAAACAGAAAAATCAAAAAGATAAGGCTTGTGAAAAAATGAAAAGCAAAAAAAAATTCCTCAAAAGAGTATTTTAAGCATGGTAGTCGGTTAAACTGAATGTATTGAATCACTCTGATTTATTTTTCCACAGCACCTTCATGCTGGCAAACGTTCATAAGGGAATGTTTCTCAATCAAAGTGGGGTTGCTTGTTAATAATTTATTTCTGAGAGAATAAGTTCCAGATACCTATTTTCTTAATTCACAATCTGAATGACCTGTGATATTGGGCCAATATGATGTATCTAATTTCATGTGACATTTATTGTTCAATTGTAGAGAGATTAGCACTGTGAGCACTGTACCATTTCTACACGCATCTCCACTATAAGTGGCACATAACTTTGAAAACTCTTTAAATATCAGGGGATTTTGAGATAGTTTTTCAGCATCAGAAAACCGGGTGTTGGAGAAGTACTAAGGACAAAAGCGATGTCTTGTTCGGACAAAGCTCATGGGGACTTTAGGCACCCACCCTGTACAAGGTACCACCCACCACCACTGCCCCCAAGCAGACGGCATCCGGCTACAATAAATCATGGGTGGGTGTAATCGTCTGATAAGGTGTGAAGCCGCACAGCGCCCCTAGGGAAATCCCAAAAAGATATGGTTACAAAAAATGCTGGCATGTAACATAGGTGCCAATGACCAAATCTTACATGCCTTTTCCAATGTTGCAGTCATGATGTATCATTCTCCATTTTAAGAGGAGGATAGACTACCATAGCAGCAAACAGGAATCAGAGGAGGGCAGGCAAAATCGATGGGTCAGGGAAAGCTTCCATCTTGCTCGATAACCATGTCTACAGAATAGTGATTACTGACATATAAGTGTTAAAATGCTTCTATTGCCCTAGGCTGCATTGATCAGCCTAAGCAGCGCATCATTAACTGATGTGGGCAACAAAACCCTCTAGTCCACGGGACAGAATGGATGGCCATCAGGAACATCTGCCATTTACAAACTGACGGTTCCCTGAGTGACCCTACCAACAGGACAGGGGACACTTTACTTTGTCTGGCAGCTGTGGATGGTGGAGTGGGCAGGTAGGTAAAGGAAATAATGAGATAAAACAGTGTTCACACTGGTGCACAGAATAGAAACACAGGACTAAGACAGGGAAGTGGGATAACACTAGGAGGTAAACCAATAAATGAGGGACAAACACACAGATACAGGCAGGACAAGCGGCGGAGACAAACAAACCGGTAGTCAAACAGGGATGGCTGCAAAAGTACAGAATCAGATACAAAACACAGAATACCAAACAAGATAGCCAAGAGCAATAGATTACACAGGTAAGGACTTGACAATAACCAGCAAAGGGATGATGGCAATAGGAACATAGGCAGTTCCCAGGGACACGCCTCAGAGAAAATGGGGGGGGGAACTGTCCATAGGCTTAACCCTTTGGGCAGGGATGAAATGCAAGAGCGGGTGTGGCTCAGTTGAGCCAAATATCTAAGCCACAGCTTTCACACACAAATAAACACCAATCATCTGCCAACTCGGAAGCTTTAGGCAAGGGACGTTGCAAGGGGTTGATATAGGCCTATTCACATCTTTGATTATTTTTGTTATGGCAATTTTGACAAATAAGGGCATATATTTGCGAGGACAAGATGTAATTTAGTGGAATCTTTAGCTTTAGTGATGGATTTGTTTACTCTTATGTAAGGAGAAAAATATTATTCTTTTTAGATTTTAGATTTTTTTTGAGGGGGGGCGTTCATGTAGCCATATTAAGTTAATTCTATTGGGCACATTTACTACACGGTACCAGTCGCGATCCACGCGGGTTCTCCGAGTGATTCGGGTTCTGCCGGGATTCACTAAGTCGTGCGCGATAGTCACCAGGTGTCGCTGCTGAGCGAGGTCCGCCGAAAGTTCAGTTCACTTGTTTTTTCTGGTGTAGGTGCGTGCTTGATCTTGCCGACACAAGGCTTTTTAATTATGCGGTTTTTTCCGAATCTGGGTATGTCCGGTGGCACGACCCCCCGATTTCTGTCGCGTGAAAGTAGCGACGACCTGCGCCAAAAATCGATCGCGTGCGCACCCAATGCGGTGGAAATACAGCGCAACGCGGGATAAGATTCGGGAAAAAAACCCGACGGATTGCGGCTGAGTGACCCTTAGTAAATGTGCCCCATTATCTGTATTTTCTATGGACCAATATATGTTGTTCCAATTTTATTGAAGAAAAACTAAAATTGAAAAATTGCATTCTTTTAGTATCCCCCATTTTGCAGCAGCATAACTTTAGTAGTTTAGTTTGGTGATGGAGCTCATTGTGCAGCTTTATTTTTCAATGCCAAGTTGTTCTTTCTAGTTGGACCATTTGGTGCTTTTATGATCACTTTTGAATTTTTTCAAAAGTGATTTTTGATAAAAAAATGTAAATGTAAAAGTTTTTCTGTTTTTTTTTCACCGAGAAGGTCCAATTATGATATTGTACAGATTGTTAGGATGCGGCACAATATCCAAATATGTGTTTTTTTTGCGATTTCGTGTTTTTTTGTAGTTAATTACTTATGTATGGGAAAGTGTGGTGTTAGGGGGGACGTTCACGTTCTTATATTATTTAATTATTTAAAAAAAAAACGTTATCAATTATTTTAACTGTTTTATTTACTGACATGTTGACTTGCACAATTGATCTCGGATCACGGTTCAACTCATATACAGCCTACACGTGCCCAATTACATTTGTCGGCATGATCAGTGAATCTACAGACGGGTTCTAACGGGTCCTGCCCGTGAGAGAGAGAGGTGCAGCCCATGGGACACTGGCAGTCCCCAGGCTGCAAACACGGGATCGGATTTCCCGGGTAAGCACCACCAGGGGGGGGGAAGGGGAGTCTTCTGACTCACATGTGAGAAGCCCCTTACATGCTGTGCGGTCTTGTTGACTGCGTCGTGTGATGGGTGTTAAACTCCCCCAATTGAGGAAACTCGGTCGGGGTGGTGTTACAGAAGGGTCGCTGCAATATGCAAATGACCACCCTTCTTGTATGGGCCGGCTTCAAACGTTAAGCCCTTCTCCCACCGGCCATAAACGTTACGCTGCGCCTTGAGTGGGGTGAAAATGTGTTGAAAGGAAAGATTGAAATGAGAAAATCCTTCAAACAAGACGGTGTCTTTCCTTCTGGCAAGAAATGGCTGGTTTGGCTATTTTCCAAAGTTGCCATTTGAACATAGGGAGCACCCTAACGGTAATAATAAAAGTATAGTTTCATTTCCATTCTGAAATGGAATTTTCACATTTTCGAGTTACAACAGGCAAAGCATGTATGACTTTTAAGTATTTGAGTCCCAGTATAGGTGGCCTTACAAATCTGGGCTCATTAAGTTAATCCACAGGCAGTTTTAACAATAAAGTGTTTCAATACCAGGGACCTGTTGGTACTCTCTGTTTGCATCTGTTTGCGTTGAGTCTTTTTGAGTCTTTTGATGGCTCCACTTTCATAAAAATGTAAAACTTTAAAAATTATATTCTTATTAGCCTGAATTCCAGCAGCACATTGCCAGTGGGTTCTCCTGACTCGACAATTCCTGCCCATGCTCTAACAGCTGGCTAGGCAATGGAAAAGCTTAATGCACTTGCAGGGGTGTACAGAGTGATGAGTGAGGTCACGGCTCTCTAGCCGGGCAGTTGTAAAGGGGTTGTTCATTAGTGTCAGCCCAGAAAAAACCTCAGGCAAATTAGGCAAATTATAAATTATTTTTAACAGTGATTTTTACAAAAATGAAACTAAAGAATGATTGAAGGTAGGGTTGTCCACACAGGATCTTGTAAGTGATTGCTTTTGTAAGTTAAACTAATTGGTTCTTTTCTTTAAAAAGAGAATACTCACCTGACGGTTGTCTTTCTGAGACAAGCAGAAATACAATTTCACAAATGTACTTCATCTGAGGCCAATTTAGGGCTAAGCATGCATGTTGCCTCATTGATAAAAACATGTATTTTGCGATATTTTTTAGTTGTAACTAAAAGGGGCCAATTTAGGGGCTAAACCAACATATTGCTCATGTTTCTTATATGCTATAAATAAAATATTTGCAGTAGAAAAAATTATGGCGCATTTTTTGTATTTTTTTATATAGAGCCTACGAGCAATTCGTTGACAAACATGCAAACCCAACTTACCAGCAAAATTGAATCATTTTGCTGTAGGTATCCACTGATGCCAGTGATTGAGCTTTTGTTATAAATAGTGTTAGATTTATTTAGGGAGGAAGTAAAGCCTTTACAAAGTTTACAGAAAAAAACATAGCCTTGTCTAGTTATTTGTCATTTTAGAAGAAAGGGACCGTAGTCTGTCTTTGTGGAACATCTTGGCTCCTAGATCCTCTAGGACCACTTAGCACATCAGCAAAGCAAATTAAGCACAGTTTCAGGAAATTGCCAGGGCTTTACTAGTGTTGCATGGGAGTCTCAGCCCAATATTTTAGCTCATTGTGAAACTATAGAAAGCTGGACTTTACTTCATTTAAACTTGAGTCACACTGATTAAAACGTCTAGTATGATGCAGACATTGAGGGGAGGGGAAAACGAAAACAATTAATACCCCACAATAAAACTGTGGATATATTCTACAATATGGAGTCTTATAGGTCTCAGAGAGATTATTAAAATGAAATGATTGAGCCACTATTTGATTGACTACGGAATATAATCAATAACCATACAGAGTCAGTGTCCAAAGACAACTCATTTAGTCCCGCACTAAAGTACATTGACTTGATTTTGGAAATTCACATATACTTACTGTGGCTAGTTTTAATCCTTTGTAGCTCTCAAACAGAATTCATTGATTGCATTTAGGCAAAAAGAGAGTTACGAAAAGTAATAAGTAAATAAAAAAAATGTTAAACTACTCTTGAAATGCAAGTTAGACAATAGATGCAGAGAAGATTATTATCTACACAGCAGATACTTCCAATAGGCAATGCATATAATAAGGATGCAGCTCTAGACTAGAACCCCAAAAACTGCCAATCGTTTAATTTTAACATGATTAAGTAGAAAATGTATGGTTAAGATTATCAATTCGTAACTCTGAAGCAAAATATGCTAGAATGAAGGTTACTTAAAAAAGTAATTAAAATAATTCGAAAGAAATGATTTTTTGCTACCCATTTCCTTAGGGACTGTCGATCACTTCCACTTGCATCTAAATTATGCAAGAAGACTGCCTTTGAATTTTTTGCTTTAAAAAGATTGAGTGCACAATAAAATTGCTAAAATAGCACCAATGCAACCATAGATCGTGGTGGAACCACAACCAAGTCTCTTCCTAAGCAGGTGGTTTATTAGTGACTCCCTTAAAGATAAACACTTATATTAGAAATATTAAGACACCCCTTGTGTAACTTCCAAGTGCCCAATCACATTAATACATACAGCAAGGACCAAGAATGCTCCAATGAGCCATATACAATAATATTACCTATAGTACAAAAGGCTCCGTCTGTGTATAGGGCAACAAATCCCAAAAAAGTCTCCTAGGGCGCCCCCCCCCAACATTCGCCGGCTCTTGTAAAAGTTTAAAGGGCCAGAGCGCCGCTAAGTGGCGCCTGGCCAGTGTTCCTGTTAAAATCACCAGCCTCTGTGTCCTTTGCCAGATATTTGTGCAACACCATTGAGGAAGCTTCCTTAAACATTCTGAGTATTCTGCATTCCAGTGTGTCCGGCTCCGGAGTCCTGTGTTTGCCGTGTCCTGTGTTTCACAGAGTCCCTCTGTGTTCCGTGTTCCGGAGTTCCTCAATGTTGAGTATACCTCAGGGGTTACCAGAGTTCCTCCATGTTGCTGTGTTCCTGTGTCCCGTGTGCACCTCCCGGGACTCCCGTTAATGACCCCGGATTTGACTGCATTGCATCTCTGCGCATTCCATGACCTGGGTCTGGACCCTGTCCGTGAGACTGTCTTTGGTAAGGTACTAAACCTTGTTCCACCAGGCTAGTCCGCATCTGGGAACAACCTGGGGGTCCCGCACGCAGACAAAAACCATCACATTTGTGGCGCGCTTGGTGATAACAGGGTGGCCACTTCTTAGATTCCGGTCCCGAAGTGATGAACTTCGAAACTGGTGATGCCGTTTGACTTTGTAACGGCACCCAGCCGTTTTCCGGGAATTGTAATGACATCTTTGAAAACTTGCTTTATGAGTGTTTTGTTGGTCTATTTGGATTGATTATTATGGGATTCGCTCGGACCTTGAGACCCACATCAAGTCACATTACGGGAATGTTCTCAGCATTAACAGCCATTCGCCTTTACGCAACTTGAGAAATTGTCAATTCCATCAGCCGAGGGCTTCCATTTTTCAGCTATATCATCTTTGACAGAGGTTCTGGTTTTCAGGGCCCGTCTGTAGGACTACGTGCTATACAGCGGTTTGGGCCTTCACAAATTACTACAACTTTACCGCCTGATGACTCAACTAACATACATAGTTCTATAAAATATCAGAGCAGGGACATGGATTGATTGCCAGATAGAACTAACATTATAGCTAACTTTCCATCAAAATAAGCTGCACATTTGAATGCCAGAATGGCAATATGTTTATGTTCTGTCATGATCATTGGAATGTGGCTATTTGCTGTATTTACTAAATGCATATTAATCAATGCTTTGCTAATATAAATTTGTCCTCATTATGATAATGTTTGTCACACGGACCAGCAAATCAGATGTATTGGCATGATTCAGATGGAGGTGCCGGCCACAGAATGTGAATGTTGAGGTTCAGATATGATTCGGCTTGTGGACTAGGGATTGTTAATCTGATATTTATATTTATGTTGGACATATTTGCAGCCATCCAGACGGTTACGCGCAATGAAAACAATAGAAAAATCTACCAGAACCTAAATACTAATGGACAAAATGAGTGCATAGCATTAGTATGGATATGGATGAAATATGATCTACACGGATTCTTTTTGTAACACGCATCACTTCTTATGTTGTACTTATCACATCACATAATAAAACGGGGTCAAGAAAAATATCGTTCCCAAGGCTCAAATTAGGTTCATACTTGCTTTCCTGGAACGTACCAGAAAATGTAACTCCATGACTTTTCAACTGTAAACTAGACACTTAACAGTTAGTTACTATCAATGCTTAAAATGAAAACTGTTGCACATAGATAATTGGAGGAGGTTGATGTGAGGAGCTTTCCAATGAAATTAAAAACTGCTGGGGCAGCGTTTGATTTATTTTGTGAGTGTTTATAACATAATCGAGTAGCATGTTCCAGGGTTCCAGGGGTAAAAAGCTGAGGTTTGGTTTTCTAATCTTATACAATTTATAATGTTAGTGCTTTTTTAAACACTATTGAACTAAAGGGGGGTATATCCAAGAAGACCGTTTCTAATGTGTACTCAGCAGTCTGGCAGACTCTGGTAATAGAAATCTCATGCATCTCTTCATATGTCTCATCGAATCCTTCTATGTGTGTTTGTACAATGTCAGAAGCCAGATGAATAGTGTTATACAACTGTACCTGATTATCTAAAAACAACATGATCTCCCACGAACTAGAGGATCATGAATGGGGCACCATGTTACTTACACGGTCCAGTAGCCGGCGATCCAGCGGCGCGTTCTCTGCTCGGACTTCGGGGTCCGGCCTGGGGGGATTTATGAATGTTAGTTCTCCGCCGTCAACAGGTGGCGCGCTGCGCTGATGTGTGATGGTGAAAGTCATCTTCCATCGCCCGGAAGGCACCACCTCGGGACCAGGTGAAGGTAAGTAAGCGCTCCCCAAGCGACACTTTTCGGTTTAAAGCGGCGGTTTTTCGAATTACGTCGGGGTTTTCGTTCGGCCACCGACACCCGTTCGGTCGCGCGCATGCCGGCCCGATGCGACCACAATCCGATCGCAATTGGGTGGTTGAGCCCACAACTTCCAGGGGCAGGGCATTCAGGTACACTCGGCGCAAACGGAAATATCTCGGGTGGTGGTAAAACGTCGGGAAAAAGCGACATCGGGCCCTTAGTAAAATGACCCAAGGTGTCGATTAGAGAGTTCCCGCACCCAGGGATTTGCATGAGCACCTAGGGACTGATAGGAGCTATGATCTTTATTGTCTTCCATCTAGGAAATGAAATGTGAGAATTTTCTCATGGGAAAACCCTTTAATATTATTTATCTTCTAGTAAATGTTCTTCATTCCAATATTTGTACAATGAATTAGTGATAGTAAATCATGATTCTAAACACTTCTTTAATTTCTTTATTTCGTAAAACAAATATTCCAAGTTTCTTGATTACCAGGGGTATGAATGTACTAGCTAGACACCTGTTTTGTTCTAAAGCACATTACCTTTAACCCCATCATGCACCAAGATGTACTATAAAGTAGTGAGTGGTGAAGGAAGAGAGCTCAAATGGCTGCTCTTCCATTACACAGCGTGTGTCAACTGTATAATACAACTGACAACCGCCTTTTAATCCTTGCAGTAGTGGCGGCACGATCCCAAGTAACCTGTTGAAGCCGACATCGCATCAAAACTACCTTTCATGGGGCCATTTGGATGGGATGATCGCCGTCCCCTGTGCCATCATCGGAGAGCGGCAATCCGTTGCCACGGCAGATCAGCTTGCCATGTGTAATGATCTCTAATAGCCAGCAGATGGCAATTAGATTGGCAGTAAGACCATGCAGAGTTAAAGTATTTTTTTAAAATATTAAACAAATATTAAAAAAATGTAAAAGAATTCAAAGTTTAAATCAACCACTTCTCTAGAGCATATAAAAAAATATATGAACATTAAAAATCATAAACATGATAGGTATCGCCCTGTCTAAAAATGTCTGTTCTATCAAAATATTAAAACAAATATTCACAAGCTGTGGAGGATAAAGGAAAGGACCATGTCTATCTCCGGCGTGGTTTCTGCTTGTTTCCACATTTTGCTATTGTCATTCTTTTTACGGGGCCGACTGTCCCCATATGGGCAGGGTCCTGAAGAAGATCAGAAGGGCCAAAAGAAACGGGGAACATGTTGTAAGCCCTGAAACATGTGAAGAAAAAAAACAAATTGAATGGCATATAGGTCCCAAATTGTTAAAAAAAAAAAGCTGCCTCCGCCCGCCGTCCACAACAAACTCACACCTTACCCAAGATGGCCCACCTGGAAATATTTTTTACGGACAAATATTTCATTTTAACAAATTTTTTGCACACCCACGAAAACTATCCAAATTTGACCCACACACAAACAATGAAGAGACAAGAAAGTGGCATTTGGATGCCGAGAATAAAACCCGTTGAAAACGCGGCCCCAAGAAAAGCACAAAAGTGTTTTTGTGCAAGTTCACGCACTTGGAATTTTCTTCGTTGAGGTACGGTGCATCAGCGCCAAATGTTTCACGCAGTGAAGCTCCCGTGGCGAGGGCTAGATTTTTGGAAGGCTGGAGGTTCTTTAAAGAAACACCGGATGACCAACGGACTGTGGTGTGCAACCTGTGCCACACCAGGATCAGCAGGGGTTTCACCACTACCAGCTTAACCATCACCATACTGGCATAACCACCACCATGCGCAGGCATATGAATGCTAAACACCCCACTCAATGGAACCAAGGCCATTCACCTCCGGCCGGGCACACCACTGCTCCCTCCCCTATGTCACCTGCTGCCTCTGCTAGTCAGCCCCCTGCCCAGGACCCCGGCTCAAACACCTCCCGTGCGAAAACCACACCTTCGCCTCCACGATCCTCCACGATCCTCCACAGCATCCACCTATGTCTCCATGCGCAGTGTTCAGCTCTCCATACCCCAGACGCTGGAGTGCAAGAGGAAGTACAGTGCAACCCACCCACACGCCCAAGCCCTCAACGTCCCCATCTCCAAATTACTTAACCTGGAGATGCTGCCCTATAGGCTGGTAGAGACCGAGGCCTTTCGAAACCTCATGGCGGCAGCCGCCCCTCAGTATTCGGTTTCCAGCCGCCACTACTTTTCCCGATGTGCCGTCCCAGCCCTGCACCAGCACGTGTCAGACAACATCATCCGTGCCCTGACCAACGCCGTTTCTGACAAGGTCCACGTGTCCGTGGTCAGGTGGACCTTGTCAGATACTTTGAGAAAATATGATTGAGTATGACTGGATCAGAAGGAAGAGCGACACGTCCAATCAAGGCAAATTTAAAAGGGGGGGGCATTTAAAAAAAATGGAATAATATATTTTTTGAAAGTATTATTAATTTATGTTTAATGTTTTTCCATATATTGTGAAATAAGAAGTAGTTTCTCCCATTACATTTTGTCCCACTCCTGTAAAGTTTTCATTCGCTTAATTTTCTTCTTGGTTCCTGATTAAAAATGGGGCTTATTACCAAGGGTCACACTTTTGGCGGCTGTGCACGGCTTGGACAGGTATTAACGGTGCCTGCACTGGGAGTGTTTCCCACATGATCATTTTTGGCGCAGCTGTGCTGGCTTCCATGTGACACAAATTGGGGGGCATGCCGACACACAATCCAAATTATCGGACTAGTGCGGGGTTTTTGGGATTTAACTTTCAAATTGCAACACAGAGAAGAATGTGGACATCGGTCGGAACTGGCGTGGAAGTACACATGCAGGAATTGCTTGGTGCGCGATTCTTAGTGAATCGCGCAGAGTGCATGACGTCGGACAATGGCACTTTCTGTGAACTTTGTCGTCGAACAGTTAAGTAAGTGTGCCCCGATGTTTTTCAGGTTGGTTAAAACAACTTTCATGTACTGAGATCAACATCTCCATGATCAAGCATCACTGAGAGGGGCATTTTGGAGAAACAAACAATGTTTTAAAGTGTCTCTGGAATACAAAACCGACTATTTAACCCTCTTATGACATTACTGAACTTAATAGGAGAAATGTCCAAATATGACAATGCGTTTACTTTATTTTCTTCAATAATAAAGGTGAATGTACTTATATTTTACATTCCTTAAAATCATTTTATTTCAATCATTCGAAGAGTTGTGTTCACGTCAAGTTATAAAGTATGAGAAAATATTAAACCACATTCAGTTAAAGTATGTTAGTAAAATGAAAAACTACATAATTTATGCTAAGTGAAAAAGATAATAATATATTGTAATATCTGTGCAAATATCTCATAATGGGTGCTTCAGGTGATATAATTAAGGAAAACAGAAAGGCATCTCAGTGATTAAAATTTAATTTCAAATCTATCCAAAATCCGCATTCTCCAGTGTCCCATTGAGATTTTTTTTTCTGTAGTTTAATCAAAGTTATTACTTTAGACAGAAAACTACACTGACCAAATCTAAGAAAGGGTTAAGGGAAAAAATCTCTAATTATGCAAAAGATTGCAAGCATTTTCACTAATATATGTGTATGTACGGCAACACAGCTTGGCCATTAAATTTGATTTTATGATCCTGCTGTTAGTTTTATATTTTTAAGCGGCCTGATTAGTAAGGACAACGCATTATTATGAGAATGGAGCACGAAGCTGTTTGTTAACCTCACAAATAGTTTCATAATTTTTAAAGACTTCACACACGTTTTCCTTTAGATTGTTTTTTTTATTGAGTTAAGATAAAGATGTTTAAATTTAGAGCTCTTACCACAGTAAGGATAGTTAGGCCACTTATGCTCCTGGTTCTCCCAATTTTGGATTATTTAAGTACTCAATTGGTTTGAAAACATAACCACACTGGAGGGTCAGTTAAGCTTCTATATGGCAATGATAAAAAATGTTAAAGGGACATTCTTGATGTTATAGTTACACCTTTTTACAGTTATAGCAATGTATATGTCTGTATAGTGATGAAAACATTATTTAAACAAATATTTACTGTCCCTTGTAATCAATGCTTTTTATGCTTATTATTTGTAAGGGGGAACTTGCTACGATATTTCTATCATTAGTACGAATTCTATCCATGATATAAGATAGACTATTGATAACTGTATTGTATTCACTATAGCAGAGGCAGGCAGGCCCACTGTATTGGGGTTGTGCTAGACATGACCTTTCCTTTCACCATATATTCAATCTCTGTCGCTCTGCCGGATGATCTCAAAAAACATCTCAGAATCCGATCGTTCTGAAATTTTGAAACTCTAAAATGCTAATTGTTGCACATATTCACCACGAATAGACCACTGTAACTCCCTACTAATCCGTCTTCCATGCGTAAGCTCTCTCCTCTTCAACTTTCTCTATGCAGCAGCCAGGCTGTCTTTCTGGACCAAACGTACAAGATGCCTCCAGTTTCGTGCCCATCATGCACGGGCTACCTTCTCCTTCTGTATTCCCTTTTAAAATATAACCTAATCCACCACAAAGCTTCTGAATAATGCGGCACAATCCTATCTCTCGTTCTCTCATCTCAGTCTATCGCCCTTCGATCTGCCGGTGCATTGGATTAATCTATTCTACCTTAATTCGAACACCTCCCCTGCACATCCAGGAAACTTCTACCGAGGTTTCTCCAATTCTCTGAATTGCCCTTACCACCGGACTCTCAGACTAATATCCACCTTCAAAGTTTCAAACGTGCTCTAAACCATCATCTTTAGCAAGCCTATCCACATCGCTAACTGCATGAAACGTCAGCTCTCCCTTTACTAATCCCTCCTAATGTTCCTCCTCCCGGTTGTTATGGAAACCGCCAGATTATTACCAAGCTCAGGCTTCTCTGCAGTATTTATCACCTAGGACCCTGTAAAATAAGATGACGTGTGATGGCTGGTTCAAAGCAAGCAAAATTTTTATTTATTAAAATTATTAAAATTATTGTATATTGCTTCATTTAAAAATGGCTGGGCCATAAAAAACCTCTTGTTGTCAACACCCTAACCCTCACATTTTGTGAGCAGGGCCCTCCCTAATATTGTCCATATGACTGTTTGTTCTTTGTAGGTATATAGTTGTATACACTCACTGGCACCACTTTATTAGGTACACCGTCGAATGCTTACTTTCTATAAGCCATCACATTGACGGCAAATAAGTGCATTTAGGCATGTAGACAGGGTTCGAGACCCATCTCTTGCAGTTCAAACGGCGCATCAGTCGTATGGGGAAAGAAGGTGATTGAGTGCCTTTGACGGGCATGGTTGTTGGTGCCAGAAGGGCTGGTCTGAGTATTCAGAAACGATGATCTAATGGGGATTTCACGACACCATCCAAAGGGTAAGAGAATGGTCCGAAAAAGAAAAAACATCCAGTGAGCGCAGTTAGTGGGCGGAAATGCTTGGTGATGCCAAGAGTCAGCGGAGGGAGGAACGGGCAGGAGGCAGACTGGTTCGAGCTGATAGAAGGCAACAGGAATCAAATCGCCCAACTTTACAAACAAAGTAGGCAGAAGAAAGAGGCATCTCGAAGCACAGTACGTCGAACTTGAGGCCGGATGGGCTACAGCAGCAAGAAGAACACACCGGGTTTGCCACTCTTTTCAGCTAATAAGACCAGGAAACTGAGGCTACAATTTGCACAAGCTCATCGAAATTGACAGAAGAGATTGGAAAAACATTCCCGGTAGATGAGTCTCGATTTTTGTGCGACATTCGCGATGGTAGGGTCAGAATGGGCATTGTCGCGCCGGTCAAAAACATGAAAGCATGGATCCATCCTGTGCCTTGTATCAATGGTTCAGGATTTGGTGGTGGTTGTCCATGGTGTGGGGAACTTTTCTTGGCACTTTTTGGGCCCCCTGGTACCAATGAGCATCTTTGACAATGCCACAGCCACCTAGTATTGTTGTGACCACTGTCCATCCTTTATATGACCACAATGTCTTCACCCAACATCTGATGGCTACTTTCAGCAGGATTAAGCACCAGTCATAAGCTGAATCATCTACAGACTGGTTTTCTTGAACAGACAATGAGGTCACTGTACTCAAATGGCCTCCACAGTCAACCAGATCTCATCAATAGAAGCATATTTTGGGATGTGGTGGAAGGGAGATTCGCATCTGGATGTGCTGTTGACAAATCTGCGGGCAACTGTGTGATGCCATCATGTCCAATAGGACAAAAATCTCAGAAGGAATGCTTCAACACCTTGTTCAATCTATGCCACGAAGAAATTGAGGCAGTTCTGAAGGCAAAAGGGGGTCCCACAGTTATAGCCTGGTTGTACCTACTAAGTGACCTGTGAGTGTAGATCCTCTATGATTGTAAAGCGCGTACAGAATGTGAGTTGTGAGTTGCTAAATATCCAATTGCTCGTGGATCTGTAAGAAACGTGATGGAAGGATTCTGAAAAGATGGAAGGATATTGAAAGTAAAAGAAAGAAGGTTAGGGTCTGAAAGTGGAAATTGGTAATTGCCTCCCTGACATGTTTTGCAAGTTACTGTTATCAAGCATGGGATATGGGCACAATCAATACCCCAATAAGGGGTTTTCTCATGTAAGAAAGTTCATAAAATTAATTCCTCTAGTGATGTTACACCAATAAAGATATTTTTTAACCCCCTTACTTTACAATTTTACTAGTTTTATTGATCACATCAAACTGGTAGGGAGCCAAGGATAGGGCCACCTAATTAGAATGCAAACATTAAATCCTATTCTCCCAAAGGTACTACATCCACAAACATTGACCAAAATAAAAGGCTATAGACACAAAGTGGTTATAGATACGTTATATTTATGTTAGGGAGGATCAAGGAAATTCAGCGTTTAGTGTGCGTTGGCTGCGGTGTTTATGATCAATAAGCATGCTGCCATCATAAGAATAATTCAGACACATTTGTGATTTAAATCTCACTCATGCGATCATGGCATGGCAAATCTGCATGCTAACTTTATTTGGTTTCACAAAAACTATGATAGAATGATGGAAAGAAGAAGCAGAAGGGGCGGGAGAAAGAAGGACTTCCAAGCTCGTTGTAGTCTTCTTTGATTGGAGAACCTCTTGCTGTTGTTATGACGTTCAGGATTGAAGTCTTGTTGACATTCTTTTAGCTTAATTGTCTTCATTAGATCCACGATCCGGGCCATTTATAATAAGTCTCTGTTACAATGATTTAGGAAAATAGAAACAAGTAGAAATGTGACTGGATTTGATCTATCAGCAGGTTTACCTTAACAGGGCCCCATAAATCTGAATTCTATCAGCTACTCTTAGTCTAGAAGGACCTATAGATCGACATTGTTCTTCGTTCTCCTCTTCACAGTTGGATGACGCAGACACCTTGGGGTGGACTTTCACATATGGAATAAATCCTTACTCTACCTCTCCTATCAAGGGGGCGGTTTGATATGTTTCAGGGGTGGTGGATCTAGAGGGGATACTTGATTATGCAAATTAGGTAAATGAGTCAGGGGTCTTTGGCTTGTCTAACTACTGATACCCATGATACTCGGTGGAATTGATGGGGGCGGACCACAAAAACACCCCACTAAGTGGACAAGAAGCAAAATCACAATCCCAATATAGTCGCACTAAAGGAAACCCTTCCAATCCCCCATCCACAAATGAAGGTCCACTATAGCGTCCACTTCCAGTTTCTTGGGTTCCCTGGACAGCCCTTCAATCTCTTACGGCATGGGAATCCGATCCATAGGGCGCATGTCATCTGGGATGTATATGGACAAGCCGCTACCACATCTTACAGACTTCTCCTTCCAGCAAGGATCATGTCCAAAGCACATTCGGTTCTGGGAAGCATCTCGATATAATTCACAAATCTCATGCTGAAACAAAAAAAACAGTTAACCAACAACATCTTTAATCATAGCTCTTTGGGGAATAATGATTGTTCAGGGGATACCCTGCCACTATCTGATTGTGGGCCTTGTAATCATCTGGAACCCCCCTTGTGCTCCCACTGTATCTGTATAAAAGTGTCATCTAGGTGATTTTCTCTTCCAGAATCCGTTGGGATTCTTACCTTTTCTATGTGTCGTTCACCATATCCCTGGGGATCACTAGGAAGGAATGCAAACAAGTTTTTACACAGTACATTACACCTTACAGCCTCGTAGGCCTGGACTGAATCTCCTATCCCCACAAATACAGTACAACATCAGACATGCTACTACAGGGTTACCTGTGCTGTCCAATGTTAAAGAAGGTAATGCGGTTGCACCGATCTATTTTTTTTATTTCTTATCCTGCCTCTCCCGCTCCCGTAGGTAAGTATCCACCGGGAAGGCATCCTGGTCAGCCTATAGATAAGTAGATAGTATGGTTTGGGTGTCCTGAGCAGACAGTCAGTCAGAAGAGGACCAGCTAGCAGAAAAGAATAAGTAATTTGCAATAGAAAGCGTGGAAGCATGCTGATTCCTCAGTTCACAGAGTGGCACTGGTCAGCAGGACTTCGGAAAGGACCTCATAGCGGAAGGCTCCAGACGCTCTCTCTGGTGTGTTTCTGACCAACCACTAGTCTCCAGGCTTCAGGTTATGCGTCCGAGGTCTCTGTCTGCATCTGAAAAAGGAAAATTTTCTTGTCCAAAAGGAAAACACTTTTGCGACCTTTCCACGGCTGGCTCAACAGGTGTCGCAGTTCCACCTGTTCTGCCATCATCTCTAGGGTTGTGGGAAGTAGGGCTTATCTGGGTGCACAGCCAAAAAGTACTTCAAAGGGGGGGAGAATCATCTTTCGTGGGGGGGTGGTCCTAACTGAATGGTGGCAGCAGGAAGCAGCGCGCCATGGTTTCCCTGTTCTTCCATGGCCTCCCAGATCTCTAACTTAAGAGTGCCGTTTAAAATATCTTAAAAGACCCACCAACTGGGAGGGTAATGGGGTGGAAGGGCTGTTTCTTATCAGGATGGACAAGGTTCAGGTCTTTACCTGTCCAGTGAAGGGTCTGCGACCGGACTCTATGGTCTCTGGAAGTCCCAAACTGCAGAAAAATCTCACTCCAACTTCTGCTGCAGCTCTGGCAGTAGCCTGTCATGGAGAAGCTTCTGGCCACCCTGGAAAGAGATCAATGCAAACAAAGAAGACTCCTACGTACCACTTTTGGTAGCTGGATGAAAATCAATATGCGTCTCTGGAAAGGGATTACAGCAGCTTGGGTGTCACCTTCGTGGGGTCTTTTCCAACCTTACCCGGGTTGTGGCGGGGGCAAGACTATAAAGGCTTTCACTAGTCTAGTGACAGGGCGTAGTAACGCCCGGGGCAAACATGGTGGTTTAGAGCGCTAGACATGGCCATTGGATACTGTAGGTGTCCGTGGCCCTACGTGACTTACTGTCGGGTGCAGGGTCTGGCAGGAACAGCCTCTCTCCCAGCATTTCCAGGTCCCCATCGGGCATTGGGCCCAGCTTTCCTACACTTCTTCCTTCCTTTGTAGACACTCGGGCCAACCAGGGACTGGAACACCGTGGATCAAACTTTTAGCTCAGAAATCACGCTGAGACTCAGGACAGTCTATGGGGCTCCATCTGTGCAGCTGCCATCGCCATCCTGTCAAGCCAACCCATTTACTGCCCGTGGCTGTGGAGTAACCAACTGGCTTGTGTGGTTTAACTTTTATTATCCTAACCGTTGTGGAAGTGGAGAGCATCAAGAGCTCTTTAACCAGCGTGACAGCTTAAAGGGGGTCCCTGCAGAGGTGAGGCATACTCTTAGCCTTCATAAAGTCATAGAGATATAGACCCCAGACCTATCCTTGAGTATAGATTGTTTGCCATTTTTTTACCTTCCACAAGCTGTAGCCGATTCCCCTGAGTGCCATCACTTACACCTCAGAGCATGACCGTGTGGAGGGAGTGGTTTGCTTGTACTACCTATGGCGCCACTGACCAAGGTATATCCAATTAGAAACCGTCTGTCTTTTCCTGCGACCTGGAGCCATCTATGAGAAAAACTCAACATCGCGTCGTACTCACCCTTCTCTCCCCTCTCTGAATCTGGAAGCTGGTGACAGAACCTGCAGGAGTCAGAGTGTGGCACCTTCTCAGTGTTAGCCCTGGGCATCAGGAGTGCACATGGAGTCTGAGCTGTCTGGCATTTGCTCAGATCTTGGGCTGTACTTGGGTGAGGACACTGTGAAGGTATGTGGGGTGTGCCACAGTAACTGGTGATATAGGATCACACTCACTGGCCTTGGTGAGGGCAGATTGCTGGATGCCAGCTAACTGATAACTGAACGGGCTCCCTCACGACTGAGTCTAACCGAGGCCTAATAAGGGGCCCACTTGGGGGCCACCACGTTCCTGGTTAGAAACCTGTGGCTTTATATACTCAGTGCAAAATAAAATAAAGGTCTGGTTCAGTGGCATGTGCTAGGGGCCGGGCAGACAGGAGTTGCCAGATTAAGGCTAGGGAAATGCCCTCAATTGCTCCTGGACTAAGGGGCAAATGGGGAAAGAGGCAATTCAGCAAGCTGGAAGGGCAGAATCAGCTGGGGGCGCAGACCTATCCTAGGCCTGCAGGAGCTGGCCAGTTCCTAGATTATTGAAGAGCCTTAGGGCCTCGGGGGGCAGGGGCACTTCTTGACTGCCAGCTTTCTTTCTCTGCCAGGATCTGCTGTGGATGAGGAAGCAGTGGCGGCAGACCACCTTCTCTGGCAATACCGGGTTTGTCTTTGGACACTTTGCAACCCCTTCTGCGAACAGGAAAACACATAAGGTGAATAATTGCATCCAGGCCAAAAACAAAAAAAAGTTAGGTCCGCAACAAGGAAAAGTGAGGAACATCAGTAGGGGCTAGTCTGCCAGTCACTCCCTGTAGGCCTGGGGTATTGGCTGGTGAGTTTACCGCCTTGTGGGAATCTAAACCAGGTTACTGGAATATGAAATGGTAAAGGCAAATAGGGGTAATGGCAATCTCATGCAGGACACAGAGAGGAAAACATTTTGCCAAATCAATCAAAACAGTGAATAATTATATCACCCTGGGGACTGCTGCCCAGTTTGGGCTAGGGACCACTGGGCTCGTTACACCCATTGGCAGTTAGAGATCATGGACCAGATACATGTACCAGCGTTCTTTTGAGTCTTTCTTGACCGAAACAGGATTAAAATCATCATCGGAATAGCAGATGGAGTTTTTCTACAATGAAAGGAGGATAACTCTGTTTGGCGGGGGGCTGTTCTCGCTGAATCTTGTCGGTAAAACCACCCCCCTTGCCTTGCCCGTGGGGGCGTCTCCGCCACTCAATACAGTAAGGTCTCCTCCCCGCCACGCCCAATTGGGTTGGCGGTTGAGGACTTTCCGGAGATGTTGCAATCTCACTTCGGCGTGTTCTGTGAAACATCCTATAGTCCCTCTGACGTCAATGTGTCCTTCCACCCCATCTCCAGCACAGTGTTCTGGGCTATACAACGTTCTGGCCAGACTCCAGCATCTCAATAAAATCCGGTACAATGTATTGATGTTAATCAAAAAATAGGAACAAAATCCATCATGGCTCTAATACAGTTGGGGGGCTCATCTGCTAGTCTTGGGAGTGGGTTACACATGAGGAATCACATCTACTGTATTCTTGTTCCCCAAACCCAATAAATTTCTTCAAGTCTTTTTTAGCTTGTCCAGGGAGAACTCTACAGGCAGCGATCTGCCCCTTCTGTAAACAACTCAGCGTACTGTAGCGTCGAGGTCAGAAGAACACACAGTGATTAACACAGCTCGACAGAACTAATTTTTGGAGAGAACTTCAGTGTCAAGGCCATGTACATGTCTTCACAAACAAAACGCAAGCTCAAAACAGCCCCCACCCTTTGTAACCCCTAAACGCCAGAAGAAAGCAGGTTACCAGAGACATTGCAAACACTATTTATAGAAATTTTTCTCAATTGTCGGGATAAATAAAGTTTGATAATACTCAAACAAAAACATACACCTCACTACAAGACCCTAGCAGAGGCCCGAAACGGTGAAATAGCACCAGCCGGGCATTGTTTTCAACGTCTGCTCGAATTCACGAGGGGGGCGGAGTTACAGCGTTTCCTACAACGCCCCACAACCAGCCTTTATGGACTGCCAAGCAATAAAACGTTCGGGACTTGAAGGGAATATAACTTAAAATGCCGCCACGAAAAATAAAACTGTCTTAAGATGGCCACCACTGAAGAATGTGGAGGAGTGTCATCTCTCTAACCACCAGTAACAGGGGTGGCGTCTTGCATGACAGGGGCCATTTTTCACTCAAAGGAAAATAAATGAATCTCTTTTTCTCCAAATTTTCCACTCAAAACTTTGAAAGGTCCCTTATCACCGTCTCTTTCTTAAAACGGCCCTCTGAAGGATACCTGTCACCTGTCTGGTCAGTCAGTCCAAGTTAGGTGTTTCAGAGTCTGTTGAAGTTTACAAGGTTGTACATAATCGATCCTCTAACACATCCCAAAACTCTCAAACCTTAAATTATGACTTTTTTTCACCGCAAAAAACCTGTTCCATTAAATAAAATTGCACTTTTCCAACAGTCCTATTTACTTCATCCACTTGACTCAACAACATTCTCTCTACTTACATCAAGCCAATGTCTGTATACCTCATTTTTCCATTCTTGCACTAACATCGCTAGCGCACCAGTGAGTTCCCTAGGGGAGGAGTCCTTTCTATTCCGAAAAAGCAGCATAATTTGTCCGGACCCCTTACCGGCAGCTGTCACGGCTTAAGGGCTGACCTTCAAGATACCGATCCAGTTATAGAGACTTAGTCACCGCGTGGTCAGTTACAGAGGTTTATCAGAAGGTATGACCTTCAAGCTCCGATCAACAGTTATAGAGACTAGCTCACTGCGTGTCGGTTAGAGGTTTATTAGGAAGGTGCCCGCTTAACGGTCTCCTTTTTTTCCAATTCCTTGTCAAAATCCCCAGACACTGTTCTTACCCGTTATCTATTCTGGCGGCTTATGTTGGCGGTCAAAACATCCGGTCCTTTTTCTCCTATTTGGCGGCCTATGTCTGGTGTGCAGAATCCGTACCTTTTTCCTAATTCTAACGGCCATAGGTCTGATCTTCATGCGGCTTCGCTATACTCCTCTCTGATATGAACTTCGGAACGTCCCATCCCCCTCCCTTTCTGTCTCACTCAGACACAAGGAATTACAACAGTAGCCAAGGCATTCTCCATATAGAGAATATAACAATGCAGACCCCCGATGCAGGGACACCAGGCTGGCTATGCCAACTTTACCCTCCAATCCAAGCTGTTTACGTCACAGGTTATCACTATACTCGAGAGCACAGGCAAGTAGCAGAATATAGTATCTGAAATTACCATGATTGTGGGATGATCAAGACCCAGTTGGGGGAAAGGTGACCCCAAAAAGACTGCAAATAGTGCTGGAACGAGGGCGGGGGTCATGGTCGTCCTGATCGCCAAAAATCTCAGCAGTGTCTCCAATGTTAGGGTAGGATTCAAGAAATCCTTTTTAGTGTGACGTGGCGAGTGTTTCTAATCAATAAGCATGGTGCACATCATCAGGAAATAATTCAGACACATTTGCTGATTTCAAATCTCATATGCGATCATGGCCATGGCACTCTGCACTGCTAGAAACTTTATTTGGTTTCACAAAACTAATAGAATATGAAGAAGAAGAAGGGGCGGAGAATTCCCAGCTAGTTGTAGTCTCTGATTGGAGATTCCTTGTGTTTGCTTATTGACGTCAGGCAGGATTTGAGGTATGTTGAAATCTTTAGCTTTATGTTTTCAGTATGATACATGATGCCGGCGCCATCTTTATAATGAAGTCTCTGTTACAATGATTTTAGGAAATAGAACAAGTAGATAGACAGGATTGATCTTCAGCAGGTTAACTCTTAACATTAAGGTATTAATCACAAAAATTGTTTAAAAAGGTAGCCATACAATGGGACACGGTAAACTCTAGAACTACCTCCCACGAATATACCTATAAAGGTAGATCAGGGGAGGTGGATGTAAGGGAGTGAGGAGAGCTCTTTTTAGAAGCTCATCCTACGTCCCCGCTAACTTTGGGAAACTTTAGTGACCGAATATTGTAAATTTAGTTATGCGGCTACTGGGGCGTGGATGTAGCGGCACGAGGCTACACAGCGCGGCTAATCCACGCCCCAGGTTAGCCACATTACTCCCATAACTGCGCGCCATCGTCCGTCATGATGCGCAGTAGCGGCTTCTTGTCAGACGAGGGCGGCGCAGTCAACGATGAGCTGCGCGGCCCCGCACACAAAAGGTAGAGGAGTAATGTGGCTATGGGTGTGGAGTAGCCGTGGTTGTTTGTTGTTAGCCTCGTGCCGCTACGCCACGCCCCAGTCGCCGCCATAAAACTAATTTACATATTCGGTCAAGAAAGTTTCCCAAAGTTAGCGGGGACGTGTGGATTAGCTCTAAAAAGAGCTCTCCTCACGTACCTTCATCCACCTACACCCGACTACCTTTATAGGTAGATTTGTGGTGGTAGGGAGGTTCCCTTTAAATAAAGCAGTGATAACCGAACATGAAACATATCAAAGAAAAGAAAATCAGTATGGGACACATAAGGGAATGATAGCGATGAGCGAACACCTCGTCCGAGCTTGATGCTCGTCGAGCATTAGCATACTGGTCAAGTGAACGTTGCTCGGAACAGACTACGTCGCCAGCTCGAGAAGAAAATGGGCATCTCCCGCCGGTTGGATTTTGGCGGCAGAAACAGGAGCCAATCACAAGCCAGGAGACTTGCACTCCACCCCAACGCAGACATGGTACCCTACACGTGATAGCGTGTTGGCTGGCCACATCAGGTGACCCGAAAGACTAGCCATGCAGCGCTGCTCGCCTCATTCTCTGATCTGGATGCGTTAGGGAGAGAGCGCTGCTGCTGCAGGGATAAGTGTTAGGGTGTTATATTAGCTACTGTTAGGAGGAGTGAGTCTACAGAACCCAACAGACCTTGTTAGGGCTGAATAGCGTTATATATATATTTTTTTTTTTTGTTTGATTGTGGCTGGGATTTTGCCAAATTTTTTATTTTTTTTTCAAACAACTTCTTAAAGTGACTTAAAATCCAGTTTTGTGGCTGTAGAAACTAGGCAGACAAGAACCCAAACCGACTTCTTAGGCCTACAATAGCGTTTTATATATATATATATATTTATATATATTATATATTCATATATACTATATATATATATATATTCTTTTGATTTGCTTGTGGATGGCCTGATGGCAATAGTAGTGCAGCGAGGACCATATTGTGATGAATTTGCAGGAGAATTGCAGGGGAGACTTGGGAAGTTCTATTTAGCTCGCAGTGGCACACACATCTCAAACAACATTAAGTGGGGACAATTTATTAGGGGTTTGATTTGAATTCGGCACAGTCTTGACGATTTTTTGTTTTTTTTTCAAAAAACTTAAAGTGACTTAAAAGCCAGGTTCTTGGTGTGCTTTAGAAACTAAGCATAGTACAAGAACAAAAGACTTCTTAGGCCGACAATAGAGTTATATTGTTGATTCTGCTGTGTGGTGGTCATGCTGAAACTAGTAGTTGAAGCTAGTAACATATGTATGAGGAATGGGCAGGAGAGTATTTAGGGGGAAGACGTGCTAGGTAGCGCTTAGTGACACCCACACAGAGGACAAAACACCGAAGGGGTGTGTATTTTTCACGAGCGACCATCCGCATCTTTATCCATTCCTTTTCCGGTCGCTCATCCTTGCCCTCTCTCCCCCGCTCGGGCCCCCTGTGTTTCCGCCGAATTTGCTTTCAGCGTTTGTAATCTGTCCGCTCTCAACCGCCCCTTTGCTGCTATACTTCCTCGCTCTGCTCGCACACCTTCTTCCACTTGCAGCCTTGGCGGCTCCTCGTGATTCTAATCGCGCCACCTCGCTAGGAGTTTCAGTCTTGTGCCTTGCTCCCCTTCTTAGTGGCTTGATTCACCGTGGGATGTTGCAGGTGGCAATGCATTGGCTACCGTATCTTGTTATATCTTGTATGGTCCCCTCGCCTCAATTTCCCTCACTCTTCACTGCAACCTAGAATTTGTATTCGGCTCTCTTTCGTTCCCCGTTGCCACGCTGTCTTACTTTGTCGTTCTCTCCTAAGTCACGTTACAATCTGTTGTCCTCTTTCACTTTCTCACCCTCCCCCGCTTCCGTCTTCCCTTTGCCTATCGGCTCGGCTTTCCGATGTGTCGCTTGTATTTTTTAATTGTCTTCCTTTATCCACGGGCCGTATCTAGTATCCCTCTGCCGTCGTCTCATGTTGTCTGATTTACAGGCACGTATGCGGTCGATGCTATCTTCGCCTCTCCAACCGGGGTTAAGTCTTCTGCTGCGCTTAGTGCGACTCCACTTCCTCTTCGTTCCCTGTCCTTATTCTACCCTCTCCTACCTTCTGCTGCACGGATGTTCCTCTCCATCCTCGGGCGCGGGCTTTTTCCGAGTTGTTTGCGTGCGCTGATTCTTCCATTTTTTCACTCGAACCTTGTTTGTCTTGTTCCGGTTTCTCACCATCTCTACTTTTTTCGCATTTTTTCTTTATCCCCATCTGTTCCCTCACCCTTCGTTCCCGGGTCCATCCCCGCTGATCTTCCTATCCGACGCTCCTGAGTAGGCCTTTGAGTCCGCTACTCCAGGCGTCTGGGCAGTTTGCCCCGCGTGTCCCCATGCTTCAATGCCCACCCTGCTTTCTGATATTAGCCTTTCACCTTCAGTGCTTCCCTCTTCCCTTCCTTCTCTCTCCCGGCCCCAATGTGTATTCAGCTCAACCCCTCCTTTTTCCCGTGATCTGGTCACACTTCACCCAGGTCCCATAACTTGTTTTCGCCTCTTTATGTCTTTCTCCCCTAGTAAAGTTCCTTCTTCCACGATGTCATCGTTCTCGGCTTGCCTCCTCCCCCCCTTCACTCTTCCTCGACCCTATGGTGTCTAAAGCGTCGTCTGGTTTTGCGGCTTGACTTGCGCCGTCGCTTCCCTCAAGCTCGTCTCCCTCCATCTGTTTCTCTCGTTGGTTCCGTTCCCTCTTCTCCTCTTTTCCGGGCTCTGGTGGGCCATCTTACCGTTCTGTTTCTTTATAGTCTTCTCGTCGTCCTCGCTAGTCCCAGGTGCTGGTTGCCGAACTCTTCTTATGTTCTCCTTCTTTCTCTCTCTTTTTTTCTTTCTGCGTGCCCCCACGGTAGACCCACTCCTCTGTACCTCTGATCTTACCTTCCTTTCACACGTTCTGTCCTTCGTCTTCCTAACTGGCGGGCCAGCTCTGCTGCCCTCTCTTGTCGCCTACGGACTTGCCGTCTTGTATCGACTTTGCGTCCGGCTGGCTCTTGCTGTTGTTTTGCCGTATGCATTGTCTAGCAACCTTTTCCTCCTCTAACTATCGCATCTCTTATGTTGTTATTGCTTTTGTTTCTCCGCCTTCTTCTTGGCTGAGTTTGTCAAGCTTATTTCGCGCACTTTCTCTCACCTGTGATTTCCTACTCTTGCACCGGGCTTCATGCCTGAATGATCTCTCCTTGCTGAGGCCTTCGCTTCATCTTCACGCTACCTTGCGTGAGTGCCTTCTACTTTCAACACATACTCTCTTGCTCTATTTACCACTCTATACTTTTGGACCTTTTCCTCATGTGTCGCGAGTGTTATTTATATTCCGTTGCTCCTTTTCCTGTTACTCTATCTTTCCCGACCTGCCCGTTATGACATTCTCTCGAAGCCGTTAGGGATTTTCGTCCACTTGCCAAGGTGTACCTGTCGGTTTTTTATTGCTGGTTTCTCATTTCTATCAGCAGTCTCTGTCGGCTGTCGATTCGGTTTTGTACCCTAGCACCCCTTTTATCCCCCTTCCCGCCTCCTGTGACAATCTGTGTTTCCATGCATCCGTCTTTATTTACTGGAATTGCGTACACGCTGTGGAAGCGTCGTGTTCGTCTATCTATAGTTTTGTCATGTCATTTTGGCGCTCACTTTTCATTTTTGTGTTACTTATCTTCTTTCCTCGTGTGTGGGTCCCCTGTTTCGTCTTCCTGATTTTTTAGTCTTTTTCTATTCTCCTCAAAGTTGTTCTCTTGTAGTTGTATCTCTTCAGGCCCAACGTTCGTTTTGTTAGTATCTTGTTCGGTTTGCTTCCCTCTGCGTTCTCCTTTTTCCGAGCGTCTATGTCAACTTCTATGTTCCCCTCCTGTTTTTGGGGACCGTCATTTTTGGCATTGTGCGGTCCTCTCTACTGTTCCGCCTCCTTATGTCGTCTCCTTCAGGGTATTTGTGTTCTTATCCCTTTGCTCTGTGTCTGGGTGAGGTGTTGTTCTCCTGCCTTTCTGTGTTCTTGAGTGGAGTCACCCTTTCATGGTTCCCGTTACCCCATTGCCTCAATGGTTTGATTGGTCGTTTATATCGACATTTCTCATCTCCTCTTGTGGCAATACATGGGGGACGTTGCGACCGCGGTCTTGCCTCCTGGTTTACAGACCCGCTTGCTTTCTGCCCCGTTATGGCCCCCTTCTCTGTTCCGTTGGATCAGGTACCTTTTCTTTTTCAATCTTCTATGCGCCTTCCTTCTGTCCTGCCGTGATTGCATCCAGACACGGGATTGGGTTCTACATCTCTCGTAGTTATGCGTCCTCGCCCGCTCGTCCCTCTTCTTCATTCGCCTAGGGGTTTGTATCGTTTGTGTCCCGCCCTCTCCCCCTGCTCTACCACGTCCAGCTGCTACTTCTTCTGCTCTCCGATCGGTAGGTTCCCCTGTCTCAGACGTTCCTCGCCCTCGTCTCCTTATCCGCCACTCGACTAATCCCCGCCGTCTTACGGAGTCTCATACGTGTGTTTCGTATATCGCTCACCATTTCCCATTCTTTGCTCTTTGTCTTTCCCCCCGGTGTGCCGCCTTCCTGCCTTACTCGGCTTCCGTACGTGAGCGCTGGGTTGTCTTCCTCTCCTTTCTCTTTTAGACTTCGACTTTTTCTCTCTCCACTCCTTCCGCGATATTCCGCACCCTTTCTTCGTGAGTCATCTGTGGTGGTCTATTGCTTCACTCGGTTGTTTGCTTTTGGAGGACCGTGGACCGTACCGGGGCTAGTCTTACACTTATTGTAGCCCAGACCGCTCATATAATCGAGCCCCATGATTCTAGGCTTCTAGCCCCCTGGTTTTCTCCTCATGCTTCTCTTATTTCTGTCGGACATCGCTCCTTTCACTTGTTTTGTGGTGTGTTATCCATTGTAGTTTTCGTTCTAAGCCGGCCCAGGTTACTCCTATTGTTACCAACGCTCGCCTTCACGCTCTTGTCTATTCTTCGCCCCTAGAGGATTTGTCTTAGCCCTCTCCCGTTTTTATTCTCGACCACCTGTCGTCGAGGCGAGTTTTTCGCTCGTTCTCTTTCTCTGTTAGTTCGTTTCTCGTTGCCGTCCTCCCCCCACCCGAGCCTCGTGTTCATTAGTTGCTGCTTCCTTGTGCCACTCTGCTCTCTTCTCATATCGCCCACCGCCTTTTCACAGTACCTCGTGGTCCTTCGCCCGGTCGCGCCGCACTTCTTTTAGTAATCCTAGATCCTCCTTCTGGGCTGAACTTCTTTCTCTTCTATCTTGTTTTCCCCCCTTTCGTTTCCCTATTCGATCTTTGTCTCTTCTTGACGCGATTCGTGCTGTCTCCCCCCCTGTTCCCTGCGTCAGGCTTTGCGCAGTACTGCGCTCTCTTTTTTTGTGGCGTTCTGGATTATTCCGATGTGGCTTTTTCGTTGGCCGCTATATCCTCTTCTCTTGCTCTCGGGCCTCCGATCTCTGCACCTCTATTTTTGCTGTATTATTCGTCTGTTATATCTAAACCTTAACTGTCGTGCATCATCCGATTCGCCTTTCCCTGTTCCCCTTTGTCTGCATCTGTCGGATGGGTATCCCCGATTCGCCCGCCTCCCCCTCCCCCGCTCTTTCATTGCCTCCACGTTCCTAGGTACGTCCCAGTTTCGTCCACGCTCGCCCCCTCTCCGCTACCCTTTATGGGTTTGCCACCTGCCTTTCTTTTTTATGTTTTTCTCCCCCCCTTCCTTTAATTTTGCGAGGACGTTGCCGATTCCGGGCTTGTACACCCTGGACATCTCGTGTTATTCTGGATTGCGGACCTGATTTGGGTCCACCCTCAGGGATGCTTTTTTCCATGTTTGTGGGGCTGATATTGTTCGGCGGACAATTTATTAGGGGTTTGTCATAATAGCACAGCTGCATATTTGTTTTTTTATTTTTTTTGTATAACTCAAGACTCAGTCACGCCACAAAAATCCAGTTGTGTGCTGTCAGTGGTAGGTTAGAAATAGCATAGCAATAGGATTAGCATAGTTTTGTTTTAAAAAAAAACAAATAAACAAAAAAAAAACAAATTTAAAAGAAAAAAACAAAAATAAAATTTAGTTTACACTTAATTTTGAAAATTGTGAACCACGCGGGCTAGGGTTAGAGGATGAAGGGAGTGGGACTGGGCGTCCAACTACTGCAGGGGTCAGAGGCCAGTGCGTCCTGTGCGTGGGTGAGGACACACCTGCTGCTGAGAGATGGCGACGCACTATAACTCCCTAGTTCATTTCTCAAGTTACGGGGACTCGTGTTTAGAGCATGTGTGAGGCCAGAAATGCGAAACAGGTGATGTACGTGGATGCGGACAAGGTTTAGCACATTTGTCCACCAGTCAGTCTTCACACGCAGTCCACCAATGTCACCGAATCAGCACTCCTCCCTCTCACCTCAGCACCCTTCCCCCAGTCTGCCCTCCCAGGAAAATTTGGATATGAACAGGCCTACTCTGAGGGAATGTTTTCTGTGACCCTTCCCGAGTCAAAACACTTGTCGTTGTGCTGGGAACTTTTCCGATTTGCCCAGGTTTCCAGGTCGCAAGTCGTGGGTGCATGATGACTTATTGTTGACGTAGTGGCAGAAGTGTGTAAAGATGGGGCGTGTAGACGATGAGAAGACACGGGTTAGTCAGACACGGTGAAGTTGTTGCTAAGGCAGGAAGTCGAGGGGGAGCGACTGAGATCGGGGATGATGAGTGACATGACAAGCTGGGTTGATAGGCCGGGTGAACAAGTGCTTCTGAGACGCAGGGCGAGTCTATCACCGAAAAAAGGTTGGAGAGGCGTGTGGGGCGGACGGAGAGGCGAGCCAGAGTTGGGCATCAGCGCCAAATGGGTTCACGTCAGTCGACTCCCTGGCTGATGGGCTAGATTTTCAGAAGGGCTGGAGGTTCTTTAAAGAGAGAAAACACCGACTCTCCCCCCCCCCCCCCCCACCGATGACAACGGACTGTGGTGTGCTAACCTGTGCCACACAAGGATCAGCGGGGTTCACCACTACCAGTTACCATTCACATCTGGCATAACCAACCACATGCGCAGGAGATAATGCTAAACACCCACTCAATGGAACCAAGGCCATTCACTCCGGCCGGTGCACACCATGCTCCACCCCTATGTCAACCTGATGCCTCGCTAGGTCAGCCCCCTGCCCCAAGGACCCACGGCCTCAACCCTCCCGTGCGAAACCACACCTTCGCTCCCGATCCTCCCGATCCTCCCACAGCATCCACCTAGTTCCTGACGCAGTGTTCAGCTCTCCATTACCCCCAGACGCTGGAGTGCAAACGAGGAAGTACATGAACACACACACACGCCCAAAGCCCTAAAAGTCCACATCTTCCAAATACTTAACCTGGGAGGATGCTGACCCTATAGGCTGGTAGAACGAGGCCTTTCGAAACTCATGGCGGCAGCCGCCCCTCAGTATTCGGTTTCCAGACGGCCACTACTTTTCCCGATGTGCAGTCCCAACCCTGCACCAGCCACGTGTCAGACAAACATCATCCGTGGCCCTGACCCACGCCGTTTATGACAAGGTCCACCTGACCAGAGACACAGTGACGAGTGCTGCCAGGCAGGGCAAATGTATATTGCTGACAGCACATGGGTTAAACTTGTGGAGGCTGGGACCGAGTTCTGACCCTGGGCTGTCATTATACTGCGACGCAGCAGATGCGGGGCATACCTCGGTCCAGGTTCTTTCAGGCCCTACTATGCCTCCTCCTCCATCCCACCCCGCTCCTCCTACGAAATTACCATCCGGGGCATGGAGCATCAGTCGGTTGGTAGACTCTAGGTTACAGAGCGTGCCGTCGCTAAGCGACAGCAGGCATGTGCTCAAACGGAGCCTAGGGGGGACGATTAAAAGGCACACCCGGGCCAGAGAATTACAGGGCAATCACGGCGCAGGGGACTGATCTGTGGATGGCACAGCTAAACTCTGAAGCCAGGCATGGTGGTGTGTGACAACGGCCGTAACCTGGTGGCGGACTGCAACTGGGCAGTCTGACACATGTGCCATGCCTGGCCAATGTGTTAAATCTCATAGTTCAGCATTTCCTCAAGACATACACCAATCTGTCTGATTTGCTCACGAAGGTGCGCCGCATCTGTGCGCATTTCAGGAGGTCCAGCACAGATGCTGCCACTCTCAGGGCAGCGCAGCGCCGCCTCCAACTGCCCGCTCACCAACTGCGACGTGCCCACGAGGTGGAATTCAACATTATCCATATTATCCAGAGTTTACCAGCAGCGCAGAGCGATTGTAGACTGCCAGATGTCAACTTCCACCAGAACTGGTAGTCAGGTCAGTCAGCTTCCTCAAGTCTACAATGAGGAGTGGACGTGGATGTCTGATATCTGTCAGGTGTTGAGTAAATTTGAGGAGTCAACACAGATGGTCAGTGGCGATGTCGCCATCACCAGCCTCACCATCCCGCTGCTTGGCCTGTTGAAAAACTCTCTGGTCAGCATGAAGTCGAAACCTTTGCGCTCGTCACAAGAGACGGGGGAAGAAGATTCCCTTGTTGATAGCCAAAGCAAACTCAGGTCTGTTTATCAGCGCATATCGGAGGAGGATGAGGAGGAAGAGGAGGAGAATGTTGGCGAGACAGAAGAGGGGAGCATTGTTCAGTTCTTCACTGTTCAGCGTGTATGGGCAGAAGAAGAGGAGTTGGAATAGTTGGAGGAGGAGGAAATGGAGAGTCAGGCCAGTGAGGGGAGTGAATTCCTGCGCGTTGGTACTCTGGCGCATATGGCAGATTTCATGCTAGGCTGCCTATCCCGTGAACCTCGCGTTCAAAGAATTTATTCCAGCACCGATTACTGGGTATTCACTCTCCTGGACCCAAAGTACAAGCAAAATTTTTCCTCTCTCATCCCTGGAGAGGAAAGGAGTGTGAGAATGTATGAATACCAGCAGGCCCTGGTGCAACAGTATTTCCCTTCTGACAGCGCAAGCGGCAGAGGGCATACTTCTGCGGGACAAGTAGCGAGGGAGAGTAGGCGAACAGGCAGCTTGTCCAGCACTGGCGGGGGTACACTTTACAAGGCCTTTTCTAGTTTTATGTCACCCTAGCAAGACACTGTCACCTGTCCCCAGTCTCGGCAGAGTAGGGCTGATCTTTACAGAAAGATGGTGAGGGAGTACGTAGCTGACCATACCATCGTCCTAAATGATCACACAGCTCCCTACAACTACTGTACATCCGTGAATGATATATAACTACATACAAAATTAGGGGTTTCTGATGAAAAATAAACAGGAGTAAATCAGTGCCTAAGGTAGACTTATACGATATGCTTGAATGACATGTAGAGGTGACTGCAGTCACAGAGATACCACCTTTGTATAGTTTTGTTGTTTTAATAACAATAATATGAAAATCTGGAGAAAAAAAAAATTGTGCCTGTCCCATTTTATATATATACAGTTTTAGATTTAAGTATGTGGAAGGTCCATAAGGTTGTTTTTTTAAGGACCCAGACTCACATATTTATTGATACTTTTGTTCAAATTTTCATGTTTGAGTAATCAAATAGTGAAAAAAACAGCAATTCCATCTCTGCCAAATGGGATTAATATTCTTATGTGTTAATAGATTGGGAAGTTTTTAACACAAAAAATGTGTTTTTAAGGGGAATGATAAACAATTTTTTTTTACGTTTTTTTTAGAAAAAAAAATATATGCAATATATATTATATATATATATATAGATATATATATATAGAATATATATAGTGACCATAAACAAAAACTACAACAAAAAAAGCATCGTTGGGATACAAAGCACTCCTCTTTGAGTTCAACCAGGGCTGCCCAGTTATATTTTTTACTTTTAATTCCCTAGCAGCCTTATAATGCCAAACACCCATTGTATCCTGTACAATCTTTCGGTTAAAGGTCCCCTCTTACTGCTGCATGATACTGTCAGAGGAAACTGATCCAATCACTTCTGGAATTGAGGGCTTTGACATATATATAAGCTTTTCTGGACTAGTGGCGCCTGCTGCTATAGTTGGATTGGCCAGAAATATTATTCTGTTGTCGTTTTTGATAGCTTTTATGTTTGCGGAATCCATGAGTATGCTTGGCCTGTGATTTGTACTGCATTGTCCTACTGGTTCTGAACAAAATTTGGTGTAAAGCGTTGTCTCCTACTGATTATTCAAAGGGCCCTGAAGGAGGGCCTAAAAGCATTATGTCAAGTCAAATTAGTTAGAGATGGAAAAAAGATAGATAAATCGCAAGAAACAATATATATAATTTATAACATGAATTAAGGCACATAGTCTTAAGTTGAATATCATTTATAGGGATACTATCCCCATATTGTCATACTGGTAGGGACACTCTCGTGCTATACACAATGTTTTAAAAAAGGAGGTGTATATTGAACACATATGGCGGTTCCCTACTTAAGAACAACCGACTTACAGGACGCCCCCTAGTTAACAAATGGACCTTGGATGTGGTTTTTTACTCTACTTTACCCCTAGGCTTAATATAACAAGCTCAACGTATCACAGGTGTCTGCAATAAACTGGTTAGCGAAGCCGGACCGCGTGTATCACGGCGGCGGCCGTGTCCCAGTTGCATGAAGCCCATCTCCATAAGCCGGTAAGTCTTTGCTGCATATTGTGGTGGTGTTCTCACAGCGATCGTTTTGCAGGAGAATCAAAAAGTGCGGCAGCGCAAGGGCGCTGCCTTCTTGCAGAGATCGTTACTCCCCATGACCGTCATAAGGGAGTGGTGATCCGTCTCATGGTAGACTTGGTCTTCCGAGTGATAGCAAATTTAGAATACGGAGGAAAAATTCACATAACGCATACTGTGTATGGCAGCATAGATAGGATCGACGACAACCTAGGGTTTGAAGTACTTTAGGGTGCCTGAAAAATAAAAATTAAAAAAAGTTAAACATAAAATTATAAATAAAAACAACAACTAAAAAATGCCCAATCCAATCAATGACATTCGAAATGGCCGATCCTCAAGTGTTTAACACTGTAACGGAAAATAGTGACCAAAGTGGAAATGGCACTTTTTTGCCATTTGAAAAATATAAAAAAATCATAAAAAGTGATCAAAATATGTACAGTCCTAAAAATGATATCATTGAAAATATTATCAATGTTGCAAAAAATGAACTACCACCAGTGAGCGGTACAACAAAAAGATAAGAAAGTGATTAGAGCCAGAATCGATGGCAAAATAAAAAAAAAATTTGTACAGGAGGTTTTCATTTTGTAAAGTATGAAACATTATAAAAAACGATAAAAATGGGGATCAAAAGTAATGTAGAAAAACACCAGCCTAATCCCTCCCCCACAACAAAAACACACAACCCCCCCGCCCCCACAACACCACCCCAAACACACCACAACACCCCCTCCCCCAAACCAAACAACCACACCCACCCCCCCCCCAAACCCACCCACACCACCCCATAAACCCCCCACTTCCACACAACCCCCCCCCCCCAAACACAAACCTCCCCCCCACACAACCCCAACAACACACACCCACAACTCCCCCCCCACCCACCCACCCCCTTCCCCCCCCCCCCACCCCCCCCCCCCCAACACCAACCCCCCCTCCCTCCCCCAACAAAAAAACAACCCACCCAAAAAAAACACCCCCCCCAACCCACACACCCCCCCCACCGACACACCCCTCTCCACCCCCCCCACACACCACCCCCCCCACTCCACACAACCAACCACCCCCCCCCCACCCCCCCCACACCCACCCCCCCCCCCCCCCACAAACCAACCCCCCCCCCCCACCCCCCAACCCCCCACCCCCACCCCCCACACCCCCCCCCCCCCCCCCCCCACACCCCCCCACCCACCCCCCCCCCCCCCCCCCCCCCACCCCCCCTTCTCCCATCCTACCCCACACCACCCAACACGAATAAACACGTAGACATGTCATTTGGGGCGCTCAGTGAAAGGCGTATATCCAAGCTCAACAAGAAAATGGCGCAGGATGCCCCCCGCTTTTCACATTTTCACTTGCCTTTGGAATTTTTCCCAGCTTTCCAATACACGGCATGAAATATTCAATAACACCACTATTGAAGGCAAATTGTTCTGCAAAAAGCAAGCCATCACCACAGACTCTGTACGTGTAAAAATAAAAAAAAAGTTATGATGTTTGAATGTGGGGAGTGAAAAATGGAAATGAAAAAAAACAGGTTAATATGGTTATATGAAAATGTAACATTTTTAAAATCCACTTGTAACAGAGACCAAGAAAATTTTTTTACTGGAGATAAATTATAAAGTATCAGGTCCCGACTTACATAAAAAGTTAACTTAAGAGCAAACATACAGGCATATCGGTAGTAACCTGCCTGTACTTTGGTACTGTGGTGTAGATAATGAATGACTAGTATGCTATCTAATAGATTCGGCTATGCAACATGGCATACTCATCTCAGATCTCCCTGGCACTGACAGGTCTTCAGAGTCAATCAACAACAGAGAGAGAGAGAGAGTTCATGTAGGGAGTCCTAAAGTCTCAGCTGCTGTTGTTTATGGATATGGAAGTTGGTCCGTGGACCCTCTGTTTTATGAGATAGGTGAGGGTTCCAGAAGATGATCAATATGGACACAAATAGTCTACAAGGGAAAAACTCTAGTCAAGGAGACTATATGATTTAGCCAGGTTAGCTCGAAATTGAGCATTAATCTCTAAACCGAATAAGCAAAATAAAGTGGATCACCAAAAAATACGTTAATCATAGTGCATCTAAATGCTCAGATACAAACAGATAACTAGGAGCTTGACAAGTATCAGCACTCTGCGATATACTGAAGGATATAAAATTAGATTCAAAATAGCCGCTTTCAGACGCTGGTAACCCTTTAATCATCTCACAAGATTTAAAAAGGATGTCTCTTTGGGCATCTACATTTTTGACAATAAATGATATTTACCACTTTACACATTCATGCAGGATAAAAATGGAAAAACAAATCTAAGATTTTTTCTGTTTGAATTTTTTCCTACGAGTACGACAATACCCCGTCCCCCATATGAATGAAACTACTTAACGGGGCCCCCAGCAGGGCACAACAATGAACTCCATAAGGAGACCATGGAAATTTTAGAGGGCAGAATTTAGATGATTTGTTTTCAGTTGCCAAATACACATTTGAAAAGCTAAGGTACCAAAACAAATGAACCCATATGCCCCTAAGTGATCTACGTTGGAATTACAAGAGCCTGATATTGAGCTTTCACAACAAAAATGTTATATAGAAAGTGCAAACATGGGCTCGTATAAGTGAAAATTATTTACCAAAAACATTTGCTTTGGCCCCTGAATTTTTATTTGAAAGTTTAAGAAGAATAAAGCAGGCCCTAGTTTTTTACATAATTTCTCTAGAATGCACTTAATATCCAACATGTGCCATAAGAACTGTGCTGGAGGCACTGTGGCTCGAGATGGAAAAAGTGTCAGTAAAACCTTAGAAGTGAGGACCTACTTTTAAAACTAGACCCCTCAAGGAATAAAGTAACACTATATTTGCCTAAACTATTACTTTAGTATATATTTGGTAAACTATAAAATAAGAAAAATGTCTGTTGTTAAACAACGTTATCGCCGCGGCATTGGTTTTCATATTAATAACTAGACTCGATTTTCGATATGTGATGTCAATATATTGTGTCATGATAATGGTATAAATTTGATTGTTTTCTCAAGACACATTGTGATTCTGTTAGTTGTAAAATTTAAATTGATCACGTTTTGTGTTTCATACTGAAAAAAAAATGGAATAGTTTGGCAAAATCTTCGGAACAATTCTTAATAGTAAACAAAGTTTACAGGGTGTTTTCAAGGCAGATAATTAAATTCCCAAGAAATATAGCTAACTACACATTTCTCGGAGAATATCTTTATTATGTTTCTCACGTATCGAGGTAGAGCTATGCGGTATAAGGCTTACAAGCTTTAGGTGTGATTTTTCAAATTTTATTAAATCGTCAAAACTACCTGTTGAGCTTTCAAGTGACTTGAAAGGCCTAATAATAAGTAAAAACCCCATAAATCTCCACCAGATAGAAGCTACAATTCCTCAAGGTATGTAAAACAATTTCCATTAAATCTATTAACCCTTTAAGTGTTTGTACAGGTTGAAAACAAAATGGGAAGTGCAATTTAGAACTTTTGATTTTGTTGGAAAAATGACATTCATGTAGGACCAGAAAAGAATCTTTCTAATGAATAAAATGATGAAATGCTTTGCCAGTTATCATTTGATGCCAAAAATTTTCCGAGTGTACAGATATATGTCTGGCAAATGCTGTATGTGAGACATGGTCAGGCATGGAATGAAAGCGGCGGTATTGTCACATTGATACAGGCTATAAAAGGGCCAAATGTGTGTGGAAGGGGAACAAAGGGAGTCCCACGTAACAACCCCCTATCCTTTGCTCCACATCACAACTTCTCCCCAGTGATCCCGCTCCCAAAGGCGTACACTCTCCTATATCCCACTCCTGCCCCCCGATACCCATATCGGTCAACACCCCGCACAACCCTTCCTCATACACCCCAACCCTCCCACTCCACGCCCCACACTCACCCTCCCCTCCTCTTCACATCCACACCAAACTACCACTCTTCGCCTACCATCACTTTTCCTCCCGGTACAAGCCCACCCCTTCCCACATATTCTTATTCTCCCTTCTTTATACCTTCTACACCCACGCAAACGCCTCAACAAAAGTGCACATCTGCCCGCCTACCCCACTGCTGTGACACACCGTAAGACACCAAGAGTACTGCTAGCCCTCCCCACCACTCCACTACTCACACAGATCCACGTCTTTACGTATCTATGCCTTCCACATTATTCTATTCACATCCCTAGATCCCCCTCTTCCTTCTCTTTAGCCCCAACTCCATCACCCCTTTCAGACTCTCCCCCCTCCGTTCCCACTCCTCCCCAATTAACACCTCCCCAACTTACTCTTTTCTCCTTATCCACTCTTCACACCCATCTTCTCTCCGCAAACCTCTTCTTCCTCACCCACCGTCCAAGATCCTTCACACAGCTCCCCATCACCAAACCCCCCTAACCTCCCCACTCTTCGCTACCTTTAACTTGCCACCATTATATACACGACCAAACTCTACGCATCTTAGGAACAATGCTGCCTAAACAAATATTTCACAAATGCTTTAACCGACCTCGCATCATCCCCCCACCAATACCCATCACCCACTCCCGTCCCTCCCCTCACTCTTCTACGCCTACCCCAAACCTCTCTCTGCCTTCTCCCTACACACCACCCCCTTCTACCTTATCCCCCTAACTTCCGCTCCTCAAACCTCTCCAATGTCTCTTCTGCCACCTTCCCCCCCCCACCCTGTAACTATAAGTCTAAGCCCTACCCCCTCACCCCCTACATTAAGTTTCTTCACTACATCTTCCCAACCCATTCCAACCTCCACTTTGTTCCCCCCCACCCCAAACCGCTTCTCCCTCTCCCCTACACACCATTTACGTCCCTATCAAGCCCCCCTTCGAACACTATTTTCTACTTCCCCCCCCACTTCCTCCCGCCCCTACCAATTATTTCTACTACTCCCTATCCCCTCCCAACCCTCGTATATCAACCGAACCCCCCCCAACACCTCCCCACTCCCCACCCCCCCCCCCCCACCCCCATCCTCCCACACACCCCCACCAACCTCTTCCGCCCCCTCTTCTCACCATCATCCCACCCAACCTCACTCTCGCCGAATGCCACTTCCCTCCTCCCTTCGCCTCAACACGATCCCCCCCCCCCCACTACCCTTCCCCTATTTCCCACTCTTCCTCCCTACACCCCGCCTTCCCAGCCTCCCGCCAACCCTCCGCACCTTCCCGACCCCAACCTCCTCTGAGTTTTCATCCCCCCCCTATTTCCCCTAATTTCCCACCACCTTCCCTTTATGAGCTTATTATTTGCAGGGTGAGTTACCAATGTATAGATAAAATTTTGGGTCTATAGCTTATTCATGGAGATTTATTAATGATTTAAAGGGGACCACAAACAAAATTTTAGTTGGATTTTTAGCATTTTTCCCCCTCAAAGAACATAAACATAATATTTTATCTGGATTCTCTGCTTCAGTACGATTGCGGTAATACCTTATTTATATACCACTCACGGCCACTTTATTAGTTACACCTCTCCAGCTCGTAAAACAACTTCATTTAATCAGCCCATACAATGGCGGGCACCAGTGCATTTGGGCATGTAGACATGCGTCAAGATCATCTCTGCAGTTTCAAACAAGCATCAGTATAGGGAAGAAAGGTGATTGGTGCCTTTGAATGTGGCATGGTGGTTGGTGTCAGACGGGTGGTCTGAGTATTTCAGGAAACTGCTGATCTACTGGGATTTTCCCGCACAACCATCTCTAGGTTTACAGAGAAATGGTCCGAAAAAAGAAAAAAATCCAGTGACGGATGTTATGTGGGCGAAATGCCTTGTGTGCCAGAGGTCAGAGGAGAAAGGGCAGACGCGTTCGTAGTGATAGAAAAGGACAAACAGTGACTCAAATCCCCACCCGTTACAAACAAGGTAGGCAGAAGAGCAGCTCTGAAGCACAGTACGGTCGAAACCTTGGAGGCAGATGGGCTACAGCAGCAGAAAGACCAACGGGTGCCAATCCTGTCAGCTAAGAAAAGGAACCTGAGGCTACAGTTCGGCACCAAGTCATCGAAAATTGGACAGTTAGAAATATTGGAAAAACGTTGCCTGTGTTCTGATGAGTCTCAATTTATGCTGCGAATTCGAGGGTGGGTCAGAATTGGCGTCAAACAACATGAAAGAATGGAGAATCCTCCCTTGTATCACGGTTTCGGGTTCTTTTCGTTTTTTTTTGTTTTCTCGTTTTGGGTGGGGGGAGGATGGTGGTGGTGTCATGGTGTGGGGGAATATTTTCTTGGCACTATTTGGGCCCCTGGTAACCCAGGAGCATCGTTTGAAACGTGCACAGCCTCACCTGAGTATTGTTGCTGACCATAGTTCCATCCCTTATGGACCACACAATGTACCCAACATCTGATGGCTACTTCAGCAGGATAATGCGCCATGTATAAAAGCTGGATAATCTCAGACTGTTTTCTTGAACATGAAAGATGAGTTCACTTACTCAAATGGCCTCCACCAGTCACCGGATTCCAATCCAAGAGGCATCTTTGGGTGTGGTGGAAACGGGAGTTCGCATCATGGAAGTGCAGCCGACAAAATCTGCGGCAAATGTCAGTGGATGCCATCAGTCAGCTGGAACAAAATCTCTGAGGAATGCTTCCAGCAACTTGTTGAATCGTATGCCACGCAGAATTGGGCAGTTCTGAAGGCAACAAGGGGGTCAAACCGTTACTTAGCCTGGTGTAATAATAAAAAGTGCCTGGTGAGTGTAGTTTTCCTATCTTTAAAACCAAGACAGACGGTATTCCTACTTAAGAACCACCGGACTTACAGAAACTATAGTCAGACAGATCCCTCTGCTTCTATGATCTTGGTACCACGTTAGGCCTGGGACTGCACTATCAGATAGAAGGGAGCTCGTAATGAAGCTTTATTGATAATCCTGGTTCCATTAAACCAGCAAAATTTAAAACTCCCAATCGTAATGGGGCAAAGAAAATATTTCGTCTGGGTCTACAAATTAAAAAATTATACAGTTTGATTACCACAAATTCACACTAGAACAAAACATATGGAAGCGATGGAAATCGTATGATACACTTAGACATCAAGGGAGAACACACGGGCTCAGAAGCAGAGCCCATTGTGATCTTTCAGGGGCTGGGTGTATGTGATATACAACATCCACAGGCCCCTGCACAGATAGCAGGGATTTGCTTTGAGCTGTGTTTATTTCCATGTGTTAGGGGGCGTATGGAGGCCTTCTTCTCTTCGGGAGTACAAGACACCATGACGATTCCCTTAGATCAGTGGCGGAAAAACCTTTTTAGACACCTTAGTGCCCAAACTACACAAAACCGACATAGTTTCGCAAAGTGCCGAATGCAAACAATTAAGCAGTAACTGATTACTCCCTTACTCTGTCACAGTTTAAATTATAGGCACCTTGAGGACACCAATTACGTAGAAAGAAGGAGAAAGAAGTTTGGATCATTTATGTAGCTTCCTTCTAGGTCCTGGGCTGCCTTGATCAAGATACTTGTCCTGGTCTGGCCAAACTCTACCGGGTCGATCGGCAGGGTTGCTCCAGATAGGGGCACTGAGTGCCACCTCTGGCAACCCGTGCCATAGGTCGCCACACTGCCTTAGAGGATGGTTAAGAGATAACACAGAGTACGCAGTCCAGTAGTTATTAGCATTCTTTGCACAGTTTGTATGAGGCACATTATAGCCAGGAATTGTAAAAAAACTATCGCAAACCAATTCCTCAGGAATCTCAAAATGAACTAAAACCAAAACTGATAGGTCCAGTAGTCAATGCAAAACCCGTGTGATTTCCATGACGTTAGGGAATAATCATGGAGCGACGAGGAAAAGTACATCAAGACGTGCCCTAGTTGATGGTTAAAGGTTAAAACAGAGAGAAGCGGTCAGTATATTTTATCATGTTTTGCGCAGTAGTATATGAGAAACATGATATACCGGAATCTGTAAATACGTCTGCAAAACAATCCTCCAGTGATTCTCAACATGATATAAACAAAAAAACTGATAATGGTCCAGTTAGTCTATGAAACTTTGGAATTGTGTAATTAAAATGATGCTTTGCACTTCCTGTTAGTGAAAGTCTGCCACATCTTCAGAGTAAAGTGTAGATCTACAAATTAGTTTATCAACTTTTTCCACCTGTATAATTCTTCAATGCTAAGGGGGAAAAAGCTGACAGGATTTCAGGGCACCAAAATTCATAACCACAATTAATGTGCTAAAAGGCGTCAGATTCAATCACACTGTCCCAAAAGACCTAAAATGATTTTTGTTAATTGCAAAAGGAAATCAAAATGTACTATTGTACGCCACCTGGCTTGGATGATACATATATATGGTCTGACCCGGCGGTAAGACCATATATCTATGAATATCCTGATGCACAGATAAAAAAACATCTGTAAGCTGGCTCAACATGAGATTAGGACTGATATCACGTAGACAGTATGAATTCTTAATATAAGCTATTTGGCACCGCATTGTGTATAATGTAAGGCTCATTGACACAAAGGAAAAATTAATTAACAATATAAAAAAACCCTCAAGTGTTGACTGCGGTTTTTATAGTGTAACCCCTTAGCACTCGTGTCCAAAACATGAGTACTGAGTTGACCGGATCGGGATACAGGGGTGCCGGGTGAACTAACAGCCAAACACCCCAGTGTACACCCGCGGTCAGAGTGTTTAGGCCCGTTTAAAGAGCCGCATCGGTGTGACTGCGCCATTTAAACTCGTTCTTGGGGGGGGGTTGTGCCAAACCAGGATCAGCAGGGGGCCACCACTATTGCTTACTACCACAGTATTGCGCAGGCCAATGAATCTTAAACATCCCCACTCAATGGCACAAAGCCTGTTTCACCTACGGCAGGGCCACCCACAACTACTTCTTCCATGATGTCATCCTGCTAGTCAGCACCCTGACAGGACCCCGACCAAAACAACTCGGTGCTAAAAGCCCCATCTCGCTCAAGAACCTCCACAGCATACACCGCGTTCAGGGGGGGCCCCCTCCCTCCCCCCATACACCAGACGCTGGGCACAAAGGGAAATATGTGCAACCCACCCACACGCCCAAACCCTCATGTCCAATCTCCAAACTGCTTAGCCTGTAGCTGCTGCCTATATGCTGGTAGATGACCGAGGCCCTTCGCAACCTATGGCGGTGGCGCCCCTCGTATTCGGTCACCCAGCGCCACTACTTTTCCCAATGTGCCGTCACAGCCATGCAAAAGCATTTTGTCACGCGAACATCATCAGTGCTGACCAACGCCGTTTCTACACAGTTCCACCTGACACGGACAGAGTGGAAGGAGTGCTGGACAGGCAGGGCCACTATAGAATACGCTGGACGGAACATTGGTACTTGCGTGGAGGCTGGACCGAGTATGACCCTGGGGCTGGTCATTTACTGCCGAAGCGAGTGATTGCGGGGCCTACCTCGGTCCGTCTCAAAGGCCTACTACGTCCGCTCTCCAACCCTCCTCCTCCTCCCCTTTCGAATTCCATCCGTGGCATGGCGCCATCAAGTCGGTTAGCTCTAGGCAAACAGCAGGGCCATACTAAGCGACAGCAGGCGTGCTCAAACTGCTGAGCCTAGCGATTAAAAGGGCACACAGCCCAAAGAAGCAATAACAGGGCATCACGGTGCAGACTGATCTGTGGTGGCACCGCTGAACCTGAACGCCAGCATGGTTGGTGTTGACAACGGCAGTAACCTGGTAGCGGGCTCTCCGAAACTCAGGCAGACTGACACATGTGCCCTGCTGGCCCATGTGTTAAATCTATAGTTCAGCGGTTCCTCAGAACATACCCCAATCTGTCTCGCTGATTTGCTCACAAAGGTGAGCCAATTCGGTGCGCATTCAGGAAGTCCAGCACAGATGCTGCCCTCTCAAGGCAGCGCAGCGCCCGGCCTCCAACTGCCCGCTCCACGACGTTGGCGACGTGCCCATACGAGGTGGAATACACATTAACCAGTTATCCAGAGTTACCAGCAGCGAGAGCGATGTAGACTGCCAGATGTCAATTCCACCAGACAGTGTAGTCAGGTCAGTTTAGCTTCCTACAAGTCTACAATGAGGAGTGCATGGGATGTCTGATATCTGGTCCGTTGATGGCAGTAGTAAATTGAGGAGTCAACACAGATGGGTCAGATGGCGATGCCGCATCATCAGCCTCACCATACAGCTGCTTGGCCTGTTGAAAAACTTTGGTTAGATGAAAGTCGGAGCTTTGCGCTCGTCACAAGAGAGGGGAGAAGATTCCTTGTTGATAGCCAAAAGCACCCTCAGGTCGGTTTCTTCAGCACATATCGGAGGAGGGGAGGAGGATGAGGAGGATAGAGGAGGAGATATTTGGCGAGACAGAAGAGGGGGGGGGGGCATTGTCAGTCTTCACTGTAGGGTATTGGGCAGAAGAAGAGGAGTTGAGGAGTTGATGGAGGAGGAAAAAGAGACAGTCAGGCAGTGAGGGGAGGAATTCTTGAGCGTGGGAATCTGAAGCACTATGGCAGATTTCATGGCTGTCAGGCTAGGGGCCAATCCCGTGACCCTCGCATTCAAAGAATTATTCCGAACGATAATGGGTATTCACTCTCAGGACACACAGTACAAGCCAAAATCTTTCCACTCTATCCCTGGCAGAGGAAAGGAGTGTGAGAAAATAGCATGAATACGAGGCCCTGGTGCACAAGCTGAAACAATATTCCCCTTCTGACAGCCACTAGCGGCAGAGGGCGACTTCTGAGGGACATAGCGAAGGGAGAGTGGCGAGCAGGCAGCTGGTCACAGCACGGGCAGGGGTACGCTTTACAAGGCCCATTGCAAGTTTTATGTCCACCCCAGAAGACAATGTCACCGGTCCCCAGTCGGCAGAGTAGGGTGATTTTACAGAAAAGATGGTGAGGGAGAGTAGTAAGTGGGACCATACAAGAGTCCTAAATGAGCACATCAGTCACTAAAAACTAATGGGTTTCCAAGTGGAATGGCACGAAATTGGCGCGGTACGCATGGAGGTTCTTGATGGACCTGCCGCTAGCGTGTTGTACCGAGCGGGTTGGGTTTCAGTGCAGCTGGTTGCATCATCACTGATAAGCGTACACGCCTGTCGAATGACAGCGTGACAGGCTGCCGCTATCCAAGATGAATAAAGCCTGATTTCTCAGGATTTCATTCTCAACCAGGTGAAAGAAGCTCAACATGAATATGATGCATCATCTCATTGTCCTCACTTCTACCTCCACTGTGTACACTAAAGCCGAGGAACATGGCTATTTTTGCTAGGCACTGGGCTGTAAGCTATAGTTACCTATTTTTAATTTCTGGAGGGCAACACTACCTTGGTCCTCTGTTTTAAACAATAGTTTGGGAGTGCCACATCAGGCACTCATCATTTAATTTTCTGGAGGACCCCAACTACCTCTAATTGGTTTGAAAACTTTTTTGGACTGCACATAACAGGCACCTCAATTTTTTAATTTTCTGTGGGAGGACCACCTAATGCTCCTATGATGTCTGAAAACTTTTTTGACTGCCACATTCAGGCACTACCAAATAATTGTCTCCATAAGCAAGCGCTCCACAGTCGTATTTTTAGCTGCCTCAACACGTTGTCTCCATTGATACTCCACACGTAATCGCCATAGATGCCTCAAAAGTCGTCCCATATGCTGCCTCATACATGGGTCCCTTATCAAAAACAAACTGTGTCAGGCAGAATTTGGGTTGTTTTTCAGGCTTTCACATCAAACTTGTAACTTTGCGCCCCCACCTGCTGTGTAATCCACAAAATATACTGGAAACTTGCTATCATTTACCGATATTTTTATTTCAGCGCTTCTTGTGATCGGTTTAACATTCCCCTCACCAGCCATATCCAAAACATAAAATATAAGAACCTACTACAATTGATCTGATACAAACGTTCTGTCTTCGACGTGCGTTTTTGGGAGTAGCCGAGAGACAGTGGCTTGGATTGGTGAAAGTCGCCCGGCTAAGCGGAGCACTAGATCCATACCCAAGATCCAACTAACATTTTAAACTGCAGCAACGTGTAATCTAATACGAGTTCTGCCTCAAACATGCGTTCCCTTATCAAACGAGCTTGTCAGGCAGAATGTTGGGTTGTTTTATGATTCACATCACACTTGTTAAATTGTCGCACCCCATCAATTTGACGGAATGTATGTTAATCACAAATATACTGGCAACTTTTACATTTACCAAGAATCATTCAGCGCTTCTTCCAAATCGTTTACATTCCCTCACCGCCATAACCCAAACTTATAAGAAACACTACTACACTTGATCTTATACAAAAGGTTCTGAAGTGTTTTGGGGAGTAGCGAGAGACAGGGGCTTGGATTGGCGAAAAAGTCGCCTGGCAGTGGGCGCCAGCTCAATCCCAAGATCCAACGTAAAATAGTTGTAAAACTGCTAGCACCTTTAATCTATATACTAGTTAACTGCCTACCATCATGTTCCCCTATCAAACGAGCTGTGGAAGGCAGAATTTGGGGGTGTTTTCATGGCTTCCACATCAAATAAATTGTAAATTTGTCGCCAACTGCTGTGTAACCCACAAAATATACTGGCAAACTTATCTTTACCCAATATTATTCACCGCGTCCTGCGCTATGTTCACATTCCCCCCACCCGCCTAACCCAAAACATATAGAACACTACTACACTGATCTATAATACAAAAGGTGCTAGAAGTGGGGATTGCTTGGGACGTTAGCCGAGACGGAGAAAGGGATTGGATGGGCGAAAGCTGGATGGCGCGCGGAGCGCCAGCTCCATCCCAAGATCCAACAACATAGTTTTTTAACTGCGCCCTTTAATCTACTACTAGTTCATGCCTCCATAAATGGGCCCCTATCAAACGAGCATGTGTCAGGCAGAAATTTTGGGTTGTTTTCATGCTTCCACATCCAACTTGTTACCTTTGTCGCAACCCCCTGCTGTTGGTAATCCACAAAATATAAGGAAAACTTTTATCATTACGTTTTATTTCAGCGCTTCTTGAGCATCTGTTACATTCCCCTACCGGCCATAACCCAAACTTATAATAAAACTATCCACTTGATCTTTACAGAAAGGTTCTAGAAGTGCTGTGTGTGGAGTAGCCGAGAGACAGGGGCCTTGGATTAGCGAAAGCTCGCTGGCAGCGGAGCGCCAGCCCATCCCAAGATCCAACTAACATAGTTTTAACTGCAGAACATTTAATTATATAGTTCACTGCCTCCATACATGGTCCCCTTACAATACGAGCTGTGTCAGGCAGAATTTAAGGTTTCACAAGAACATAGTGGAAATCGGCCATCTGTCGCCGCCATGCTGGAGACCTGAAGTTGCCAATATAGCAGGCAATTTGGATTGCCCCATCGTCGATCGTAATCATGGACCCTTTCAAAAAAAAAAGTAAAAATAGAACCACTATGCTATTCCATTATTCTAGGTGAAATATTCAAATGACCCGGCCTGCTTGAAAAATATAATTTTTCAAAGTTAAGCGCTTTCTTTGGAGAAGCGAGAGACAGGGGCTTGACAGGCGAAAGCTCGTGCGGCAGTGGACAGCCCAATCCATCCCAAGATTAGGGAAGCCTCAGAGGCATCTCATGCCTATGTGCCACTGTCTGTTTCCTGTCCATTTGCCTACCACGTCCTCCACAGGTCCACCAATGGTCTCCATGCGCAATTTTTAACTCTCCTCATTCCCAGACGCTGGAGCAGGCACGAGATGATATGCAGCACATCATCCCCTTATCAAACGGCTGTGTCCAGCAGATTTTCAGGTGTTTTCACCAAGATACATAATGGCACCGGCCCATCTGTCACCATGCTGGAGACTGAAGTTTCAATCATAGAAGCAATAGGATGCCCCTAGTATAGTCGTAGTACTCTTAATCATGGAGTTGTCTCCATGGCTGCCTCCAATGTCGTCCCTTTATCAAACGAGCTGGTCAGGCTCATTTTTCGGGGGGTTCCACCAGGATACGTTATGGAAATTGGTACTGTCGCCCACCATGCTGTGTTATCGTCTAAAAACTACGTCAACCTTTGTCAATAGGAAATCATTTCAGGCTTCTGATCACCTCTTTGGTGAAACCTGAGTTCAATTTAGGTTATGTCGCCATGACTCTCTAGCCTGCCACTGTGTGATGCCTCTGCATGCCGTCACCTTATAGGTCAGGGTCAATTATTGTATGTTTTAGATGCTATCTAGCCATTCGGTCAATCTGTCATGGCCATCTTTTGCCCATAATTTTGGCATAATGGTGCGATTAAGCAGCTCAGAGGCATCCATGCATGACGCCCTGCTGTTTCCTGTCATTGCGTGTGTGTTCCAATCCTTTTTGAGGTTCCAAGGTGTGTAGGCCAAGCTTCCTGTTGCAGAGCCTTGGTCCCTTGAAAAATGCTCGAGTCCCCATGACTTCAATGGGGATCGTTATTCAAGACGAGCACTCGAGCATCGGGAAAAAGTTGTCTCGAATATGAGGACCGAGCTTTTAGTGCTCGTCATTCTAGCTGCGTCTTTAGAGGGTTAAGGAGAAGTGTCACCAGAATTTCTATTGTGTAGCCAAAATTAAGTATGGACTTTTAAGTAGTAAACTTTTTACTCATGTACCATGTATAATTTTACACAGACCTTAACAGGGAATCTGTGACACAACGGTACCAACACGAAACTTCAGCTCCCTCCAGTAGTGTATATAATCTCCTTTCTAGCATCACCTCTTTCTTAAAATGTCAACCCCCATTTTTGATCCAGGTTCAAAAAAGCTTGGTGCAGCGACAATTTAGCAGCTGGAACCTTGGTTCAGATATCAGAATAAACAACAGTAAGTAATGTATATATTATCGACATCAAAAACTACAGAGCACCACAACCCTTTAGTGCTATCTGAAAGATGAGATTCTCACTTTAAATCTGATACATAACCAATAATTCAACACTACAGGCATCTAAATGATACCTCATCTTTTCCTGAAATGAGCTAGGCTAAAAGGCTGAGGAGGGCTGAAATCAACTAGATGGGCTGTCTGAAGTCACTGGGTACCAGAATGGTATCAGAGAAAGAAGAGAATCTTATTTTCAAATGGAAACCAGTGGAATTAGGTGATCTACCACAACATGAGATATAGGGTAAAGTTAAAGCCACACTAGGAATCTACAGCAGCATTCCCAACCATGATTCTACTACCATACACAATATCTAATTTTAAGGGTTGTTCCCATTCAAACAAATAATGTTATTGATGTATGATGAAAAATTATTAAATTTCCAATTATACTTCTGGTTCAATTCTAACGGTTTTCTAGATCCCCTTTCTGTCATTCTATAGAAAGCTGCTATGTTTTCCAGTGGAGGGAAATCTGAACATGGTCACACATGTGCACAGCTTGTTAGCATAATAGAGAGTAATCCGAATTGGTGTTATACTAGCAAGCACCTGTGTGAACTGAAGTCAGATTAGTCCATGAAAATAGGTTCCTTTCAAGAAAACTCTTTCAAGATTCAACCCCAGAGTGAGTTAGGAAAAATGCTTAGTTCACAGGATAGGGTGGATACAATTTTTGCTCTTACTGCAGATCTCCTATTGGAAATGATGTACATGGTTTCCATAATTCCAGACTTAATGGAATTCAAAGCTTGGGGAGGGGATCTCCACTACCTCACTGTCATGGAGAAGCCACAAAGGCATTTCACTAGGGGAGTTGAAGATTCCTCTTAAGGTATCTGGTTTTCTTAGGCAAGTATACAGTGTCTTTATAAAGCTCTAAAGCTAAAGGGAATGGTACCAATTCAACCCAGTTTAATCTTTTTAGAGGTACATTGGACCCCACCTAGTCTTTGCGTTGTTTAATTGCCTCTGGCAATTCTATTCTGGGGCGTGGGGGGGGGTAATTAAGGAGGAGGTGGGGGGAGGGTAAAAAATAAACTTTGATCATATGCTGACAATCTAATCTGCATTGAGGGAAAACCCCTAATTTATTGGCAAAGTTATGGAAATAGAATTTGGATACAGGTTTAAAGTATTTAATTGGGGCAAATTGCAACTCTTCCTCTCGCTTTGAGTGTAATCTTGCAATCTTTAGAGCAAATAGATATGAATCTTCAGGTGCAGTTTAAATACTTTGCAATTAGGTCTCAGGAAAAGTTTGAGGAGGACTATTTAAAGTGATCGGTGGGTTTCTCTTTTATCTTTGGAAATGTGTAAATTTTAGGGCTAAATGAACGTATAACTGGCACAATTTACCATTCTTAATTTCATCTCCATTTTGATTCAATTACTATGAAGATCTCAAGGGGTAAACAATTTCCTAAAAACCTGTTTCTAATAGTTTGAAGGGGGCAGATTTGAAAAGATTCGGTTGTTGAATATATGGGGTTTTTGTTTGTTTTTATGTAAAAATGTAATTAAGTTCAAATGGTATTATCCCAAATGGTCAATTTGAAAATACGGAAAATCGATATTCAATTTGTTAAAGCGCGCGTGACATCAAACTAATTATGACATTTCAAAATTTGAAATGTAAGTAGACAAATGGGAAATGGTATCCAATTTATTAAGGGGGTAATCTATCTGCCTGAAAGCAGGATTTTGAATTCGATATGGCACTTTCCAAACCAATTTTTTTTATTTTTTTTTTGTCAATAACCGCAACACTTCTCCTCCAGCATTTCTTCACAACTGCAGAAACCTTGTGGGAACACATTTGCTTGTCAGGCAAGTGCTCACAAGTTACCACCTATCCGCGCAGCCGTCCGAATCCAACATGGGGCTGGTGCCTCACTGTTACTATGCGTGTGAGTAAGTTTTCTTTTCCCGACGCGATGCTGATCGTGACTATCTAGGTAAGAGTGAGGTTGGGTTATTGAACCGTCGGGTCTAATGATGTCGAAGGCAGTGTCAGCCACACGCAGCCCCCATATCTGTTTTTCCCGCGCTGACCCTCAACCTGACGAGGAAGAGAGCCCATTTGATTGTGTTTTGTAGGGGTGCTATATACGAGCCTGTACCGCAAGATGCTTTCAGCTCCCCACAGACTTCAACTAAAGGAGGAGAGGCCTTTTTATATTTATATACCCACAGAGAAGCAGAACAAACACATAAACAAGCGCTGTGTGACATCCCACCTTGTAGTTGTAGATGCGTAACAAATTGGTAACGTTACTAGTAGTAGATTAGAGTTCGTAGTACGATTAAAGGTGCTGGGATGCAAAGCGGGAGACAGCGGCAAACAAGAGTTCGCCGGGTATTACAAAGCACAGGAGGAAGAGTATGAGGAGGAGTGTACAAAAAACAACTATGTAGTTGGATCCGACGAGGGATAGAAGGCGGGGCTCCCGGAAAAGGTTATGGACGAAAGTGACAGCAGAGATGGCCGCCTTAACCAGATCGTGGCCCGAATCCTGCCATGTTAATACCTCCCGCTCAGGTCAGCCGGAGTTCACTACTTATTCAGGTGCATGGAAGTGCATGTCTTGAACACAATTTAACAAGTTCATCATGGTTCAGTCCGATAAGAGTCCACCGCCTCGCTACTGTTGCATGAAAAGTTGATTGCAGCTGCGACCAAAAGACATCAAGTGCGCCACATCCCGTTTATAGATACCTGTTTGGCCTCCCGAAAAAATTGCAAAACCCCGACGAAAGTGCGCCTGCGGACCTTAATAAATAGCACCCAATGGTCAGAGTGCACATGCAATCTCTGCACATAAAAAGCACACGCAGAGAACACGGTGTGAAATAAACACAAGTGTCGTGAGGGCCTAATAGATTAGCATGAAGGCTTAACTAACTAGAGAGATTTTGAAGGATGCCCCACTTTGTGAGTCACTATCTTACAGAGCTTCTTTCCATTCCTGATACCCCATTTTGTCTTAATCGAGGTCTTAGGCATGTGTCATCTGCTATGGAGGATGAACAAATTAGATCTTTTTCTTGGATACAATTCACTTATGGTTTAAATACAGATGACTTTCTGAGATTTTTGCAGCTTTTGCACACTTTAATCGCAAGTAAATGCAAAACAAATATAGCTTTAGAATTACATGATTATATAGAGTTTTTACACAATTGTAAAATTAGATGTAAAATATATAACTCTTTAGTGAAGGGTTGTTCAATTTGCCTTAGACACGGTTCACTAATAAATGGGAGAAACGGATCAGATTAACTTCTGATCTTAATTGGTCACTGAAGTATGGGAATATTTCAAGATGTTCAATTAGTTGAAATAACAGATTGATTAAGTGTAAAATTGTTAAGAGGGTCTATTATACTTCTGCTGATCTGATAAAGATGGGAATTAGGGGATTTTCAGAAGATGTGGTGTTGTTAGGGCTAATTTTCATTTTCTTTTGTAATTTTCTTTTAATTTTCTTAACATGTGGGGTTGTTTGGATATAATACATTTTTGGAAAGACATGCTGAATACTCATATGTTTCAAGTATATAGGGACTGGATTTAAAACTCTCTATCTTCTTGTCCATCTTTGGCATTATTAATTATCCCTGTATAAGTATGGGGATATTCTATATAGGTATGGGGCTTTTCTATATTGTAAGAAAAAGTGGCAGTAGAGAAATACCTACCAAAGTACATTATCACACTATTATCATTATCACAAAATACATTAATCACACTATGCCACTGTGTTTATTTTTGCAACATCGGATACATTAAAGAAGATGAGCCCACTATGTATGTGATTGTCTCCGGACAAGAAACCTTTTTGTTGTTTATTGTGTAACTCCCGACTTCAGAGTTGTTACATGCACCTCAAGCATTTGAGAATGGGCTGGAATCAATCGTGACACAGGTGAGTTGGCTATTATCTGTTTTTTTCTGAACCAAAGTACATTGGTACATGCTAACTTTAAGAATACAACTGTTCAAAAAGAATAAGGCATTCAGCCAGGGCAATATTACAACTTTAATTGGAAATGGAATTTTTCTTTTCTTCTCCAGTGAAAGGATGAGGAGAGGTTGGATGGAGGTTAGGGACTCATTTGTATAGAGTTGTTAATGTGGTAATTTTTTTCTATTATGTATAACAAATCTGACATCTTTTATATTTACATAATGTAATAAAGATTTAAAAAAATGAAAGCAAATTTAAAGAAATGTATGGAAAAGATTCACACAATTACAGTATATCCCTTACATGATTATAATTTTTCTTACCACTGCTTAGTGGGAACCTGTTATAGCTACTGTAGGTTTTGTTGCAGTAATTCTTATCATTTTCAACAATCCCTTGGACCTCACTTCATTAATTTAATTTAATATATTATTGGCAAAGTCCCTATATGTTCCTACAGGAATTATAATTATGTGTTTATCCACATAAAAATTTCAAAATCAAAACAACTAACAAAGGTCATAGCCAAAATCAAGACCAAGTGCAATCATTAGCTAAGAATCTCTTAAAAGTCAGTCATTAACAAAGAGGAAATAAAATCAGACATAAGACAAAATGAAAGACAGGTGGCCAAAGATACCAAAACAAATCCTAAGAAATTTTTTAAGTATATCAATGCAAATAAAATTGTGTCAGAGCAGGTTGGACCCCTTTATTATGAAAATGGCTAATTGGTGACTGGAGAACAAGAGAAGGCGGAGATACTAAATTTTTTTTTTAGCTCCGTTTATACACTAGGACAGTGATGGCGAACCTTTTAGATACAGAGTGCCCAAACTACAACCAAAACACACTTTTATGTTGCAAAGTGCCAACATGACAATTTAAGCAGTAACCTATTGATCTCTGCTGTATCACAAGTTTCAATCATATTGACGTCGTGAGGACACCAATACACTAGAAAGTAGGAGACATTTGGATTGTAGCTTCCCTCCAGGGCCCCCTCAAGAGGAAGAATCAGGGGACACAAAGCCGGAGCTCCAACGATAATCCATCTCTGTCCACACCTGCTCACTCCTCCTGTAGTCCTGGCAGCCAAGTAGGTGTCACATTAAAATAGCACTGAGCATGGCGCTTCCTGGGCTGTCTTGACTGCAGGAGGAAGCCTTGAGTATTATCTGGTAACTTCAGTGCTGGGTGCCCACAGAAAGGGCTCCGAATGCCACCTCTGGCACCCGTGCCATAGGTTCGCCACCACTGCACTAGGAGAAAGCACTTTTGAAGTGTGAGGTGCCATTCTAGATGGTGCATCCTGTATTGTACTAGACTGGCTGAATGCAGACATGATCCAATCTAGGCTCAATAAAATCAATGTGTACAAGGCTCCTGGACCAGATGAGTTACACCCCAGAGTTCTTAACCCCTTAATGCTCTGCACCGTAGCTCTACTGCGCAGAGGTATAGGGAATGTATGAAGAGGGCTCAGGGGCTGAGCCCTCTTCATATAGAGGTGGGGGTTGTTGCATATTGCAGCAAACCACCACCGCTAATAACCGTGGTCGGGCCGGGGGGGGAACTGGGGGGGGGGGGGGGGGGGGGCGATCGGCTTGCATGCTAGCGCTCGGGTCTTCGTTTGACCACAGGTCCTCGAGCGCGGAGGCTGTTTGTAATGCAAAATCCACTAAGATTAGCACCACAACAGATTTATTTAGTCTGGAAAAGAGACAATTACGAGGGAGCTAAATATCTAAATTATAAAAATATATGAATGGTTCCATACAAAAATATGGTGGAAAGTTGTTCCAGATTAAATCAAATCAAAAGACGAGGGAGCACTGTCTCCATATGGAGGAAAAGAAGGTTTAATCACCCCCAGGCGACAGGGCTTTTTTACTATGAGAACTGTCAACCTGTGGAAAAGCCTGCCTCAGGCTCTGTTCACAGCAGGGCAGGACAGCAGAGAACATTAAGAAGGGCATAGATGCCTTTTTAATCTAAAAACAATTGACAATATGTTATATAGAATTGTTTCCCCAAATCATTTCCTCACCCAATCCCGTCCCTTCTTGGTTGAACTTGAAGGACATGTGTCTTTTTTTCAGCCGTATTAAAACTATGATACATGAATGTCATACAATATTTATAAAAAACATCAAAACATTTACAATAATATTTCAACTCTAAAATATATTTTGGTATGCTACAATGTAAAAGCTGTCAAAAACTAAACCCTGTTCGTAGGAGCATATATAGGTTTATTAGGAATGTGTCAGACATTAGAATAAACATATCCTTTTGTATACTCCAGTGTGCACCTGTCGTCAAAGAAGGAATTTCAAACTCGGATAATAAAATTATAGCACATGAAACGATCATGGCATTTTTTTATCTTTGGGATGTAATATTTCTACGAAAAATGATTATGATTGATGGGCTAGCAACTATTGTATAGTTATCAAGACCAAACAAGGGAGAGATCGTTTCTTCTAGCAATGCTCTAGGGCAAGTTTTCACATCAAAGAAAGGTAGATGTATTTACATTTATCTATGAATAACGGAATTAAAATAGCTCTCTCAAAATGGCTAAATGTTTAAGCTAAAAAATAAGCCCAAAAAAGCAAGAAAACAGGTTATAAAATAATAATAGAGCACTGTTTTTGTAAAAAAAATGTAAATGGAAGTAAAATACAAAAAAAAAAAATTACACTTTTTTTTTTTGCTTCAAGAGGTAGGTACTTCAAGCTTCTCTCACAGTGACGTACTCAGAGGTGCGCAACTATACAACAATCTATTTAATTATACCAGTCTAACAAAGCCATATTACTTTAAAAAAAGCAAGGGTTTCCTGAAAATCCTTGTGAGCCAGTAAGTGAAAGGTAAGGATAAATATATACATTAAAGAATATAAGAGGCAACATTTCGACTGTACTTAACTGCACAAATTGAAAATGGAAGAAAGTGAGCAGGAAAATCCAATAAATGAAACAGTATGTGTAACAACTTTTTAGGCATGGCTTTGTTTTGTTTTTAAAGACAACCTGCTCTATAGGGAGTTGCAACGTGAAGGAAACATCTAGACCCCTAACACACTTACAGAGGTGATGTTAGAATTCTGGCCAGGACGCTTTGTCAGCTAAGAACTGAACTGATAGTGATGAGCTCCAGTTCTGGTTTTCAGCATTCAGGACGGACGTTCTAGCTAGCACCTGCTGCAAAGCTGATGTGAGTTAGAGGCATCACACTCGCTGGTGTGTATAGGGCCCAAATAAATGCAAAGGCACTAAATAGAATCTATATGATACTATTGAGAAATATGTTGAGTATTATGATGGATCAGAAGGAAGAGCGACACGCTACAATCAAGGCAATTTAAGCAATTTAAAAAAAAAATAGACTATATATTTTTGAAAGGTATTATATTTATGTTAATTTTTTCCATATATTGTGAAATAATAAGTATTTTCTCCAATACATTGTCCCACTCCTGTAAATTTTCCTTCTGTTACATTTTCATTCCTGGTTACCTGTATAAATAATGGGGCTTATTTACAAAGGGTCCAACTTTAGGCGGCCGTGCACGGTCTTGAAAAGGTATTTAACAGGTGTCTGCACTGGGATGTTTCCCACATGATCATTTTTGGCGCAGGCTGTGCTGGCTTCCATGTGACACAAATTGGGGGGCGCGTGCCGACGCACATCCAAATTATGTCGGACTGGTGAGTGGGGATTTAACTTTCAAATTGCACTTACATGCACCAAAGAGAAGAATGTGGACTCCGTCGGAATGAGTGTGGAAGGACACATGCAGGAACATGCGTGGCGATCTTAGTGAATCGGCGGCAGGAGTGATGATCGTCGGACACATTGCACTTCTGTGAACTTCGTCGAACAGTTAAGTAGTGTGCCCCAGATGTATTTCAGGTTGTTTAAAAACAACTTTTCATGTCCTGAGACCAACATCTCCATGATCAAGCATCACTGTAGAATGGGGAGCATTTGGAGGAACAACAATGTTTAAAGTTTCATCTGGAATACTAAAACTACTATTTTAACCCTCTTATGAATTTAACTGGACTTAATAGGAAATGTCCTAATATGAGCAATGCTTTTACTTAATTTCTCTCTTATAAAATAAAGGTGATGGTACTTATATTTTACATTTTCCTTAAAATCATTTATTTCAATCATTTAGAAGAGTTGGTTCACGTCAAGTATAAAGTATGAGGAAACATATAAACCGTTCAGTTTATTTTAAGTTGTTAGTAAATGAAAAACTCATAATTTAGCATAAGTGAAAAAGATAATAATATCTTGTAATATCTTGTGCAAATTATCTCATAATGTGTGCCTTCAGTGTGATGATAATTAATGAAAACAGAAAGGCATCTCAGTTGATTAAATTAATTTCAAATCTATCCAAAATCAGCATTCTCCATGTCCCATATAGAGATTTTTTTTCTTGTAGTTTTAATCAAAGCTTTATTACTTCTAGCCCCGAAAACTACACATGAATCTTAAGAAAGGGTCTAATGGAAAATTTAATTATGCAAAAGAGCACAAGCATTTTTCACTAATATATGTGATGTAGGCAACACAGCTTTGCCATTAAATTTTTATTTTATGATCTCTGCTGTTCGTTTATATTTTAAGCGTGGCTGAGTCTAGTAAGGACAACGCATATTATGAGAATGGAGCAAGAAGCTTGGTTGTTAAATCACAAATACTTTCATTAATTTTTAAAGCTTCACACACCGTTTTCCTTTTAAGATTGTTTTTTTTTATTGAGTTAAGATAAAGATTAGAGATGAGCGAACACTAAAATGCTCGGGTACTCGTTATTCGAGACGAACTTTTCCCGATGCTCGAGTGCTCGTCTCGAATAACGAACCCCTTGAAGTCAATGGGAGACTCGAGCATTTTCAAGGGGACCAAGGCTCTGCACAGGGAAAGTTGGCCAACAACCTGGGAAACCTCAGAAAAGGATTGGAAACACCAGGAAATGGACAGGAAACAGCAGGGGGGGCAGCATGCATGGATGCCTCTGAGGCTGCTTAAACGCACCATTATGCCAAAATTCTGGGCAACAGCATGGCCATGACAGAGTGACAGAATGAAGCTAGATAGCATCTAAAACATCCAATAATGACCCTGACGTATAGGGAATGTATGAAGAGGGCTCACGGGCTGAGTCCTCTTCATATAGAGTTGGGGGTTGTTGCATATTGCAACAAACCACCACCGCTAATAACCGTGGTCGGTGCTTGCACCGATCGCGGCTATTAAACCATTAGTTTGCCAGCGGCTTTTAAAAGACGGCCATATTTATTTATTCCGATCGCCAAGCCCCCGAATGTCATCAGGGGGGGGTGGCGATCGGTTGCCATGGTAGCCTCGGGTCTTCGTTTGACCCAGGTCCTCAGCGCTGGAAGGCTGTAATGCTAACCACTAAGATTAGCACCAACTAGATTTATTTAGTCTGGAAAAGAGACAATTACGAGGGGATTAATTTATAAAAATATATGAATGGTCCATACAAAACATATGGTGGAAAGCTGTTCCAGATTAAATCAAATCAAAAGACGAGGGAGCACTGTCTCCATATGGAGAAAAGAAGGTTTAATCACCCCAGGCGACAGGGCTTTTTTACTATGAGAACTGTCAATCTGTGGAAAAGCCTGCCTGGTCACAGCAGGGACAGCAGAGAGCATTTAAGAAGGGCCTAGATACCTTTTTACATCTAAAAAACATTGACAATTATGTTATATAGAATTGTTTCCCCTAAATCATTTCCTCATCCAATCCCGTCCCTTCCTTGGTTGAACTTGAAGGACATGTGTCTTTTTTCAGCCGTATAAACTATGATACTATTAATGTCATACAATATTTTATAAACATACAAAACATTTACATATATATTTCAACTCTAAAATATCTTTTCGTATGCTACAATGTAAAAGCTGTCAAACTAACCTGTATCAGTATGGGCATATATAGTTTATTAGGAATGTGTCAGACATTTAGAATACTAACATATCCATTTGTTATACTCCAGTGTGCACCTGTCGTCAAGAAGTGAATTTCAACTTTGTATAATAAAATTATAGCAACATGAAAAGATCCTGGCATTCTTTTTTATCTTTGGGATGTAATATTTCTAGAAAAATGATATGATTGATGGTAGCACTATTGTATAGTTATCAAGACCAAACAAGAGGAGAGATCTGTTTCCTCTAGCAATGCTCTAGGGCAAGTTTTCACATCAAAGCAAGGTAGATGTATTTACATTTATCCATGAATAACGGATTAAATAGCTCTCTCAAATAGCTAAATGTTTAAGCTAAAAATAAGCCCAAAAAGCAAGAAACAGGTAAAATAATAATAGAGCACTGTTTTTGTAAAAAAATGTAAATGAAGTAAAATACAAAAACAAAATTACACTTTTTTTTTTGCTTTCAAGAGGTAGGTACTTCAAGCTTCTCTCACAGTGACGTACCTCAGTGGTGTAACTATACAACAATCTATTTAATTATTACCAATCATAAAAAAGACATATTACTTTACAAAAAAGCAAGGGTTTCCTGAAAATCCTTGTGCTGACAGTAATGTGAAAGGTAAGGAAATATAGACATAAAGAATATAAGTGCATACATTTCGACTGTACATAACTGCACAAATTGAAAATGGAAGAAAGTGAGCAGGAAAATCCAATAAATGAAAAGTATGTGTAACAACTTTTCAGGCATGGCTTTGTTTTCTGTTTTTAAAGACAACCTGCTCTATAGGGAGTTGCACATGACAGGAGAACATCTTAGACCCCTAACACACTTACAGCATGTGCTGGTTAGAATTTCTGGCCAGGACGCTGTCAGCTAGAACTGAACTGATATGCTGAGCTCAGTTCTGGTTTCTCAGCATTCAGGACGGACGTTCTAGCTAGCACCTGCTGCAAAGCTGATGTGAGTTAGATGCATCACACTCGCTAGTGTGTATGGGTCCAATAAATCCAAGTGCAATAAATAGAATCTTATGATATACTTTTGAGAAATATGTTGAGTATGACTGGATCAGAAGGAAGAGCGACACGCTCCAATCAAGGCAATTTAAGCATTTAAAAAAAATAGACTAATATATTTTTTGAAAGTATTATAATTTTATGTTTAATGTTTTTTCCATATATTGTGAAATAATAAGTATTTTCTCCCATACATTTTGTCCCACTCCTGTAAAGTTTTCCTTCTGCTTTACATTTTCATTCTTGGTTACCTGTATTAAATAATGGGGCTTATTTACCAAGGGTCACACTTTTGGCGGCCTGTGCACGGCTTGAAAAGGTATTTAACAGGTGTCTGCACTGGGATTGTTTCCCACATGATCATTTTTGGCGCAGCTGTGCTGGCTTCCATGTGACACAAATTGGGGGGCGTGCCGACGCACAATCCAAATTATTCGGACTGAGTGCGGGATTTAACTTTCAAATTGCACTTACATGCACCACAGAGAAGAATGTGGACTCCGTCGGACCTGAGCGTGGAAGTGACACATGCAGGAAATTGCGTGCGCGATCTTAGTGAATCGCGGCAGAGTGCATGATCGTCGGACAATGCACTTTCTGTGAACTTCGTCGAACAGTTAAGTAAGTGTGCCCCGATGTTTTTCAGGTTGTTTAAAACAACTTTTCATGTCCTGAGACTCAACATCTCCATGATCAAGCATCACTGTAGAATGGGGAGCATTTTGGAGGAACAACAATGTTTAAAGTTTCATCTGGAATACTAAAACTACTATTTTAACCCTCTTATGACATTTACTGGACTTAATAGGGAAATGTCCTAAATATGAGCAATGCTTTTACTTTATTTCTCTCATATAAATAAAGGTGATGTACTTATATTTTACATTTTCCTTAAAATCATTTTATTTCAATCATTTAGAAGAGTTGTGTTCACGTCAAGTTATAAAGTATGAGAAACATATAAACCATTCAGTTTAAAGTATGTTAGTAAAATGAAAACTACATAATTTATGCATAAGTGAAAAAAGATAATAATATCTTGTAATATCTTGTGCAAAATATCTCATAATGTGTGCCTTCAGGTGATATAATTAATGAAAACAGAAAGGCATCTCAGTTGATTTAAATTTAATTTCAAATCTATCCAAAATCAGCATTCTCCATGTCCCATATGAGATTTTTTTTTCTGTAGTTTTAATCAAAGCTTATTACTTCTAGACCAGAAACTACACTGCAAATCTAAGAAAGGGTTAATGGAAAAATCTCTAATTATGCAAAAGATGCAAGCATTTTCACTAATATATGTGTATGTAGGCAACACAGCTTTGCCATTAAATTTTTATTTTATGATCTCCTGCTGTTCGTTTTATATTTTTAAGCTGGCCTGATCTAGTAAGGACAACGCATTATTATGAGAATGGAGCAAGAAGCTGTTTGTTAAACTCACAAATACTTTTCATTAATTTTTAAAGACTTCACACACCGTTTTCCTTTTAAGATTGTTTTTTTTATTGAGTTAAGATAAAGATGTTTAAATTTAGAGCTCATTACACACAGTAAGGATAGTTAGGCCACTTATGCTGTTCTACCAATTTTGATTATTTAAAGTAATCAATTGGTTGAACCATAACCACACTGGAGGGTCAGTTAAGCCTTTCTATATGGCAATGATAAAAAAATGTTAAAGGGACATTCTTGAATGTTATAGTTACACCTTTTTACAGTATAGCAATGTTATGTCTTGTATAGTGAAACATTATAACAATATTTACTGTACCTTTTATCAATTCTTTTTTATGCTTATTATTTGTAAGGGGGCTACTTGCTACGATATTTCTATCATAGCTACGAATTCTATCCATGATCATAAGATAGACTATCTGATAACTGTATTGTATTCACTATAGCACCGAGGCAGCAGGCCCACTGTCTTGGGGTTGTGCTAGACACTGACCTTTCCTTTTCACCATATATTCAATCTCTTGCTCGCTCTTGCCGGATGCATCTCAAAAACATCTCCAGAATCCGATCGTTTCTGACATTTGAAACTCCTAAAATGCTAATTGTTGCACTTATTCACTCTCGACTAGACCACTGTAACTCCCTACTAATCAGTCTTCCATTCGCTAAGCTCTCTCCTCTTCAATCTATTCTTAATGCAGCAGCCAGGCTTGTCTTTCTGGCCAAACGCTACACAGATGCCTCCAGTTTGTGCCAATCACTGCACTGGCTTATACTTTGAGAAAATATGATTGAGTATGACTGGATCAGAAGGAAGAGCGACACGTCCAATCAAGGCAAATTTAAAAGGGGGGGGCATTTAAAAAAAATGGAATAATATATTTTTTGAAAGTATTATTAATTTATGTTTAATGTTTTTCCATATATTGTGAAATAAGAAGTAGTTTCTCCCATTACATTTTGTCCCACTCCTGTAAAGTTTTCATTCGCTTAATTTTCTTCTTGGTTCCTGATTAAAAATGGGGCTTATTACCAAGGGTCACACTTTTGGCGGCTGTGCACGGCTTGGACAGGTATTAACGGTGCCTGCACTGGGAGTGTTTCCCACATGATCATTTTTGGCGCAGCTGTGCTGGCTTCCATGTGACACAAATTGGGGGGCATGCCGACACACAATCCAAATTATCGGACTAGTGCGGGGTTTTTGGGATTTAACTTTCAAATTGCAACACAGAGAAGAATGTGGACATCGGTCGGAACTGGCGTGGAAGTACACATGCAGGAATTGCTTGGTGCGCGATTCTTAGTGAATCGCGCAGAGTGCATGACGTCGGACAATGGCACTTTCTGTGAACTTTGTCGTCGAACAGTTAAGTAAGTGTGCCCCGATGTTTTTCAGGTTGGTTAAAACAACTTTCATGTACTGAGATCAACATCTCCATGATCAAGCATCACTGAGAGGGGCATTTTGGAGAAACAAACAATGTTTTAAAGTGTCTCTGGAATACAAAACCGACTATTTAACCCTCTTATGACATTACTGAACTTAATAGGAGAAATGTCCAAATATGACAATGCGTTTACTTTATTTTCTTCAATAATAAAGGTGAATGTACTTATATTTTACATTCCTTAAAATCATTTTATTTCAATCATTCGAAGAGTTGTGTTCACGTCAAGTTATAAAGTATGAGAAAATATTAAACCACATTCAGTTAAAGTATGTTAGTAAAATGAAAAACTACATAATTTATGCTAAGTGAAAAAGATAATAATATATTGTAATATCTGTGCAAATATCTCATAATGGGTGCTTCAGGTGATATAATTAAGGAAAACAGAAAGGCATCTCAGTGATTAAAATTTAATTTCAAATCTATCCAAAATCCGCATTCTCCAGTGTCCCATTGAGATTTTTTTTTCTGTAGTTTAATCAAAGTTATTACTTTAGACAGAAAACTACACTGACCAAATCTAAGAAAGGGTTAAGGGAAAAAATCTCTAATTATGCAAAAGATTGCAAGCATTTTCACTAATATATGTGTATGTACGGCAACACAGCTTGGCCATTAAATTTGATTTTATGATCCTGCTGTTAGTTTTATATTTTTAAGCGGCCTGATTAGTAAGGACAACGCATTATTATGAGAATGGAGCACGAAGCTGTTTGTTAACCTCACAAATAGTTTCATAATTTTTAAAGACTTCACACACGTTTTCCTTTAGATTGTTTTTTTTATTGAGTTAAGATAAAGATGTTTAAATTTAGAGCTCTTACCACAGTAAGGATAGTTAGGCCACTTATGCTCCTGGTTCTCCCAATTTTGGATTATTTAAGTACTCAATTGGTTTGAAAACATAACCACACTGGAGGGTCAGTTAAGCTTCTATATGGCAATGATAAAAAATGTTAAAGGGACATTCTTGATGTTATAGTTACACCTTTTTACAGTTATAGCAATGTATATGTCTGTATAGTGATGAAAACATTATTTAAACAAATATTTACTGTCCCTTGTAATCAATGCTTTTTATGCTTATTATTTGTAAGGGGGAACTTGCTACGATATTTCTATCATTAGTACGAATTCTATCCATGATATAAGATAGACTATTGATAACTGTATTGTATTCACTATAGCAGAGGCAGGCAGGCCCACTGTATTGGGGTTGTGCTAGACATGACCTTTCCTTTCACCATATATTCAATCTCTGTCGCTCTGCCGGATGATCTCAAAAAACATCTCAGAATCCGATCGTTCTGAAATTTTGAAACTCTAAAATGCTAATTGTTGCACATATTCACCACGAATAGACCACTGTAACTCCCTACTAATCCGTCTTCCATGCGTAAGCTCTCTCCTCTTCAACTTTCTCTATGCAGCAGCCAGGCTGTCTTTCTGGACCAAACGTACAAGATGCCTCCAGTTTCGTGCCCATCATGCACGGGCTACCTTCTCCTTCTGTATTCCCTTTTAAAATATAACCTAATCCACCACAAAGCTTCTGAATAATGCGGCACAATCCTATCTCTCGTTCTCTCATCTCAGTCTATCGCCCTTCGATCTGCCGGTGCATTGGATTAATCTATTCTACCTTAATTCGAACACCTCCCCTGCACATCCAGGAAACTTCTACCGAGGTTTCTCCAATTCTCTGAATTGCCCTTACCACCGGACTCTCAGACTAATATCCACCTTCAAAGTTTCAAACGTGCTCTAAACCATCATCTTTAGCAAGCCTATCCACATCGCTAACTGCATGAAACGTCAGCTCTCCCTTTACTAATCCCTCCTAATGTTCCTCCTCCCGGTTGTTATGGAAACCGCCAGATTATTACCAAGCTCAGGCTTCTCTGCAGTATTTATCACCTAGGACCCTGTAAAATAAGATGACGTGTGATGGCTGGTTCAAAGCAAGCAAAATTTTTATTTATTAAAATTATTAAAATTATTGTATATTGCTTCATTTAAAAATGGCTGGGCCATAAAAAACCTCTTGTTGTCAACACCCTAACCCTCACATTTTGTGAGCAGGGCCCTCCCTAATATTGTCCATATGACTGTTTGTTCTTTGTAGGTATATAGTTGTATACACTCACTGGCACCACTTTATTAGGTACACCGTCGAATGCTTACTTTCTATAAGCCATCACATTGACGGCAAATAAGTGCATTTAGGCATGTAGACAGGGTTCGAGACCCATCTCTTGCAGTTCAAACGGCGCATCAGTCGTATGGGGAAAGAAGGTGATTGAGTGCCTTTGACGGGCATGGTTGTTGGTGCCAGAAGGGCTGGTCTGAGTATTCAGAAACGATGATCTAATGGGGATTTCACGACACCATCCAAAGGGTAAGAGAATGGTCCGAAAAAGAAAAAACATCCAGTGAGCGCAGTTAGTGGGCGGAAATGCTTGGTGATGCCAAGAGTCAGCGGAGGGAGGAACGGGCAGGAGGCAGACTGGTTCGAGCTGATAGAAGGCAACAGGAATCAAATCGCCCAACTTTACAAACAAAGTAGGCAGAAGAAAGAGGCATCTCGAAGCACAGTACGTCGAACTTGAGGCCGGATGGGCTACAGCAGCAAGAAGAACACACCGGGTTTGCCACTCTTTTCAGCTAATAAGACCAGGAAACTGAGGCTACAATTTGCACAAGCTCATCGAAATTGACAGAAGAGATTGGAAAAACATTCCCGGTAGATGAGTCTCGATTTTTGTGCGACATTCGCGATGGTAGGGTCAGAATGGGCATTGTCGCGCCGGTCAAAAACATGAAAGCATGGATCCATCCTGTGCCTTGTATCAATGGTTCAGGATTTGGTGGTGGTTGTCCATGGTGTGGGGAACTTTTCTTGGCACTTTTTGGGCCCCCTGGTACCAATGAGCATCTTTGACAATGCCACAGCCACCTAGTATTGTTGTGACCACTGTCCATCCTTTATATGACCACAATGTCTTCACCCAACATCTGATGGCTACTTTCAGCAGGATTAAGCACCAGTCATAAGCTGAATCATCTACAGACTGGTTTTCTTGAACAGACAATGAGGTCACTGTACTCAAATGGCCTCCACAGTCAACCAGATCTCATCAATAGAAGCATATTTTGGGATGTGGTGGAAGGGAGATTCGCATCTGGATGTGCTGTTGACAAATCTGCGGGCAACTGTGTGATGCCATCATGTCCAATAGGACAAAAATCTCAGAAGGAATGCTTCAACACCTTGTTCAATCTATGCCACGAAGAAATTGAGGCAGTTCTGAAGGCAAAAGGGGGTCCCACAGTTATAGCCTGGTTGTACCTACTAAGTGACCTGTGAGTGTAGATCCTCTATGATTGTAAAGCGCGTACAGAATGTGAGTTGTGAGTTGCTAAATATCCAATTGCTCGTGGATCTGTAAGAAACGTGATGGAAGGATTCTGAAAAGATGGAAGGATATTGAAAGTAAAAGAAAGAAGGTTAGGGTCTGAAAGTGGAAATTGGTAATTGCCTCCCTGACATGTTTTGCAAGTTACTGTTATCAAGCATGGGATATGGGCACAATCAATACCCCAATAAGGGGTTTTCTCATGTAAGAAAGTTCATAAAATTAATTCCTCTAGTGATGTTACACCAATAAAGATATTTTTTAACCCCCTTACTTTACAATTTTACTAGTTTTATTGATCACATCAAACTGGTAGGGAGCCAAGGATAGGGCCACCTAATTAGAATGCAAACATTAAATCCTATTCTCCCAAAGGTACTACATCCACAAACATTGACCAAAATAAAAGGCTATAGACACAAAGTGGTTATAGATACGTTATATTTATGTTAGGGAGGATCAAGGAAATTCAGCGTTTAGTGTGCGTTGGCTGCGGTGTTTATGATCAATAAGCATGCTGCCATCATAAGAATAATTCAGACACATTTGTGATTTAAATCTCACTCATGCGATCATGGCATGGCAAATCTGCATGCTAACTTTATTTGGTTTCACAAAAACTATGATAGAATGATGGAAAGAAGAAGCAGAAGGGGCGGGAGAAAGAAGGACTTCCAAGCTCGTTGTAGTCTTCTTTGATTGGAGAACCTCTTGCTGTTGTTATGACGTTCAGGATTGAAGTCTTGTTGACATTCTTTTAGCTTAATTGTCTTCATTAGATCCACGATCCGGGCCATTTATAATAAGTCTCTGTTACAATGATTTAGGAAAATAGAAACAAGTAGAAATGTGACTGGATTTGATCTATCAGCAGGTTTACCTTAACAGGGCCCCATAAATCTGAATTCTATCAGCTACTCTTAGTCTAGAAGGACCTATAGATCGACATTGTTCTTCGTTCTCCTCTTCACAGTTGGATGACGCAGACACCTTGGGGTGGACTTTCACATATGGAATAAATCCTTACTCTACCTCTCCTATCAAGGGGGCGGTTTGATATGTTTCAGGGGTGGTGGATCTAGAGGGGATACTTGATTATGCAAATTAGGTAAATGAGTCAGGGGTCTTTGGCTTGTCTAACTACTGATACCCATGATACTCGGTGGAATTGATGGGGGCGGACCACAAAAACACCCCACTAAGTGGACAAGAAGCAAAATCACAATCCCAATATAGTCGCACTAAAGGAAACCCTTCCAATCCCCCATCCACAAATGAAGGTCCACTATAGCGTCCACTTCCAGTTTCTTGGGTTCCCTGGACAGCCCTTCAATCTCTTACGGCATGGGAATCCGATCCATAGGGCGCATGTCATCTGGGATGTATATGGACAAGCCGCTACCACATCTTACAGACTTCTCCTTCCAGCAAGGATCATGTCCAAAGCACATTCGGTTCTGGGAAGCATCTCGATATAATTCACAAATCTCATGCTGAAACAAAAAAAACAGTTAACCAACAACATCTTTAATCATAGCTCTTTGGGGAATAATGATTGTTCAGGGGATACCCTGCCACTATCTGATTGTGGGCCTTGTAATCATCTGGAACCCCCCTTGTGCTCCCACTGTATCTGTATAAAAGTGTCATCTAGGTGATTTTCTCTTCCAGAATCCGTTGGGATTCTTACCTTTTCTATGTGTCGTTCACCATATCCCTGGGGATCACTAGGAAGGAATGCAAACAAGTTTTTACACAGTACATTACACCTTACAGCCTCGTAGGCCTGGACTGAATCTCCTATCCCCACAAATACAGTACAACATCAGACATGCTACTACAGGGTTACCTGTGCTGTCCAATGTTAAAGAAGGTAATGCGGTTGCACCGATCTATTTTTTTTATTTCTTATCCTGCCTCTCCCGCTCCCGTAGGTAAGTATCCACCGGGAAGGCATCCTGGTCAGCCTATAGATAAGTAGATAGTATGGTTTGGGTGTCCTGAGCAGACAGTCAGTCAGAAGAGGACCAGCTAGCAGAAAAGAATAAGTAATTTGCAATAGAAAGCGTGGAAGCATGCTGATTCCTCAGTTCACAGAGTGGCACTGGTCAGCAGGACTTCGGAAAGGACCTCATAGCGGAAGGCTCCAGACGCTCTCTCTGGTGTGTTTCTGACCAACCACTAGTCTCCAGGCTTCAGGTTATGCGTCCGAGGTCTCTGTCTGCATCTGAAAAAGGAAAATTTTCTTGTCCAAAAGGAAAACACTTTTGCGACCTTTCCACGGCTGGCTCAACAGGTGTCGCAGTTCCACCTGTTCTGCCATCATCTCTAGGGTTGTGGGAAGTAGGGCTTATCTGGGTGCACAGCCAAAAAGTACTTCAAAGGGGGGGAGAATCATCTTTCGTGGGGGGGTGGTCCTAACTGAATGGTGGCAGCAGGAAGCAGCGCGCCATGGTTTCCCTGTTCTTCCATGGCCTCCCAGATCTCTAACTTAAGAGTGCCGTTTAAAATATCTTAAAAGACCCACCAACTGGGAGGGTAATGGGGTGGAAGGGCTGTTTCTTATCAGGATGGACAAGGTTCAGGTCTTTACCTGTCCAGTGAAGGGTCTGCGACCGGACTCTATGGTCTCTGGAAGTCCCAAACTGCAGAAAAATCTCACTCCAACTTCTGCTGCAGCTCTGGCAGTAGCCTGTCATGGAGAAGCTTCTGGCCACCCTGGAAAGAGATCAATGCAAACAAAGAAGACTCCTACGTACCACTTTTGGTAGCTGGATGAAAATCAATATGCGTCTCTGGAAAGGGATTACAGCAGCTTGGGTGTCACCTTCGTGGGGTCTTTTCCAACCTTACCCGGGTTGTGGCGGGGGCAAGACTATAAAGGCTTTCACTAGTCTAGTGACAGGGCGTAGTAACGCCCGGGGCAAACATGGTGGTTTAGAGCGCTAGACATGGCCATTGGATACTGTAGGTGTCCGTGGCCCTACGTGACTTACTGTCGGGTGCAGGGTCTGGCAGGAACAGCCTCTCTCCCAGCATTTCCAGGTCCCCATCGGGCATTGGGCCCAGCTTTCCTACACTTCTTCCTTCCTTTGTAGACACTCGGGCCAACCAGGGACTGGAACACCGTGGATCAAACTTTTAGCTCAGAAATCACGCTGAGACTCAGGACAGTCTATGGGGCTCCATCTGTGCAGCTGCCATCGCCATCCTGTCAAGCCAACCCATTTACTGCCCGTGGCTGTGGAGTAACCAACTGGCTTGTGTGGTTTAACTTTTATTATCCTAACCGTTGTGGAAGTGGAGAGCATCAAGAGCTCTTTAACCAGCGTGACAGCTTAAAGGGGGTCCCTGCAGAGGTGAGGCATACTCTTAGCCTTCATAAAGTCATAGAGATATAGACCCCAGACCTATCCTTGAGTATAGATTGTTTGCCATTTTTTTACCTTCCACAAGCTGTAGCCGATTCCCCTGAGTGCCATCACTTACACCTCAGAGCATGACCGTGTGGAGGGAGTGGTTTGCTTGTACTACCTATGGCGCCACTGACCAAGGTATATCCAATTAGAAACCGTCTGTCTTTTCCTGCGACCTGGAGCCATCTATGAGAAAAACTCAACATCGCGTCGTACTCACCCTTCTCTCCCCTCTCTGAATCTGGAAGCTGGTGACAGAACCTGCAGGAGTCAGAGTGTGGCACCTTCTCAGTGTTAGCCCTGGGCATCAGGAGTGCACATGGAGTCTGAGCTGTCTGGCATTTGCTCAGATCTTGGGCTGTACTTGGGTGAGGACACTGTGAAGGTATGTGGGGTGTGCCACAGTAACTGGTGATATAGGATCACACTCACTGGCCTTGGTGAGGGCAGATTGCTGGATGCCAGCTAACTGATAACTGAACGGGCTCCCTCACGACTGAGTCTAACCGAGGCCTAATAAGGGGCCCACTTGGGGGCCACCACGTTCCTGGTTAGAAACCTGTGGCTTTATATACTCAGTGCAAAATAAAATAAAGGTCTGGTTCAGTGGCATGTGCTAGGGGCCGGGCAGACAGGAGTTGCCAGATTAAGGCTAGGGAAATGCCCTCAATTGCTCCTGGACTAAGGGGCAAATGGGGAAAGAGGCAATTCAGCAAGCTGGAAGGGCAGAATCAGCTGGGGGCGCAGACCTATCCTAGGCCTGCAGGAGCTGGCCAGTTCCTAGATTATTGAAGAGCCTTAGGGCCTCGGGGGGCAGGGGCACTTCTTGACTGCCAGCTTTCTTTCTCTGCCAGGATCTGCTGTGGATGAGGAAGCAGTGGCGGCAGACCACCTTCTCTGGCAATACCGGGTTTGTCTTTGGACACTTTGCAACCCCTTCTGCGAACAGGAAAACACATAAGGTGAATAATTGCATCCAGGCCAAAAACAAAAAAAAGTTAGGTCCGCAACAAGGAAAAGTGAGGAACATCAGTAGGGGCTAGTCTGCCAGTCACTCCCTGTAGGCCTGGGGTATTGGCTGGTGAGTTTACCGCCTTGTGGGAATCTAAACCAGGTTACTGGAATATGAAATGGTAAAGGCAAATAGGGGTAATGGCAATCTCATGCAGGACACAGAGAGGAAAACATTTTGCCAAATCAATCAAAACAGTGAATAATTATATCACCCTGGGGACTGCTGCCCAGTTTGGGCTAGGGACCACTGGGCTCGTTACACCCATTGGCAGTTAGAGATCATGGACCAGATACATGTACCAGCGTTCTTTTGAGTCTTTCTTGACCGAAACAGGATTAAAATCATCATCGGAATAGCAGATGGAGTTTTTCTACAATGAAAGGAGGATAACTCTGTTTGGCGGGGGGCTGTTCTCGCTGAATCTTGTCGGTAAAACCACCCCCCTTGCCTTGCCCGTGGGGGCGTCTCCGCCACTCAATACAGTAAGGTCTCCTCCCCGCCACGCCCAATTGGGTTGGCGGTTGAGGACTTTCCGGAGATGTTGCAATCTCACTTCGGCGTGTTCTGTGAAACATCCTATAGTCCCTCTGACGTCAATGTGTCCTTCCACCCCATCTCCAGCACAGTGTTCTGGGCTATACAACGTTCTGGCCAGACTCCAGCATCTCAATAAAATCCGGTACAATGTATTGATGTTAATCAAAAAATAGGAACAAAATCCATCATGGCTCTAATACAGTTGGGGGGCTCATCTGCTAGTCTTGGGAGTGGGTTACACATGAGGAATCACATCTACTGTATTCTTGTTCCCCAAACCCAATAAATTTCTTCAAGTCTTTTTTAGCTTGTCCAGGGAGAACTCTACAGGCAGCGATCTGCCCCTTCTGTAAACAACTCAGCGTACTGTAGCGTCGAGGTCAGAAGAACACACAGTGATTAACACAGCTCGACAGAACTAATTTTTGGAGAGAACTTCAGTGTCAAGGCCATGTACATGTCTTCACAAACAAAACGCAAGCTCAAAACAGCCCCCACCCTTTGTAACCCCTAAACGCCAGAAGAAAGCAGGTTACCAGAGACATTGCAAACACTATTTATAGAAATTTTTCTCAATTGTCGGGATAAATAAAGTTTGATAATACTCAAACAAAAACATACACCTCACTACAAGACCCTAGCAGAGGCCCGAAACGGTGAAATAGCACCAGCCGGGCATTGTTTTCAACGTCTGCTCGAATTCACGAGGGGGGCGGAGTTACAGCGTTTCCTACAACGCCCCACAACCAGCCTTTATGGACTGCCAAGCAATAAAACGTTCGGGACTTGAAGGGAATATAACTTAAAATGCCGCCACGAAAAATAAAACTGTCTTAAGATGGCCACCACTGAAGAATGTGGAGGAGTGTCATCTCTCTAACCACCAGTAACAGGGGTGGCGTCTTGCATGACAGGGGCCATTTTTCACTCAAAGGAAAATAAATGAATCTCTTTTTCTCCAAATTTTCCACTCAAAACTTTGAAAGGTCCCTTATCACCGTCTCTTTCTTAAAACGGCCCTCTGAAGGATACCTGTCACCTGTCTGGTCAGTCAGTCCAAGTTAGGTGTTTCAGAGTCTGTTGAAGTTTACAAGGTTGTACATAATCGATCCTCTAACACATCCCAAAACTCTCAAACCTTAAATTATGACTTTTTTTCACCGCAAAAAACCTGTTCCATTAAATAAAATTGCACTTTTCCAACAGTCCTATTTACTTCATCCACTTGACTCAACAACATTCTCTCTACTTACATCAAGCCAATGTCTGTATACCTCATTTTTCCATTCTTGCACTAACATCGCTAGCGCACCAGTGAGTTCCCTAGGGGAGGAGTCCTTTCTATTCCGAAAAAGCAGCATAATTTGTCCGGACCCCTTACCGGCAGCTGTCACGGCTTAAGGGCTGACCTTCAAGATACCGATCCAGTTATAGAGACTTAGTCACCGCGTGGTCAGTTACAGAGGTTTATCAGAAGGTATGACCTTCAAGCTCCGATCAACAGTTATAGAGACTAGCTCACTGCGTGTCGGTTAGAGGTTTATTAGGAAGGTGCCCGCTTAACGGTCTCCTTTTTTTCCAATTCCTTGTCAAAATCCCCAGACACTGTTCTTACCCGTTATCTATTCTGGCGGCTTATGTTGGCGGTCAAAACATCCGGTCCTTTTTCTCCTATTTGGCGGCCTATGTCTGGTGTGCAGAATCCGTACCTTTTTCCTAATTCTAACGGCCATAGGTCTGATCTTCATGCGGCTTCGCTATACTCCTCTCTGATATGAACTTCGGAACGTCCCATCCCCCTCCCTTTCTGTCTCACTCAGACACAAGGAATTACAACAGTAGCCAAGGCATTCTCCATATAGAGAATATAACAATGCAGACCCCCGATGCAGGGACACCAGGCTGGCTATGCCAACTTTACCCTCCAATCCAAGCTGTTTACGTCACAGGTTATCACTATACTCGAGAGCACAGGCAAGTAGCAGAATATAGTATCTGAAATTACCATGATTGTGGGATGATCAAGACCCAGTTGGGGGAAAGGTGACCCCAAAAAGACTGCAAATAGTGCTGGAACGAGGGCGGGGGTCATGGTCGTCCTGATCGCCAAAAATCTCAGCAGTGTCTCCAATGTTAGGGTAGGATTCAAGAAATCCTTTTTAGTGTGACGTGGCGAGTGTTTCTAATCAATAAGCATGGTGCACATCATCAGGAAATAATTCAGACACATTTGCTGATTTCAAATCTCATATGCGATCATGGCCATGGCACTCTGCACTGCTAGAAACTTTATTTGGTTTCACAAAACTAATAGAATATGAAGAAGAAGAAGGGGCGGAGAATTCCCAGCTAGTTGTAGTCTCTGATTGGAGATTCCTTGTGTTTGCTTATTGACGTCAGGCAGGATTTGAGGTATGTTGAAATCTTTAGCTTTATGTTTTCAGTATGATACATGATGCCGGCGCCATCTTTATAATGAAGTCTCTGTTACAATGATTTTAGGAAATAGAACAAGTAGATAGACAGGATTGATCTTCAGCAGGTTAACTCTTAACATTAAGGTATTAATCACAAAAATTGTTTAAAAAGGTAGCCATACAATGGGACACGGTAAACTCTAGAACTACCTCCCACGAATATACCTATAAAGGTAGATCAGGGGAGGTGGATGTAAGGGAGTGAGGAGAGCTCTTTTTAGAAGCTCATCCTACGTCCCCGCTAACTTTGGGAAACTTTAGTGACCGAATATTGTAAATTTAGTTATGCGGCTACTGGGGCGTGGATGTAGCGGCACGAGGCTACACAGCGCGGCTAATCCACGCCCCAGGTTAGCCACATTACTCCCATAACTGCGCGCCATCGTCCGTCATGATGCGCAGTAGCGGCTTCTTGTCAGACGAGGGCGGCGCAGTCAACGATGAGCTGCGCGGCCCCGCACACAAAAGGTAGAGGAGTAATGTGGCTATGGGTGTGGAGTAGCCGTGGTTGTTTGTTGTTAGCCTCGTGCCGCTACGCCACGCCCCAGTCGCCGCCATAAAACTAATTTACATATTCGGTCAAGAAAGTTTCCCAAAGTTAGCGGGGACGTGTGGATTAGCTCTAAAAAGAGCTCTCCTCACGTACCTTCATCCACCTACACCCGACTACCTTTATAGGTAGATTTGTGGTGGTAGGGAGGTTCCCTTTAAATAAAGCAGTGATAACCGAACATGAAACATATCAAAGAAAAGAAAATCAGTATGGGACACATAAGGGAATGATAGCGATGAGCGAACACCTCGTCCGAGCTTGATGCTCGTCGAGCATTAGCATACTGGTCAAGTGAACGTTGCTCGGAACAGACTACGTCGCCAGCTCGAGAAGAAAATGGGCATCTCCCGCCGGTTGGATTTTGGCGGCAGAAACAGGAGCCAATCACAAGCCAGGAGACTTGCACTCCACCCCAACGCAGACATGGTACCCTACACGTGATAGCGTGTTGGCTGGCCACATCAGGTGACCCGAAAGACTAGCCATGCAGCGCTGCTCGCCTCATTCTCTGATCTGGATGCGTTAGGGAGAGAGCGCTGCTGCTGCAGGGATAAGTGTTAGGGTGTTATATTAGCTACTGTTAGGAGGAGTGAGTCTACAGAACCCAACAGACCTTGTTAGGGCTGAATAGCGTTATATATATATTTTTTTTTTTTGTTTGATTGTGGCTGGGATTTTGCCAAATTTTTTATTTTTTTTTCAAACAACTTCTTAAAGTGACTTAAAATCCAGTTTTGTGGCTGTAGAAACTAGGCAGACAAGAACCCAAACCGACTTCTTAGGCCTACAATAGCGTTTTATATATATATATATATTTATATATATTATATATTCATATATACTATATATATATATATATTCTTTTGATTTGCTTGTGGATGGCCTGATGGCAATAGTAGTGCAGCGAGGACCATATTGTGATGAATTTGCAGGAGAATTGCAGGGGAGACTTGGGAAGTTCTATTTAGCTCGCAGTGGCACACACATCTCAAACAACATTAAGTGGGGACAATTTATTAGGGGTTTGATTTGAATTCGGCACAGTCTTGACGATTTTTTGTTTTTTTTTCAAAAAACTTAAAGTGACTTAAAAGCCAGGTTCTTGGTGTGCTTTAGAAACTAAGCATAGTACAAGAACAAAAGACTTCTTAGGCCGACAATAGAGTTATATTGTTGATTCTGCTGTGTGGTGGTCATGCTGAAACTAGTAGTTGAAGCTAGTAACATATGTATGAGGAATGGGCAGGAGAGTATTTAGGGGGAAGACGTGCTAGGTAGCGCTTAGTGACACCCACACAGAGGACAAAACACCGAAGGGGTGTGTATTTTTCACGAGCGACCATCCGCATCTTTATCCATTCCTTTTCCGGTCGCTCATCCTTGCCCTCTCTCCCCCGCTCGGGCCCCCTGTGTTTCCGCCGAATTTGCTTTCAGCGTTTGTAATCTGTCCGCTCTCAACCGCCCCTTTGCTGCTATACTTCCTCGCTCTGCTCGCACACCTTCTTCCACTTGCAGCCTTGGCGGCTCCTCGTGATTCTAATCGCGCCACCTCGCTAGGAGTTTCAGTCTTGTGCCTTGCTCCCCTTCTTAGTGGCTTGATTCACCGTGGGATGTTGCAGGTGGCAATGCATTGGCTACCGTATCTTGTTATATCTTGTATGGTCCCCTCGCCTCAATTTCCCTCACTCTTCACTGCAACCTAGAATTTGTATTCGGCTCTCTTTCGTTCCCCGTTGCCACGCTGTCTTACTTTGTCGTTCTCTCCTAAGTCACGTTACAATCTGTTGTCCTCTTTCACTTTCTCACCCTCCCCCGCTTCCGTCTTCCCTTTGCCTATCGGCTCGGCTTTCCGATGTGTCGCTTGTATTTTTTAATTGTCTTCCTTTATCCACGGGCCGTATCTAGTATCCCTCTGCCGTCGTCTCATGTTGTCTGATTTACAGGCACGTATGCGGTCGATGCTATCTTCGCCTCTCCAACCGGGGTTAAGTCTTCTGCTGCGCTTAGTGCGACTCCACTTCCTCTTCGTTCCCTGTCCTTATTCTACCCTCTCCTACCTTCTGCTGCACGGATGTTCCTCTCCATCCTCGGGCGCGGGCTTTTTCCGAGTTGTTTGCGTGCGCTGATTCTTCCATTTTTTCACTCGAACCTTGTTTGTCTTGTTCCGGTTTCTCACCATCTCTACTTTTTTCGCATTTTTTCTTTATCCCCATCTGTTCCCTCACCCTTCGTTCCCGGGTCCATCCCCGCTGATCTTCCTATCCGACGCTCCTGAGTAGGCCTTTGAGTCCGCTACTCCAGGCGTCTGGGCAGTTTGCCCCGCGTGTCCCCATGCTTCAATGCCCACCCTGCTTTCTGATATTAGCCTTTCACCTTCAGTGCTTCCCTCTTCCCTTCCTTCTCTCTCCCGGCCCCAATGTGTATTCAGCTCAACCCCTCCTTTTTCCCGTGATCTGGTCACACTTCACCCAGGTCCCATAACTTGTTTTCGCCTCTTTATGTCTTTCTCCCCTAGTAAAGTTCCTTCTTCCACGATGTCATCGTTCTCGGCTTGCCTCCTCCCCCCCTTCACTCTTCCTCGACCCTATGGTGTCTAAAGCGTCGTCTGGTTTTGCGGCTTGACTTGCGCCGTCGCTTCCCTCAAGCTCGTCTCCCTCCATCTGTTTCTCTCGTTGGTTCCGTTCCCTCTTCTCCTCTTTTCCGGGCTCTGGTGGGCCATCTTACCGTTCTGTTTCTTTATAGTCTTCTCGTCGTCCTCGCTAGTCCCAGGTGCTGGTTGCCGAACTCTTCTTATGTTCTCCTTCTTTCTCTCTCTTTTTTTCTTTCTGCGTGCCCCCACGGTAGACCCACTCCTCTGTACCTCTGATCTTACCTTCCTTTCACACGTTCTGTCCTTCGTCTTCCTAACTGGCGGGCCAGCTCTGCTGCCCTCTCTTGTCGCCTACGGACTTGCCGTCTTGTATCGACTTTGCGTCCGGCTGGCTCTTGCTGTTGTTTTGCCGTATGCATTGTCTAGCAACCTTTTCCTCCTCTAACTATCGCATCTCTTATGTTGTTATTGCTTTTGTTTCTCCGCCTTCTTCTTGGCTGAGTTTGTCAAGCTTATTTCGCGCACTTTCTCTCACCTGTGATTTCCTACTCTTGCACCGGGCTTCATGCCTGAATGATCTCTCCTTGCTGAGGCCTTCGCTTCATCTTCACGCTACCTTGCGTGAGTGCCTTCTACTTTCAACACATACTCTCTTGCTCTATTTACCACTCTATACTTTTGGACCTTTTCCTCATGTGTCGCGAGTGTTATTTATATTCCGTTGCTCCTTTTCCTGTTACTCTATCTTTCCCGACCTGCCCGTTATGACATTCTCTCGAAGCCGTTAGGGATTTTCGTCCACTTGCCAAGGTGTACCTGTCGGTTTTTTATTGCTGGTTTCTCATTTCTATCAGCAGTCTCTGTCGGCTGTCGATTCGGTTTTGTACCCTAGCACCCCTTTTATCCCCCTTCCCGCCTCCTGTGACAATCTGTGTTTCCATGCATCCGTCTTTATTTACTGGAATTGCGTACACGCTGTGGAAGCGTCGTGTTCGTCTATCTATAGTTTTGTCATGTCATTTTGGCGCTCACTTTTCATTTTTGTGTTACTTATCTTCTTTCCTCGTGTGTGGGTCCCCTGTTTCGTCTTCCTGATTTTTTAGTCTTTTTCTATTCTCCTCAAAGTTGTTCTCTTGTAGTTGTATCTCTTCAGGCCCAACGTTCGTTTTGTTAGTATCTTGTTCGGTTTGCTTCCCTCTGCGTTCTCCTTTTTCCGAGCGTCTATGTCAACTTCTATGTTCCCCTCCTGTTTTTGGGGACCGTCATTTTTGGCATTGTGCGGTCCTCTCTACTGTTCCGCCTCCTTATGTCGTCTCCTTCAGGGTATTTGTGTTCTTATCCCTTTGCTCTGTGTCTGGGTGAGGTGTTGTTCTCCTGCCTTTCTGTGTTCTTGAGTGGAGTCACCCTTTCATGGTTCCCGTTACCCCATTGCCTCAATGGTTTGATTGGTCGTTTATATCGACATTTCTCATCTCCTCTTGTGGCAATACATGGGGGACGTTGCGACCGCGGTCTTGCCTCCTGGTTTACAGACCCGCTTGCTTTCTGCCCCGTTATGGCCCCCTTCTCTGTTCCGTTGGATCAGGTACCTTTTCTTTTTCAATCTTCTATGCGCCTTCCTTCTGTCCTGCCGTGATTGCATCCAGACACGGGATTGGGTTCTACATCTCTCGTAGTTATGCGTCCTCGCCCGCTCGTCCCTCTTCTTCATTCGCCTAGGGGTTTGTATCGTTTGTGTCCCGCCCTCTCCCCCTGCTCTACCACGTCCAGCTGCTACTTCTTCTGCTCTCCGATCGGTAGGTTCCCCTGTCTCAGACGTTCCTCGCCCTCGTCTCCTTATCCGCCACTCGACTAATCCCCGCCGTCTTACGGAGTCTCATACGTGTGTTTCGTATATCGCTCACCATTTCCCATTCTTTGCTCTTTGTCTTTCCCCCCGGTGTGCCGCCTTCCTGCCTTACTCGGCTTCCGTACGTGAGCGCTGGGTTGTCTTCCTCTCCTTTCTCTTTTAGACTTCGACTTTTTCTCTCTCCACTCCTTCCGCGATATTCCGCACCCTTTCTTCGTGAGTCATCTGTGGTGGTCTATTGCTTCACTCGGTTGTTTGCTTTTGGAGGACCGTGGACCGTACCGGGGCTAGTCTTACACTTATTGTAGCCCAGACCGCTCATATAATCGAGCCCCATGATTCTAGGCTTCTAGCCCCCTGGTTTTCTCCTCATGCTTCTCTTATTTCTGTCGGACATCGCTCCTTTCACTTGTTTTGTGGTGTGTTATCCATTGTAGTTTTCGTTCTAAGCCGGCCCAGGTTACTCCTATTGTTACCAACGCTCGCCTTCACGCTCTTGTCTATTCTTCGCCCCTAGAGGATTTGTCTTAGCCCTCTCCCGTTTTTATTCTCGACCACCTGTCGTCGAGGCGAGTTTTTCGCTCGTTCTCTTTCTCTGTTAGTTCGTTTCTCGTTGCCGTCCTCCCCCCACCCGAGCCTCGTGTTCATTAGTTGCTGCTTCCTTGTGCCACTCTGCTCTCTTCTCATATCGCCCACCGCCTTTTCACAGTACCTCGTGGTCCTTCGCCCGGTCGCGCCGCACTTCTTTTAGTAATCCTAGATCCTCCTTCTGGGCTGAACTTCTTTCTCTTCTATCTTGTTTTCCCCCCTTTCGTTTCCCTATTCGATCTTTGTCTCTTCTTGACGCGATTCGTGCTGTCTCCCCCCCTGTTCCCTGCGTCAGGCTTTGCGCAGTACTGCGCTCTCTTTTTTTGTGGCGTTCTGGATTATTCCGATGTGGCTTTTTCGTTGGCCGCTATATCCTCTTCTCTTGCTCTCGGGCCTCCGATCTCTGCACCTCTATTTTTGCTGTATTATTCGTCTGTTATATCTAAACCTTAACTGTCGTGCATCATCCGATTCGCCTTTCCCTGTTCCCCTTTGTCTGCATCTGTCGGATGGGTATCCCCGATTCGCCCGCCTCCCCCTCCCCCGCTCTTTCATTGCCTCCACGTTCCTAGGTACGTCCCAGTTTCGTCCACGCTCGCCCCCTCTCCGCTACCCTTTATGGGTTTGCCACCTGCCTTTCTTTTTTATGTTTTTCTCCCCCCCTTCCTTTAATTTTGCGAGGACGTTGCCGATTCCGGGCTTGTACACCCTGGACATCTCGTGTTATTCTGGATTGCGGACCTGATTTGGGTCCACCCTCAGGGATGCTTTTTTCCATGTTTGTGGGGCTGATATTGTTCGGCGGACAATTTATTAGGGGTGTCATAATAGGCAGGAATTTGTTTATTTTATTTTTTTTTATAAACTCAAAGACTCAGGCACGCACAAACCAGTTGTGTGCGACAGTGGTAGGTTAGAAATAGACATAGCAATAGGATAGCATCGTTTTGTAAAAAAAAAAAAAAAAAAAACAAAAAATAAAAACAAAAAAAAACAAACACAAAAAAAAGACAAAACAAAACAAAAAAAAATAAAAAAAATTTTCAGTTTACACTTAATTTTGAAAAGTTGAACACGGAGGCTAGGGGTATAGAGGATAAGGGAGTGGAAGTGGGCGTTCCAACTACTGCAGGGGTCATAGGCGGTGGTCCTGGCTGGGTGAGACACACTGCTGATGTGGGACCCTTACACGTCCCTATGTTCATTTCTCAAGTTACGGGGACTCATGGTTTATAAGAGCACTGGTGAGGCCAGAACAATGCAAACAGGTGATGTCGTGGATTGCGGACAATGCTTATAGCATTTGTTCCCCAGTCAGTCTTCACACGCAGTCCACCAATGTCACCGAAATCAGCACTCCTCCAGCTCCTCACCTCAGCCCCTTTCCCCCAGTCTGCCCTCCAGGAAAATTGGAACAGGCTAGTCTGAGGGAACTGTTTTCTTGACCCTTCCCAGAGTCACAAACACTTGTCAGTTTGTGCTGGAACTCTTTTCCGATTTGCCAAGGTTTCCAAGGTCGAAGTCGTGGGTGATGATGACATTGTTGACGTAGTGGAGAAGTGTGTAAGATGGGGTCGTGTGACGATGAGAAGACACGGGTTAGTCAGACACGTGTGAAGTTGTTGTAAGGGCAGGGAAGTCGAGGGGGGAAGCGACTGAGATCGGAGGATGATGAGGTGAAGACCCAAGCTTGGGTTGATAGGCGGGTGAACACAGTGCTTCTGAGACGGGGCGAGTCTTCACCGAGAAAAAAGGTTGGAGAGGCCGTGGTGGGGCCAGACGCGAGAGGCGGCCAAGATGGTGCATCAGCGCCAAAGGTTTCACGTCCCAGTGACGCCTCCCTGGCTGATGGGCTAGATTTTTGGAAGGGCTGGAGGTTCTTTAAAGAGAGAAAACACCGACTCTCCCCCCCCCCCCCCCCACCGATGACAACGGACTGTGGTGTGCTAACCTGTGCCACACAAGGATCAGCGGGGTTCACCACTACCAGTTACCATTCACATCTGGCATAACCAACCACATGCGCAGGAGATAATGCTAAACACCCACTCAATGGAACCAAGGCCATTCACTCCGGCCGGTGCACACCATGCTCCACCCCTATGTCAACCTGATGCCTCGCTAGGTCAGCCCCCTGCCCCAAGGACCCACGGCCTCAACCCTCCCGTGCGAAACCACACCTTCGCTCCCGATCCTCCCGATCCTCCCACAGCATCCACCTAGTTCCTGACGCAGTGTTCAGCTCTCCATTACCCCCAGACGCTGGAGTGCAAACGAGGAAGTACATGAACACACACACACGCCCAAAGCCCTAAAAGTCCACATCTTCCAAATACTTAACCTGGGAGGATGCTGACCCTATAGGCTGGTAGAACGAGGCCTTTCGAAACTCATGGCGGCAGCCGCCCCTCAGTATTCGGTTTCCAGACGGCCACTACTTTTCCCGATGTGCAGTCCCAACCCTGCACCAGCCACGTGTCAGACAAACATCATCCGTGGCCCTGACCCACGCCGTTTATGACAAGGTCCACCTGACCAGAGACACAGTGACGAGTGCTGCCAGGCAGGGCAAATGTATATTGCTGACAGCACATGGGTTAAACTTGTGGAGGCTGGGACCGAGTTCTGACCCTGGGCTGTCATTATACTGCGACGCAGCAGATGCGGGGCATACCTCGGTCCAGGTTCTTTCAGGCCCTACTATGCCTCCTCCTCCATCCCACCCCGCTCCTCCTACGAAATTACCATCCGGGGCATGGAGCATCAGTCGGTTGGTAGACTCTAGGTTACAGAGCGTGCCGTCGCTAAGCGACAGCAGGCATGTGCTCAAACGGAGCCTAGGGGGGACGATTAAAAGGCACACCCGGGCCAGAGAATTACAGGGCAATCACGGCGCAGGGGACTGATCTGTGGATGGCACAGCTAAACTCTGAAGCCAGGCATGGTGGTGTGTGACAACGGCCGTAACCTGGTGGCGGACTGCAACTGGGCAGTTTCTGACACATGTGCCATCTGGCAATGTTGTTAAATCTTCATAGTTCAGAGTTCATAAAGACATACACCAATCCTGTCTGATTGCTCACGAAGGTGCGCCGCATCTGTGCGCATTTCCGGAGGTCCAGCACAGATGCTGCCACTCCAGGGCAGCGCAGCGCCGCCTCCAACTGCTACGATCACCAACTGCGACGTGACCACGAGGTGGAATTCAACATTATCCATATTATCCAGAGTTTACCAGCAGCGCAGAGCGATTGTAGACTGCCAGATGTCACTTCCACCAGAAATGGTGTCAGGGTCAGGCAGACTCCTCCAAGTATACAAGAGGAGTGGACGTGGATGTTGATATCTGTCAGGTGTGAGTAAATTTGAGAGTCGACACAGATGGTAAGTGGCGATGTCCGCCATCAACAGCCTCACCATCCCGCTGCTGCCTGTTGAAAAACGCTCTGGTCAGCATGAAGTCGAAACCCTTTGCGCTCGTCACAAGAGACGGGGGAAGGAAGAAGAAGAGAAGATTCCATTGTTGATAGCCAAAGCAAACTCAGGTCTGTTTATCAGCGCATACGGAGGAGGAGTGAGGAGGAAGGGAGGAGAATGTGGCGAGACAGAAGAGGGGAGCATAGCATTGTTCAGTTCTTCATGTTCAGCGTGTATGGGTCAGAAGAAGAGGAGTGTTGGAATAGGTTGGAGGAGGAGGGAAATGGAGAGTCAGGCCAGTGAGGGGAGTGTGAATTCCTGCGCGTTGGGACTCTGAGGCAGATGGCAGATTTCATGCAGCTGCCTTCCGTGACCCTCGCGTTCAAAGAATATTCCAGACCGATACTGGGTATTCACTCCCTGGCCCAAAGTCACACAAAATTTTTCCTCTATCAATCCATGGAGAGGAAAGGAGTGTGAGAAATGTATGAATACCAGCAGGCCTGGTGCAAACAGGATTTCCCTCTGACCGCGCACGCGGCAGAGGGGCATACTTCGCGGGACAAGTAGAGAGGGGAGAGTAGGCGAACAGGCAGCTTGTCCAGCACTGGCGGGGGGGGGTACACTTTACAAGGCCTTTTCTAGTTTTATGTCAAACTAGAAGACAATGTCACATGTCCCCAGTCCTCGGCAGAGTAGGGCTGATTTTACGGAAAGAGATGGTGAGGAGTACGTAGTGCCATACCATCGGTCCTAAATGCATCACACAGCTCCCTACAACTATGGGGTTCAAAGCTAGACATGTGGCACAAAACTGGCGGCTGTACGTTCCTGGAGGTTCTTGCCTGCTAGAGTGTTGTCTGAGTGGGTTTTCAGTGCAGCTGGGGCCATCATAAACGATAAGCGTACATGCTGTCGACTGACCAGCGCTGAAGGCTGACGCTTCATTAAAGGTTGAATAAAGACTGGATTTTTCAGGATGTCCATATGCACACGGTGACAGGAAGTTACCTGAATAATTATGTGCACACCTCCTCCTCATTTTCCTCCTTCCCTCCTCTTTGACACTAAAGCAGAGGAAACTGGCTTATTTTTCCAGGGCAAATGGGCTCTACTATAGTACTCTAGTATTTTATTTTTGAGACACTTAACAAGGGTCCTCTGGTTTAAACAATTTTGGGAGTGCACTACAGGCACTCAATCTATTTTAAATTTCAGGAAGGGCCACCACCTGCCTCCTCTGTTCTTGAAACTTTTTTGAGACTGCCACATACAGGCAGTAAATATATAAATGTTTCTGGAGGACAACATAACCTGCTCCTATGGTTTGAAAACTTTTTTGGACTGCCATATACAGGCACTATTCAAATTAAATTGTCTCCATAGCAGCCTCCACACATCGTCTTTTTAGTTGCCTCCACACGTTGTCTCCATTGCTACCTCCACACGTCATCTCTATAGCTGCCTCCAAAAGTCTTCCATATAGCTGCCTCCATACATCGTCCCCTTATCAAACGAGCTGTGTCAGGCAGAATTTTGGGTTGTTTTCATGGCTTCCACATCAAACTTGTTAACTTTGTCGCCACCCTGCTGTGTTATCCACAAAATATACTGGCAAACTTTTATCATTTACCGATATTATTTCAGCGCTTCTTGCGCTTCTGTTTACATTCCCCTCATCCGCCATAACCCAAACTTATAAGAACACTACTACACTTGATCTTATACAAAAGGTTCTTAGAAGTGCTGTTTGGGGAGGAGCCGAGAGACAGGGGCTTGGACAGGCGAAAGCTCGCCTGGCAGCGGACCGCCAGCTCCTACCCAAGATCCAATTAACATAGTTTTAACTGCAGCACCTTTAATCTACTAAAACTTTACTGCCTCCATACATCGTCCCCTTATCAAACGAGCTGTGTCAGGCAGAATTTTCGGGTGTTTCACCAGATACATAATGGAACTTGGCGCATCTGTCACCGCCGTACTGGAGACCTGAAGTTGCAATCATAGCAACGCAAAATGGATGCCCCATACTGTCGCTCTTAATCACGGAACCATTTACGAAAAAACTATTAAAAATAGAACTGCTGTGCTATTCCATTATTCCTAGGTGAAATATTCAAACGACCCCACCTGCTTTGAAAATTATAATTTTTTCAAAGTAAACGCTTCTGACCCCCAGGCCCATTTTGGGTGAAGAGGAGCCGAGAGAAAGGGGCTTGGACAGGCGAAAGCTTGCCTGGCAGCGGACCGCCAGCTCCATCCCAAGATTAGGCAGCCTCAGAGGCATCCATGCATGCTGCCCTTGCTGTTTCCTTTCCATTCTTCCTCCACGATCCTCCACAGCGTCCACCAATGTCTCCATGCGCAACTTTCAACTCTCTATACCCCAGACGCTGGAGCGAGAGGATATATAGCACATTAACCCCCTTATCAAACGAGCTGTGTCAGGCAGAATTTTCAGGTGTTTCCCCAGATACATAATGGAACTTGGCGCATCTGTCGCCGCCATGCTGGAGACCTGAAGTTTCAATCATAGATGCAATATGGATGCCCCATAGTGTCACTCTTAATCATGGAAGTTGTCTCCATGGCTGCCTCCACATGTCGTCCCCTTATCAAACGAACTGTGTCAGGCTAATTTTTCGGGTGTTTCACCAGATACGTTATGGAACTTGGTCACTAGTTATCGACTAAATATACCGTCAACCTTTTGTTGACATAGGAAATAATTTCAGCGCTTCTTGCTCACCTCCTTTGGTTCCCCTCTGCCACTCATTGTTTGAGAAGCCTGAGTCCATTTAGGTATGTCGCCATGACACTCTCTAGCCTGCCGCTGCTGCCGCTGCCTCTGTATGTTTTAGATGCTATCTAGCCTCATTTGGTCACTCTGTCATGGCAATGCTGTTGCACATAATTTTGGCATAATGGTGCGATTAAGCAGCCTCAGAGGCATCCATGCATGCTGCCCCTGCTGTTTCCTGTCCATTTCCGTGGTGTTTACATCATTTTCTGAGGTTTCCAGGTGTTTGGCCAAGCTTCCCTGTGCAGACCCTTGGTCCCCTTGAAAAATGCTGGAGTCTCCCATTGACTTCAATGGGGTTCGTTATTCGAGACGAGCACTCGAGCATTGGGAAAAGTTTGTCTCGAATAACGAGCACCCGAGCATTTTAGTGCTCGCTCATCTCTAGGTCCAACCCGTTACTAGCATGGTGTACCTAATAAAGTGTCCGGTAAGTGTATATGGTGATGTGTGCTAGCCATTCAAAGAACAGCTAGCACACAGAAACGTTCAGGTGCATGAGGCCTAAGTCCATAAAAGTCCCAGGGTTACCATCAATCACAGAGTTAAATTGAATGGGTTATTTACAGCAAATTTTAAAAATTAATATTTGCTTTTTGTATAGGCGCCCATCAAAAACATCCATGGAAACTCGATGTCATCTTATTTTTTACATTGCGCGCTCTATAGTAGTACTAAAAACAGATTGCACTGCAAAACACAAGGCAACAATAAGTAATTATGTTTGTTAGAAAAGTGGGGAAGCAAAAATATTTCAGTGATTCTTACGACTGAGTTTGATTTTGTGTTTTTAAGGGGTTAAAATCAGCTTTAGTATCATTTCTACTAAGTAAGACGCGTTACAATTCTAGCTATAATATAATTCAAGAAGATCCTGTGATTTAGATGTATATGCTCATTCATTCATACATGCAGGATTTCTAAAGAATTCCTTGGCCTGTCACGCCCCAAGGGGAGGGCAGGACATTGCGTCACTATTACCAGACACTTCCCTGTATGTGTGTGAAATAAGAGGTGAGTAATTATTAAATGCCAGGCATAGATTTTAGGGTCGTGACTAAAATTGCTTGCATACAGGAGGGACATCTCCTCTATTTACTTTATATAAGTCATGTAAAATCGTACAAGGGACATCAAACAGCAGCTCCCAAGAAACTGTGTGAGACGATTCATTTCCTGTTTAGTTAGCACATGCTGTGTCAGAGTAAAGTGAACTTCTTACTGTGTTGTGTACATACAGTATGTGTTTGCATCTACAAAAGGCATCTGCAGATGTTTGCCCTGTAGGGATTTTTGTGCGAAACCTACATATATATGTATAATCTTCAATATATATATATGTCCCCTTGAAAAATGCTCGAGTCTCCCATTGACTTCAATGGGGTTCGTTATTCGAGTCGAGCACTCGAGCATCGGGAAAAGTTTGTCTCGAATAACGAGCACCCGAGCATTTTTAAGTGCTCGCTCATCTCTAGTAATGATCTAAATGTAGGACAACTGAATACAAGCATGAGCTTGTTCATAGATCGCCTCAGAAAATCCTAAGCATAGTTACCATACCAGGAGAGAAGGTACACACTGTGCAACCCCGACACGTGTTTCGCCAACTGGCTTTTATTGATGTTTTAGCTCATATCACTGAGTGATGGTCAGTGTAAAGAGTGGGGGCGGAGATTCTCTAAGCAGACACTTCATGAATCCTCTGTGCCATGAGATGTGGTGTGCTGACAATTTGCTTAGATTATCAGTATACAGGGTTTATCTACACGTTTATTTAGCGCCTGAACATTCACTAGAATCTGACACATAGAAAAGAGAGAGGTGACAGATCAGAGATGAAAGAGGTGAATATAACACACTTTAGCTCTGCTACATCTCAGCTACAATACACACTGTCAGCTTTGCTACATCTCAGTTATAACATACACAGAGTGCCTCCCTCCCCTTATCTGTAGCTTGTAGAGTAAACTCTGCACGCTTCTTGCCAGCAGGAAGAGTCTGTGTATGAGCTTATCTTGTAATGGAGGGGGTAGGGGCTATATGCAGAGGACATGGCAGTGTGCAGACAGAAGAAGCTATTCATGAGAAGAATCGTCCCTGCCTGACCAATAGAAGATTTACGGTCGGATCTCTTGACAACTGAAATTGTATACACCAGAACTGATAGAAAGAGGTTGGAATTATATCTGTGAAATGCTGTATTTTTGTTAATAACAGTGAATTAGGGATTGTGTTATTTTGTTCTCCTGAGTATATTTAAGAATCTTTTCTTCCTGGGACTGCCTCTAATATTACTTATAAGACCATTCACCCTTTGAACTTAATAACTCCTTATTTTTATTCAAGCATAAAAGAAGAGTCTTTATTTAGTGGTGTAGAAAAAGGTGGAGGAGTCAAGAAACCTATGATGGTACTTCACCCAGCAAGTAGCAGTATATAGTCCTGGGAAAAGAGACAGGTGGCATTCTGCAGTGAGGTGTAAATGTTTATTTGGTGGAGCATACAGGAAAGGCATGTAGTCCATCAACTATTTATACCCCTTATTTATATTCATTACCTGTTTATTTATATAGTGCACATATAAGGCACAACAGGAAAAGAAAATTCCACTGAAAGGAAACGTCTCATCTGGACTGCTCAGTGAAAGTGATTTTTTTTAAACTTACAAAGTACATGGCACAGAATACTTAATGGTACCACCAGAAAGTACAATTTGTCCCACAGATAACTAGCCCTTGTATATCTTTGTAAACAGAAAAATCAAAAAGATAAGGCTTGTGAAAAATTGAAAAGCAAAAAAATATCCTCAAAGAGTTATTTTAAGTATGGTAGTCGGTAAACTGAATTGTATTGAATCACTCTGAATTTATTTTTCACAGCAACTTCATTGCTGGCAAACGTTCAATAAGGAGAATGTTTTCTAATCTAAAGTGGGTTTGCTGTAATACTTTATTTCTTAGCAGAATAAGTTCCAGATACCTATTTTATTAATTACAATCTGAATGATCCTGTGATATTGGTCCAATATGAAATGTATCTAAATTTCATGTTACATTTCATGTCAATTGTAGAGAGATTAGCACTGTGAGCACTGTACATTTCTACACGCATCTCCACTATAAGTGGACATAACTTTGAAACTCTTTAACATATCCAGGTGATTTTGAGATAGTTTTTTCATGATCAGAACATGGTGTTGGAGAAGTATAAGGACAAAAGCGATGTTCTTGTTCTGACCACAATTCATGGGGACTTTAGCACCCACACCCCTGTACAAGGTACCACCCACCACCACTGCCCCCAAGCCAGACGGCATCCTGGCTTACAATAAATACATGGGTGGGTTTAATCTGTCTGATAAGGTGCTGAAGCCGCACAGCGCCCTATGGAAACCAAAGATATGGTACAAAAAATGCTGGCCATGTACATAGTGCCAATGGACAAATCTTACATGCTTTTCCAATGTGCAGGTCATGCTGTATCATTTCTCCATTTTCAAGAGGATCGACTACCCAATAGCAGCAAACAGGAACAGAGGAGGGCAGCAAAATCGATGGCTGTCAGGGAAAGCTCCCATCTTGCTCCGATCACCATGTCTACAGACATAGTGATTACTGACATCATAAGTAAAATTGCTTCTATTGCCTAGTCTGCATTGATCAGCCTATAGCAGCGATCATTAACTGATGTGGGCAACAAAACCCCTCTAGTCCACGGGACAGAATGGATGGCCATCAGGAACATCTGCCATCTTACCTAACTGACGGTCCCTGAGTGACCCTACAACAGGACAGGGGACACTTACTTTGTCTGGCAGCTGCTGGATGGTGGAGTGGGCAGGTAACAGGAATACTGAGATAGAACAGTGTTCACACTGGTGCACAGAATAGAAACACAGGACTAAGACAGGGAAAGTCGGATAACACTAGGAGGTAAACAATACTGAGGGACAAACAACAGATACAGGCAGACAAGCGGAGACAAACAAACCGGGTCAAAACCAGGATGGCTGCAAAAGTACAGAATCAGATACAAAACACAGAATACCAAACAAGATAGCAAGAGCACTAGATACACAGGTAAGACTTGAAATAACCAGCAAGGTATGATGGCAATAGGCACATAGGCAGTTCCCGGACACGCCTCCAGCAGAACACTGGGGGAACTGTCCATCAGGCTAGTAACCCTTGCTGGGCAGGGCTGAAATGCAAGGAGCAGGGTGTGGCTCAGTTGATCCAAATACTAAGCCACAGTTCACACACAAATAAACACCATCTATTCTGCCAACTTCGGACGTTTAGGCAAGGACGTTGCAAGGGGTTTATAGGCTATAAAATCTTTATTTATTTTTGTGGCAATTTTGACAAATAAGGGCATATATTTTGCGAGACAAGATGTAATTTAGTGGATCTTTAGCTTAGTGATGTGATTTCGTTTACTCTTTATGTAAGGAGAAAAAAATAATTTATTCTTTTTCAGATTTTTAGCATTTTTTTTGAGGGGGGCGTTCACTGTAGCATAAAGTAATATATTGGGGCACATTTACTTACCCGGTCCAGTCGCGATCCAGCGGCGGGTTCTCCGACGCTGATTCGGGTTCTGCCGGGATTCACTAAGGTCCGTGCGCCGATATTCACCAGGTGTCGCTGCTGCGCCGAGGTCCGCCGAAGTTCACTTGCTTTTTTCTGGTGTATGTGAGTGCTTGATCTTGCGACACAAATGGCTTTTTAAATTCTGCGGTTTTTCCGAATCCTTCGGGTTGTCCGGTGGCCACGCCCCCCGATTTCTGTCGCGTGAAAGTCGCGCGACTGCGCCAAAAATCGATCGCGTGCGCCACAATTCGGTGAAATACAGCGCAAAGCGGAAATATTCGGGAAAAACCCGACGGATTCGCGGCTGCGGACCCTTAGTAAATGTGCCCCATTATCTTTATTCTATGGACCAATATATTTTGTCCAATTTTATTGAAGAAAAACTAAAATTGAAAAAATTGCATTCTTTTTAGTATCGCCATTTTTGCAGCAGCATAACTTTAGTAGTTTTTGGTTGATGGAGCTCATTGTGGGCTTATTTTTTCCATGACAAGTTGTTCTTTTCAGTGGTACCATTTTGGTGCTTTTATGATCACTTTTTAGAACATTTTTTCAAAAGTGATTTGATAAAAAAATGTAAATGTAAAAAGTTTTTCTGTTTTTTTTTCACCGAGAATGTCCAATTATGATTATTTGTACAGATTGTTATGGATGCGGCAAAATCAAATATGTGTTTTTTTTGCGATTTAGTGTTTTTTTGTAGTTAATTACTTATGTATTGGGAATTGTGGTGTTAGGGGGACTTTCACTTTCTTATATTATTTAATTTATTTAAAAAAAAACGTTATCAATTATTTTAACTTTTTTATTTTTACTGACATGTTGACTTGAACAATTGATCTACGGATCACTTGTTCAAGCTCATATACAGCTTACACAGTGCAATACATTTGTGTGCATGCTCAGTGAATTACAGCCGGGTCCTACCGGGTCCTGCCCGTGAGAGATTGTGCAGCCCCCAGGGCTGCCAGCAGAGGATCGGACTTCCCGGGTAAGCACCACCGGGGGGGGGGGGGTCTGATTCACATGAGAAGCCCCTTACATGCTGCGGTCTTGTTTGACTGCGTCGTGTGATGGGTTAACTCCCCCAATTGGAGGAACCTCCGGTCGCGGGTGTTACAGAAGGGTGTCAGCTGCAATATGCAACTGACACCCCTTCTGTATGGTGCCGGCTCAAAACGTTAAGCACCTTCCCACCGTGCCATACCATTACGCTGCGCCTTGGAGTGGGGTTAAATGTGTTGAAAAGTAAATGTTCAAACAAAGCAGGGTGTCTTTTCCTTTTAGCAAAGAATGGCTGGTTTGGCTATTTTCCAAAGTTGGCCATTGATCATTAGGGAGCACCCTAAAGGTACTACTAAAGGTATAGTTTTTCATTTCCCATTCTGAAAAATGGAAATTTCAATTTTAGAATTCACAGCAAAGCATGCATGACTTTTAAGTATTTGAGTACCAGTATAGGTGGCCTACAAATCTGGCCTCCTTAAAGTTAATCCACCAGCAGTTTTAACTAATATAAAGTGGTTTCAATTACCAGGCCCTGTTGGTACTCTCTGTTTGCATCTGTTTTTGAGTTGAGTCTTTTTTGAGTCTTTTTGATGGCTCCACTTTCATAAAAATGTAAAACTTTAAAATATATTCTTATTAGCCTGAATCCAGCAGCAATTGCCAGTGATGTTATCCTGCTCTCGACAATTCCTGCCCATGCTCTAACAGCTGGCTAGGCAATGGAAAGCTTACTGCACTTGCAGGGGTATTACAGAGTGCTGAGTCACTGACTCTCTAGCAGGGCAGTAAGGGGTGGCATTAGTTGCAGCCCAGAAAAAACCTCAGGCAAATTAGGCAAATTAAATATTTTTAAAAGTTGATTTTTACAAAAATGAAACTAAAGAAATGATGCAGGTAGAGGGTGTCCACAGGATCTTGTAAGTGATGCTTTTTTAAGTTAAACTACATTTGGATTTCCTTTAAAAAGATTTAATACTCATCCTGAGGTGTCTTTCTGAGACAAGCAGAAATACAATTTCACAAATACTTCATCTGAGGCCAATTTTAGGGGCTAAGCCATGCATGTTGCCTCATGAATAAAAACATGTATTTGCTATATTTTAGGGGCCAATATTAGGGGCTAAACCATACATATTGCCTCATGATTTCTTATATGCTATAAATAAAATATTTGCAGTAGAAAAAATTATTTGCGCAATTTTTGTATTTTTTTTTATATAGAAGCCTAATAGCAATTCTTTGACAAACATGCAAACCAATTACCAGCAAAATTGAATCATTTTGCATGTAGTATCCACTGATGCCATTGATGAGGCTTTTTGTTATAAATATTGTTAGATTTATTTTAGGGAGTAACGCCTACAAAGTTTACAGTTATAAAAAACATAGCCTTATCTTAGTTATTTGTATTTATAAGAAAGGACCTCTTAGTCTGTCTTTGTGGACATCTTTGCTCCTAGATCCTCCTAGGACCACTTAGCAACATCAGCAAAGCAATTAAGCACAGTTTTCAGGAAAATGCCAGAGGCTTAATACTGTGTGCATGGGAGTCTCAGCCCAATTATTTTTAGCTCATTGTGAACTATAGAAGCTGGACTTTACTTCATTAAACTTGAGTTCACACTGATTAAAAGTCTAGTATGATGCAGACAGTGAGGGGAAAATGAAACAATTACATACACCATCGATAAAACTGCTGAATATTCTACAATATGGAGTCTTATAGGTCTCCAGAGAAGTTATTAAAATGAAATGATTGAGCCACTATTTGATTGACTAAGGAATATCATTCAATAACATACAGAGTCAGTGTCCAACAGACAACTTCATTTAGTCCCGACTAAAAGTACATTCACTGATTTTGGAAATTCACATATACTTACTGTGGCTATTTTTAATCTCTTTGTAGTCAAACAGAATTCATGATTTGCATTTATGGCAAAAAGAGAGTTACGAAAAGTAATAAGTAAATAAAAAATGTTAAACTTACATCTTGAAAGTGCAAGTTAGACAATATATGCAGAGAAGATTATTATCTACACAGCTACTTCCATAGTCAATGCATATAGATAAGGAGCAGCTCTTAGTACATAGACCCAAAACTGCCATGTATTTTTATATGATAAGTAGAAAATGTCTGGTTAAGATTATCAATTATTAACTGAACAAAATATGCTAGAATGAAAGGTACTTAAAAAGTAATTAAAATAATTCAGAAATGATATTTTGCTACCCATTTCCCTTAGGGACTGTCGATCACTTCCACTTGCCATCTAAATTATGCAATAAGACTCCTTTTGAATTTTTTTGCTTTAACAAGAGTTCACCAATAAAATTGCTAAAATCGCACCAATGCAACCATAGATCGTGGAACAACACCAAGTCTCTTCCTAAAGCAGGGTATTAGTGACTCCATAAAGATAAACCACATTATATTAGAAATATAAGACACCCCTTGTAACTTCCAAGTGCCATCACACTATATACATACAGCAAGGAAAGTATGCTCCAATGAGCATATTACAATGATATTACCTATAGTATAACAGGTCTCCTGTGTATTAGGGCAACAAATTCCAAAGAAGTCTCCTAGGGCGCACATTCGCCGGCTCTGTAAAGTTTAAAGGGCCAGCGCGCCGCTAATTGGCGCCTGGCCAGCTGCCTTCCCTGTTAAATCCCAGCCTCTGTGTCCTTTGCCAGATCTTTGTGCTAACACCATTGAGAAAGCTTCCTTACAACATTCCTGAGTATTCCTGCATTCCAGTGTGTTCCTGCTCCTGAATCCTGTGTTGCCGTGTTCCTGTGTTACCAGAGTCCCTCTGTGTTCCGTGTTACCAGAGTTCCTCAATGTTGCTGTATTCCTCCGGGTTACCAGAGTTCCTCCATGTTGCTGTGTTCCTGTGTCCCGTGTGCCTCCTGGGACCTCCTGTTACTGACCTCGGATTTGACTTGACCTTGCATCTCTGCCGCCTTCCCTGACCCTGTGTCTGGACCCGTCCGTGAGACTGTCTTCTGTTAAGGTACCTCAACCTCGGCTTCCACCACGGGATAGCCGCATCTGTGGAACAACCTGGTGGTACCCTGCCGCAGCAAAACCATCCCACTTTGTGGCGGGCTCTGGTGAATACCAGGTGCCACTTAGATTCCGGTCCCGAAGTGATGGACACTTCGAATACCTGGTGATGCCGTTTGCACTTTGTAACGCACCAGCCGTCTTCCGCGAATTTGTTAATGACATCTTTAAAAACTTGCTTTATGAGTGTTTTGTGGTCTATTTGGATGATATTCTGGTATTCTCTCCGGACCTTGAGACCCACCAAGTCCACATACAGGAAGTTCTCAGCCATTTAACAGCCAATCGCCTTTACGCCAAACTTGAGAAATGTCAATTCCATCAGCCGAGTCTTCCATTTCTCAGCTATATCATCTTCGACAGAGGTCTGGTTCTTCAGGGGCCCGTCCTGTAGGACTACGTGCTATACAGCGGTTTCTGGGCTTCACAAATTACTACAACTTTAAAGCCTGATGACTCAACTAACATACATAGTTCCTATAAAATATCATAGCAGACCATGATGATTGCAGATAGACAACATTATAATGCTACTTTCCATCAAAATAGACTGCACATTTTATGCAGAATTGGTCATAATATGTTTATGTCTGTCCTGATCAGTGTAATGTGGCTCATTTTGCTGTATTTACTACTGCATATCTAATCAAATGCTTTGCTAATATAAATTCTGTCCTCATTATGCTAATGTTTGCACAAGGCCAGCAAATCCAGATGTAATTTGCATGCTTCAGATGGCGGTTTCCGCACAGAATGTTGAGGTTTCAGATATGATTCGGATTGTGTGACTTATGGATTGTTAAATCTTGATATTTATATTTATGTTGTGACATATTTGCAGCACCAGACAGGTTTTACGAGCAATGAAAATATAGAAATCTACAGACACTAAATACTAATGACATAAATGGTGCATAGCATTAGTATGGATATGGATGAATGATGCTCTACACGGATTTCTTTTTGTAACACACATACTTCTTATGTTGTCTTATCAATCACATAAACTGGTCAAGAACTATCTTTCCCAAGGCTCAAAATTAGGTTCATACTTGCTTGCCCTGGAAGTACCCAGAAAATGTAACATCCATGTACTTTTCATACTGTAACTTAGACACTTAAAGTTAGTTACTATCAACTGCTAAAATGGAAAATGTTGGCACATAGATAATTGTTAGGAGGTTTATTTGAGGAGCTTTCCAATGAAATAAAACTTGCTGGGGCAGCTGTTTGATTTACTTTTTGTGAGTGTTTAATAATAATAATAGAGTAGCATGTTTCCAGGGGTAAAAAGCTGAGGTTTTTCCTAATCTTATACAATTTATACTGTTAGTGCTTTTAAACTATTGAACTTAAAGGGGTATTCCAATGAAGACACGTTTCTAATGTGTACTCAGCCTGTCTGTCAGCCTCTGTGTAATAGAAATCTCATGCATCTCTCATATGTCTCATCGAATCCTTCTATGTGTTTGTACAATGTCAGAAGCCAGATGAAAGTGTATATACAACTGTACCCTGATTATCTAACCCACATGATCCTCCCACAGAACTAGATGCATCATAATGGGGCACATTTACTTACCCGGTCCAGTCGCGATCCAGCGGCGTGTTTCTGGTCGCCAAAAAGCAAAACGGCGGGAGCTGCCATTTTCTCGAGCGGGCGAAGTCTTCGTCCGAGCAACGAACAGTTTCGAGTACGCTAATGCTCGAACGAGCATCAAGCTCGGACGAGTATGTTCGCTCATCTCTAGTAAAGAAACATGTGCAGTCCTCATTTCACTGCACAAAACAGACCTAACAGGGAAGAGTATCGCAGCTAGAAAGATTGCACCTCAGTCAACAATCTACCGCATCATCAAGGAATTCAAGGAGAGAGGTTCCATTGTTGCCAAAAAGGCTTCAGGGTGCCCAAGAAGGACCAGCAAGCACCAGGACCATCTCTTAAAAGTATTTCAGCTTCAGGATTGGGCTACCAACAGTGGAGAGCTTGCTCAGGAATGGCAGCAGGCAGGTGTGAGTGCATCTGCACGCACTGTGAGGCGGAAACTCTTCGAGCAAAACCTGGTGTCAATGAGGGCAGCAAAGAAGTCACTTCACTCCAGAAAAAAAAACTTCAGGGAAAGACTGATTTTCTACAAAAGGTACAGGGAGTGGACTGCCGAGGACTGGGGTAAAGTCATTTTCTCTGATGAATCCCCTTTCCGATTGTTTGGAACATCTGGAAAACAGCTTATTCGTAGAAGACAAGGTGAGAGATACCACCAGTCTTGTCTCATGCCAACTGTAAAGCATCCTACAACCATTCATGTGTGGGGTTGCTTCTCAGCCAAGGTAATCGCCTCTCTCACAGTCTTGCCTAAAAACACATCCATAAATAAAGAATGGTACCAGAATGTCCTCCAAGAGAAACTTCTCCCAACCGTCCAAGAGCAGTTTGGTGATCAACAATGCCTTTTCCAGCATGATGGAGCCCCTTGCTATAAAGCTCTTGATTGACCAAAATGACTCAGGGAACAAGACATAGAGATTTTGGGTCCATGGCCTGCAAACTCCCCAGATCTTAATCCCATTGAGAACTTGTGGTCAATCAAGACACAGGTGAAGAAACAAAAACCAACAAATTGTGACAAAATGCAAGAATTGATTGTGCAAGAATGGACGGCTATCAGTCACAATGTGGTCCAGAAGGTGATTGGGAGCTGCCATGGAGATTTGCAGAGGTCCTGAAGAAGAAGGGTCAACACTGCAAATATTGACTTGCTGCAGTAACTCATTCTAACTGTCAATAAAAGCTTTTGCTACTCATAATATGATTGCACTTGTATTTCTGTATGTGATAAAAACATCTGACAAACACACATAAAAACCAGTGGGCAACAGATCATGTGAAAATATAATATTTGTGTCATTCTCAAAACTTATGGCCATGACTGTACTATTGAAATATGGCCATGGTGCCGCACTTATTGTCCTTGTGAGATATTAACATGTTTACACATTAACCTTTACATGCACTATGCACTTATATATTTTATAACATACTCCTGGGTTCTATATGGGTCGGATGGCAAGGCAGTCTTTTTTGGAGTGTAATCATCGATGTTTTTAATTATATGTGTTATGTATTTTAATTGTTTTTTATTTTTCAAATAAAGTATTGATTTGTTGAACCTGAATACTCTTGATTCTCTTTTTGGTTTTGTAATACAATATTAATCTGTCTAATGGCATTAAAACAACTTTACTAGGAATTAGTGATATAGAAGTTAATTCAACAGCCATAATAATGGCAGTTTGTGAAGGGTAGCTAGAAAATGATAAAGATACTCCCTCCATATCTATGTAAAAAAGGATAGCAAATGATAAAAGACAATTGAAGGAACAAGTTGAGTCCTTGGATCAAATATGATATCTTTCTTTATGTTATCTAGATAATGGATTTTGGGGAGGGGAATTGGAAGGAGAGAGGAAATTTGTGGGTTTTAATTTTTAGGATAGGGTTGAAGGGGGGTGACGAAAGGGAGAAAACAGAAAACAGAATTGGAATAATCATGATTCAAGAAAGGATGGGGCACATTTACTTACCCGGTCCTGTCGCAATCCAACGGCGCGTTCGCCGTTGAGGATTCGGGTCTTCCTTCGATTCACTAAGGTAGTGCGCCTGATGTCCAACAGGTGTCGCTGCTGCGCCGAAATTCACCATCCTATCTTGGGTGCCGGTAAGTGCATGTCAAGCGACACATTTTGTTTTTTAAATACCACAGTTTTTCCGAATCCGATTTCCGTCGCATGCCTGCCGGCACTGATGCGCCACAATCCGATCGCGTGCGCCAAAAATCCTGGGCAATTCAGGGAAAAATGGAGCAAATCGGTAATATTTGGGAAACCCGACGAAAAATAGCGATCCGGGCCCTTAGTAAATGACCCCCGATTTGTTAAATTGTAAAACAGTGATGATATATGGGAAACATGATTGTAAAACATTTGTATTTTTGAAAAAGTTTTAATAAAAAAAAACTATGCTGCTAAAATATATTGCAACAACAATCATAAAATACATGTAAGTGTGTAATAAAATTCTTGTTATAACAAGTTTTAACACGTGCCCCTCTCCATAGGGACGTGATTGCTCACCAATATCTGACCGCAAAATTGTGATGCCGGATATCTGTCCCCAAACGTCTTTGGGAAAGGGGCCTAACTCAATCTCAAAGAGATATCTGCTTTGAGGGAACCCATGGAAAATGTTGTACATTTATCCTGAGGTTGAATGCTGGTCTTTTCATAAATTCCAAATATTTGACTGGACAATAGCTGGACTGGTCTCTTCGATTATTGCCAGGTTTCACTCTAATTTGAGTAATTTGGGATAAAGGTGGACAAATATCCGGTAACTAATACTCAATAGTAGCGATAAGAGGGTCCAATGTCCCCTGAAGCTGGCGCCGCAGTTCGTGTTTGGTTCAGTTTGTGTTTGGGGAAAAAACTTCAAGCTGGTTGATTGACAGCAGCCAATCAACCAGCTTGCAACTTGAACCAATAACCAGTATAAGTGACAAACAGCCAACAGAACCTAGTCATACATCAGAAATATGCTATCTCTCAAAACTACAAAGATGATGTGTATAGACCACGGAGGGCAAATATTGATAATAAAAATACAAAAAAACCCGTATTTGATATGCACTTAAATCAATTAAATAATCTCAACCCCAACCAATCAAAAGTGAGCTAAGGTACAGGGTAAAATACACCCTTTCCTGCCTTCCCTATCAATATACCTGCTGCCTACAACACTTTTATTTCTATGAACTGGTCTCATATACAAACACAGATATTGTAAATATTCACTCTAAATTGTATAAAAAAATATAATGCCATGGTACATCATGGAATATTACACAACAGTACTGAAAGTGTAGTAATAAGATAGATATCACCAACAATATAGGAAATCTATGGGAATAGCCTCTGATGAGTGGATTTGTTGCTCAGCAGAAGGGAGGACTCCAGCAATACTGTCCATATAGCATCGGTGACATCACTGTAGAAACACCCCAGTGGGGCGATGTACCCACTGTATAAGCATACAGTGGAATAGATCTGTGCCATACGTTGTAAAGACACGTCGGGAATCTGAAATGCAAAAACATGATGTGAACCCAGCCTTTGAGGCACTTGAAGATTCCATGATGTACTATGGCATTATTACTGTATACAATTTAGAGTGCCTATTTACAGTTACTGTGTTGTATCTCCAGGCAGTAGGTATTTTGATATCTGAGAGTGGAGGCAGGAGTGGGTGTATTTATTGTCTTTTGTGGTCTATACAAATTATATTTGTATGTGGTCTATACAAATTATATTTGTAGTTTTGACAATCAACCAGGTTGCAGCCCCTTTGTAGCTCCAGGCATGTACTTTGTGTGCATGGCTGTAATTAGCCAGACATGTGAATCTGCTGTAAAAGAGCAGGGTCACCTGTCCAGTCACCTTTACATTGCTACTTTTCATAGTGTCAGTGTGAATATTCTTAAATATTGACAATTGACCTTTTTAGGGCACTTAATTAAGGAGAGGAGGCTGTGCTATCAGGGACAAATGGAAATCTGAAATAATTGCCTTTTTTACGGGACTGTGAAGAACTGCACTAGACTGCTATAGTGCAGGGCCAGACTTTTAGTACTATTAGAATTTGATGCATCATCCAGCAATATCTTAACCCCTACGGGACTCAGCCTATTTTGGCCTTTAGGACGCGGCCCCATTTTTCAAATCTGCCCTGTGTCACTATAAGTGGTTATAGCTTTGGAACACTATGATATATCATGGGGATTTTGAGATTGTTTTCTTGTGACACATTGTACTTCAAATTAGTATAAAAACTGTTAAGCAGTTTGTTAACCCTTTAGGTGTTTTATAGGGGTTAAAACAAATTGTAATATTTTTTTCACAATACACTCATTTTGGGTGGAAAATTAAACATTTGCAATTGATTAAATGAAAAAAGGCTCCACAAAGTTTGATACCCAATTTCTCTCGAGCTTTGATACCCAATTTCTCTCGAGCACACCGATACCCTATATGTGCTGGTAACCTGCTGTGTGGGCGCACGGCCGGGCATAGAATGAAAGGAGGCGCCATCCAGTGCAGATCTGCATTGTCAAATTGTACAGGCTGTAATTTTTTTCTTTTTTTAATGTGGACATATGCTAATTTCTTTTGCCACATGAGATGCACTTTTCTGGTATGTAATTTTGGGGCATCTACAGCTAATTGGTGAGATTTTATTAACTCTTTGTTGGTGGAGTAAAGAAAATCATAAGTTTTTCGGAAGATTTTTTGTGTTTTTTTTGGCGTTTACCAAACCATAAATATAGTTTATTATTTTTATACTATGGGTCACCATGATTACGAAAATACCTCATTTATATAGATTTTTTATTTTTTCCCCATTTTTACTGAATGTAAAGTAATTTGGTAAAAATGTTAATTTTAGCATCACCGTCTTTCATATGCATAACTTTTTTATTTTTCATCTCACAAATCTGGTTAAGGGCTTATCTTTTGCTAGAAGGATTGTACTTTTTAGTGTTCTTAGTTTAGAGTGCATAACATTTTTTAATCACTTTTTAGAGCATTTTTTTTTGGGTATTAAATAAAAATGATCTTTTTTGGAGCGTTTTTTTTTTTTTTTTTACGGGGTTCACTTTGTGTATGTAATAACATTGCTGTTTTATTATGCAGATTGCAACGGATGCAGCAATACCAAACATGTGGGGCTTTTCTGTATTTTATTCCATTTTACTGAATAAAAACTAATTTAGAGAAAATCTTGTACATTTTAGCATCACCATCTTTTCACATGCATAACTTTTTTATCGACAATTGACACTAGTGGCCATGGGAAATACCTGGCCCTTCGCCACACAGCCTTAAAAAATTCAATGAAAAAAATCTGCCTCTTCCTCTCAAATGAATGGTTCTATTTCCTATTAAAGTCAATGGGGCTGTGTGATAGCAATTTTTATACAAAATATAAATATATATAATATATACGTCATTTTGTGTGCCGGCTGAGCGTGAAGACCCTAAGAGGAACGGAAGAGTCTGAAGAGGACCGAAGGACCCAAGGCAGCATCGGAGACAGACTGGGCAGGCTGTATACTACAGAGGGCTGGCAGGCTATCCACTACAGGGGTCTTGCTGGTTATATACTGGGAGGCTGTGACAAATGCATTTCCCACCCTCGGCTTAGTATATCATAGTATATATAAGGCTGGAAGGAGACGCAAGTCCATCAAGTCCAACCTTCAAGAATTAAATAAATGTTTTATCCCCATAACCCGTGATATTTTTTCTCTCCAGAAAGTCATCCAGGCCTCTCTTGAACATGTACATAGAGTCGGCCATAACAACCTCCTGCGGCAGAGGCACACACTTCAGATCAATGCACACTCGCCGCCAAGCTCATACACTCGCTTTGCTAATGCTTTTTTAAAAGTTATCTGCCACAAAAATCTGCAGAGCTCACTGCACAAGATCTGGCTGCAAACCATCTGTGCGTGTGTGAAGAATACCTATGATGAGCCATGTGTTAACAGCAGAGATACAGGAGATACTGTGTATGCAAAGAGCTTTATTTGGAGTTTACACAATAGCCTGCCTTAGACTTATTAGCCTCTATATGCTCCTTCCCTCCTTCCTCCCAAACTGATGTCAGAGCACCACACTGAGACCTCTGAAGGAGCAGGAGGGAGGAGCTGTACAGGAGCCCTCGGCTTATACTCAAGTCAATAGGTTTTCCCAGTTTTTTGTGTTGAAATTAGGGGTCTCGGCTTATACTTGGGTCGGCTTATACTCGAGTATATACGGTAATTGCTGTTAAGCTGATCACTCTTTATAACATTCTGGAGTATATTCAAATTGCCATTATAAAACCTGAGGCAGTAGATTTTGTTAAAATTAACATTTGTATCATTCTCAAAACTTTTGGCCATGACTGTAATAATTTGAACAACCGGTATTTTTAGCATCTGAAAGGATTCTGAAACAGTTAAATATTTTGAATTCTGTGTTACAGTACATTAGGACATTTGAGATGATTTGCAATATTGTTTGTGGGGTTGTGCTGAGCAGTTTAATGTAATATACTTCATTAAAAAATTCTGCTTAGTTTATAAAAAGTCAGGCTATTTCCTCCCATTGAGTTGAGTATTCCAGCCTGCACAGTGTGTGTCTATGGAAGAATGCAAATAAGTTTTCCAAGGTGTTAAATGGAAATCAATACCTCCTTTTGCTACCTTGAAAGGCAGAAACATCAAGTATGACCTACAAGAAGTCTAAAAACATGATGTGGGATTAAGCCAAACCAGTATATCTATTCCATAAGGAACAGACTCCCAACTGTAGACAGCACTGTTTCGACCTGGTTGGGTCTCCTCAGTACAGCATAGGGAACTGGTTTGGCTATGTGAGAGGCTATTGACTAGGGTCAGACAGTAGGTGTTCTCCTTAAGGAGACATCGCCAATTAAGGCCACCTTAAAGGCGTGTGGTGACAAAGCCATAGTTGTATGGAGGCTGCATGAGCTCATATCTAATCTCCCTGTGTTTGGTTTAACAGATTTGAGATGGGAAGATTAATCCCTTTGCTTTTAAGCTAAATGTTTGAATACGTATAGTGCTCATAGCATACTACAGCCGGGAGAGAGCAGGACTCCCTCACAGTTATGTAAAGATTTGCCATAGCGCCATTTACAAACTAAGGAGAAATTTCTTAATGAAGTATATTAGAAAAATGTTCTCAATACTCCTCCCACAATATCTTCTGAAAAAATCTTGTGAATGGCAGTTATGCTTTAAATCTGCTTTGTCTATATGCAAAATAAATATAGGGGCAATTTGACCTTGTACAGAGTGTGACATCTCAGCAGTCTTGAGCTAGATGTGTGATCATTACCTGAGTGTACTGCACTGTCAGGCTGGTGGAACACAGACCCAGGTGGCCAACCTTAGAATCTTGACTGATACAAGCAAAAAAATGTCCAGACAGAGTGCTGAATCTATATGTCATTAGGGAACTCTTCTCTCTTCCAGTGTCAACACATGTTTTGAAAGTAAAATCCCAGTGTAAATAATTAGCGCATAAGATGACAGTGCTTGTAGCTTTATATTAAACCATGCACGATGGAATGATATTCCACAATAAATTTACATGGTTTCATCTCCAAAAATTTAAAATGTACCAGTCAATCGACAAAAATGATATACTAGGTTCATTGGACATTTTATTGGCTTAATTTTTCTGACTGAAATAACATAAAAATGTTTTTAAACTTTTAAAATAACAAATTCCTTTATGTGTTGCAATATTCCAAGAGCTATAGGTTTTTATTTGGCAGTCATTTAGGGTATATAGGCTTGTTTTTACAGGGCGTTTTTGCATGAGATAATGGGGCTCATTTACTAAGGGTCCGAACGCTGCACTTTCGTCGGGGTTCCCACCTTAAAGGCGTGTGGTGACAAAGCCATAGTTGTATGGAGGCTGCATGAGCTCATATCTAATCTCCCTGTGTTTGGTTTAACAGATTTGAGATGGGAAGATTAATCCCTTTGCTTTTAAGCTAAATGTTTGAATACTGTATAGTGCTCATAGCATACTACAGCCAGGGAGAGAGCAGGACTCCCTCACAGTTATGTAAACAGATTTGCCATAGCGCCATTTTACAAACTAAGGAGAATTTCTTAATGAAGTATATTAGAAAAATGTTCTCAATACTCCCTCCCACACAATATCTTCTGAAAAAATCTTCTGAAATGGCAGTTATGCTTTAAATCTGCTTTGTCTATATGCAAAATAAATATAGAGGGCAATGTGACCTTGTACAGAGTGTGACATCCTCAGCAGTCTTGAGCTAGATGTGATGTTGTGAGTCATTACCTGAGTGTACTGCACTGTCAGCTGGTGGAACACAGACCAGGTGGCCAACCTAGAATCTTGACTGATACAAGCAAAAAATGTCCAGACAGAGTGCTGAATCTATATGTCATTAGGGAACTCTTCTTCTTCCAGTGTCAACACATGTTTTGAAAGTAAAATCCCAGCTGTAAATAATTAGCGCATAAGAATGACAGTGCTTGTAGCTTTATATTAAACCATGCACGATGGAATGATATTCCACAATAAATTTACATGGTTTCATCTCCAAAAATTTAAAATGTACCAGTCAATCGACAAAAATGATATACAGGTTCATTGGACTTTTTACTTTGGCTAATTTTTCTGACGAAATAACATAAAAATGTTTTTAAACTTTTAAAAATAACAAATTCCTTTATGTGTGTTGCCATATTCCAAGAGCTATAGGTTTTTATTTGGCAGTCATTAGGGTATATAGGCTTGTTTTTACAGGGCTGTGTTTTGCATGAGATAATGGGGCTCATTTACTAAGGGTCCGAACGCTGCACTTTCGTCGGGGTTCAAGATCAAGCACTCACATACACCAGAAAAAAGCAGGTGAACTCCAGCGGACCTCGGCGCAGAAGCGACACCTGGTGAATATCGGCGCACGGACCTTAGTGATTCCCAGCAGAACCCGAATCAGCGTCGGAGAACCCGCCGCTGGATCGCGACTGGACCGGGTAAGTAAATGTACCCCAATATCTTCTGAAAAAATCTTCTGTAATGGCAGTTATGCTTTAAATCTGCTTTGTCTATATGCAAAATAAATATAGAGGGCAATTTGACCTTGTACAGAGTGTGACATCCTCAGCAGTCTTGAGCTAGATGTCTGGTATAAATCCCCCATTATACGTACTTCACCCTGCTTTGAAGCCACAACATTTCCATATCAGCATTCCTCTTGCTTCCACCATATTTGGGAGCCTTATAACAAACCCCCTAGTAATATTTTTTTTGTATTTTTCCCTCCTCTTATCTCCACCCATAGGGACTCCAACGCGACTGATGTCACTCGCAGGCGGGCGAGGCAAGATTCACAATAAACAAACCCTCCTCCCCCTTTTATTTATACGTCCTTCTAAAAAGACTATAACCACTTATAACACCGTCCATACTACTGTCCAGCCAGGTCTCGCTGATACCCTTTCATATTTCCTCCAACATCAAGTTCCAGTTCCTCCATTTTGTTTGTGAGCTTCTGGCATTTGTGTACATACACTTATATGAGTTTTCCCTGCCGTATTCCTTTTGTCCTATTCCCAATCTCATTCCAGCCCCCCTTCCTCCCCTATGAACTTGGCTCTTCCCAGCCTCTATGTACACCGTCTATTGCCCCACAAGTGTAGTTTGCCCTCCCCCCAGCCTAGTTTAACACCGCCTCCACCAGCCCTTTTTTTCCCCTAAAACACGCCCCCTCCCCATGTAGGTGCAGCCATGCCCTATGTAGAGCCGTAAGCCCACAAAAGTCAGCCCGTTATCCATGAACCCAAACCCCTCCTTTCTACAACCACCACTTTGAGCCACTTATTACCTCTTGATCTCCCGTTGCCTTTCGGGGTGGCACGTGGTACAGCAGTATTTCGGGAAAAATTACTTTGAGGTCCTGCCCTGAGCTTATGGCCTAAATCTCTGAAATCTTTTAGGACCTTCCACCTCCCTGTTACTTGTCATTAGTGCCAAGTGACCATGCCGCTGGTTCCCTCCCAGCCCCCCTCCCAGTAATCCATCAACCCGATCCGCAACATGCCGACACCCGAGACCGGCAAACAACACACTGTTCTGTATGCACGGTCTTTTGTGACAGATTGCCCTGTGTGTTTCCCCTAATATCTCGACTCTCCCACTACCAGCACCTTCTGACCTTGCCTCTGCTCCCATTACCCTTCTTACTGGAGCACACATTCCCTGGTGCTAGCGGCCACATCTTTCTCAGTCAATTGCTACCCCCAGAGCTGATATCCCCCTCATCCTCCAGCCTGGCAAACTTATGTGGTGCACCAGATCAGGACTAGACTCTCTACAACTCTTCCTCTACCCCGCCCTTCTCATGTTACCAACTAGCTGCCCCCTCACTCTTCAACCTCCATACTTCCCTCCCCACCCCTCTTCCCCAGAGAGTTTGTGCCGGAGCAGCAAACTAATTCGTTCCATATTATCATTTGCCCGCAGCCTTGAAACTTGCTCATTTAGATCCCAGAAATCTGGGCTTCCAGATGAGCAATTTTCACACACCCCACACAGCAGTATTCCCCTCGAACGGCTGTTCAGGAAAGCATACATGGCCAGGATGTAACCGTGGTAGCAATGCCCCTTATGGAGTCCATTATTCTAATGGGATTACAAAGATTATGCACAGAAAGAAGAATTTACAGTCAAAGTAAACCAAAACACAGAGTTACCTGCTAAAGCCCCTCAAACTTAAGTCCCTTAACCTAATCACACTTAGACACTGCACCACTTCAGATCAATGCCACTCGCTGCCAAGCTCACACACATCCTTTGCTAATGCTTTTTTAAAAGTTATCTGCCACAAAAATCTGCAGAGCTCACTCCACAAGATCTGGCTGCAACCATGGCTGTTACTCAAGTCAATAGGTTTTCCCAGTTTTTTGTGTTGAAATTAGGGCCTCGGCTTATACTTGGGTCGCTTATACTCGAGTATATACGGTAATTGCTGTTAAGCTGATCACTCTTTATAACATTCTGGAGTATATTCAATTGCCATTATAAAACCTGAGGCAGGTAGATTTTGTTAAAATTAACATTTGTATCATTCTCAAAACTTTTGGCCATGACTGTAATAATTTGAACAACCAGTATTTTTAGCATCTGAAAGGATCTGAAACAGTTAAATATTTTGAATCCTGTGTTACAGTACATTAGGACATTTGAGATGATTTGCAATATTGTTTGTGGGGTTGTGCTGAACAGTTTAATGTAATTACTTCATTAAAAAATTCTGCTTAGTTTATAAAAAGTCAGGCCATTGAGTTGAGTATCCAGCCTGCACAGTGGTGTGTCTATGGAAGATGCAAATAAGTTTTCCAAGGTGTTACACGGAAAACATACCTCCTTTTTCTACCTTGAAAGGCAGACCCCTACATCAAGTTATGACCTACTACAAGAAGTCTAAAAACATGGTGTGGGATTAAGCCAAACCAGTATATCATTTCATAGGAACAGACTCCCAACTATAGACAGCACGTTTCGACCTGGTTGGGTCTCCTCAGTACAGCGTAGGGAACTGATTTGGCTATGTGAGAGGCTATGGATAGGGTCAGACAGTAGGTGTTTCCCTTAAGAGACATCGCCAATTAGGCCACCTTAAAGGCGTGTGGTGACAAAGCATAGTTGTATGGAGGCTGCATGAGCTCATATTAATCTCCCTGTGTTTGTTTAACAGTTTGAGATGGGAAGATTAATCCCTTTGCTTTTAAGCAAATGTTTGAATACTGTATAGTGCTCAAGCATACTACAGCCAGGGAGAGAGCAGGACTCCCTCACAGTTATGTAAACAGATTTGCCATACGCCATTTACAAACTAAGGAGAAATTCTTAATGAAGTATATTAGAAAAATACTCCCTCCCACACAATGGGGCACATTTACTAAGGGGCCGCAGCCACAAATCCGTCGGGTTTTTCCCGAATATTTCCTCTTTGCGCTGTATTTCACGGAATTGTGGCGCACGAGATCGATTTTTGGCGCAATCACGCCGACTTTCGCCGGACAGAAATGGGGGGGGGGGAGGGGGACGTGGCCACGGACAACCCGAAGGATTCGGAAAACCCGCAGAATTTAAAGCCATTTGTGTCGCAAGATCAGCACTCACATACACCAGAAAAAAGCAGGTGAACTCAGGCGGACCTCGGCAGGCAGAAGCGACACCTGGTGAATATCGGCGCACGACCTTAGTTGATTCCCAGCAGAAACCCGAATCAGCGTCGGAGAACCCGCCGCTGGATCGCGACTGGACCGGGTAAGTAAATGTACCCCAATATCTTCTGAAAAAATCTTCTGTAATGGCAGTTATGCTTTAAATCTGCTTTGTCTATATGCAAAATAAATATAGAGGGCAATTTGACCTTGTACAGAGTGTGACATCCTCAGCAGTCTTGAGCTAGATGTGTGATTCATTACCTGAGTGGTACTGCACTGTCAGACTGGTGGACACACAGACCCAGGTGGCAAACCTTAGATTCTTGACTGATACAAGCAAAAATGTCCAGACAGAGTGCTGAATCTATAAGTCATTAGGGAACTCTTCTTCTCTCCAAGTGTCAACACATGTTTTGAAAGTAAAATCCCAGCTGTAAATAATTAAGCGCATAAGAATGACAGTAGCTTTGTAGCTTTATAATTAAACCATGCACTGATGGAATGAATATTCCACAAATAAATTTACATGGTTTCATCTCCAAAAATTAAAATGTACCAGTCAATCGACAAAAATGATAGTACTAGTGTTCATTGGACATTTTTTACTGGCTTAATTTTTCTGACTGAAATAACATAAAAATGTTTTTAAAACTTTTTAAAAATAACAAATTCCTTTATGTGTTGCAATATTCCAAGAGCTATAGGTTTTTTATTTGGCAGTCATTAGGGTATACAGGCTTGTTTTTTACAGGGCTTGTTTTTTGCATGAGATAATGGGGCTCATTTACTAAGGGTCCGAACGCTGCACTTTCGTCAGGTTTCCCGAATATTTCCGATTTGCGCCAAATTGTCCTGGGATTTTGGCGCACGCGATCAGATTGTGTTGCATCGGCGCTGGCTTTCACGCAACAGAAATGGGGGGGCATGGCCGTCAGACAACCTGAAAAATCCTGAAAAACTGCGGAATTTAAAAAAAGATTTTCTGTCGCAAGATCAAGCACTCACATGCATCGGGACGAAGAAGGTGAACTCCGGCGGACCTCCGCGTAGCAGCGACACCTGCTGGATATTGGGCGCACGATCTTTGTAAATGCCGGCAGACCCGAATCAGAGTCGGACAATGCGTTGTGGGATCACGACTGGACCGGGTAAGTAAATGTGCCCCAATGTTTTAATAAGTAACATTTTAAATTACATTTTTTGGAGGTAGGAAGCACAAGAATGGAGATTAGTGGCTACCTAGTTTTGCATAGCTGGTCTTTAGGTAGGCAGAGGTTAAGACCTTGAGTGGTTTTCTCAACCGTCTCACAGCTCATCACAGTAGGCCGCTTTAAAACCATCCTCTGGTATAAATCCCCCATGATAAGTACTTCACCTGCTTTGAAGCCACAACATTTCCATATCAGCATTCCTCTTGCTTCCTCCATATTTGGGAGCCTTATAACAAACCCCCTAGTAATATTTTTTTTGTATTTTTCCTCTCCTCTTATCTCCACCCATAGGGACTCCAACGCGGACTGATGTCATCTCGCAGGCGGGCTTGAGGCAAAATTCACATATAAACAAACCCTCCCTCCCCCTTTTATTTATAATCGTCCTTCTAAAAAGACTATAACCACTTAGTAACACCGTCATACTACTGTCCAGCCATGGTCTCGCTGATACCCTATTCATATTTCCTTCCAACATCAAATTCCAGTTCTCCATTTTGTTTGTGAGCTTCTGGCATTTGTGTACATACACTTATATGAGTGTTTCCCTGCCGTATTCCTTTTGTCCTATTCCCAATCTCATTCCAGCCCCCTTCCCCCCTATGAAGTTGGCTCTTCCCAGCGCTCTATGTACACCGTCTATTGCCGCCACAAGTGTAGTTTGCCCTCCCCCAGCCTAGTTTAACACCGCCTCCACCACCCTTTTTTCCCCTAAAACGCCCCCTCCCCATGTAGGGCAGCCATGGCCCTATGTAGACCGTAAGCCCACAAAAGTCGCCCGTTATCCATGAACCCAAACCCCTCCTTTCTACAACCACACTTTGAGCCACTTATTACCTCTTGATCTCCCGTTGCCTTTCGGGGTGGCACGTGGTACAGCAGTATTTCGGGAAAAATTACCTTTGAGTCCTGCCCTGAGCTTATGGCCTAAATCTCTGAAATCTTTTAGGACCTTCCACCTCTGTTACTTGTCATTAGTGCCAATGTGGACCATGCCCGCTGGTTCCCCCCAGCCCCGCCCTCCCAGTAATCCATCAACCCGATCCGCAACATGCCGACACCGAGACCGGCAAACAACACACTGTTCTGTATGCACGGTCTTTTGTGACAGATTGCCCTGTGTGTTTTCCCCTAATAATCTCGATCTCCCACTACCAGCACCTTCTGACCTTGCCTCTGCTCCCATTACCCTTCTTACTGGAGCACACATTCCCTGGTGCTAGCGGCCACATCTTTCTGCACAATTGCTACCCCAGAGCTGATATCCCCCTCATCCTCCAGCCTGGCAACTTATGGGTGCACCAGATCAGGACTAGACTCTCTACAACTCTTCCTCTACCCCGCCCGCTTCTATGTTTACCCAACTAGCTGCGCCCCTCACTCTTGCACCTCCATACTTCCCTCCCCACCCACTCTTCCCCAGAGAGTTTGTGCTCGGAGCAGCAAACTTTCGTTCCATATTATCATTTGCCCGCAGCCTTGAAACTTGCTCATTTAGATCCAGAAATCTGGGCTTCCAGATGAGCAATTTTCACACACCCCACACAGCAGTATTCTCCCCCTCGAACGGCTGTTCAGGAAACATACATGGCCCAGGATGTAACCGTGGTAGCATGCCCCTTATGAGTCCATTATTCTAATGGGATTACAAAGATTATGCACAGAAAGAAGAATTTACAGTCAAGTAACCAAAACACAGAGTTACCTGCTAAAGCCCCTCAAACTTAAGTCCCTTAACCTAATCACACTTAGACACTGCACCACTTCAGATCAATGCCACTCGCTGCCAAGCTCACACACATCTTCTTTGCTAATGCTTTTTTAAAAGTTATCTGCCACAAAAATCTGCAGAGCTCACTGCCACAAGATCTGGCTGCAACCATCGGCTGTTACTCAAGTCAATAGGTTTTCCCAGTTTTTTGTGTTGAAATTAGGGCTCTCGGCTTATACTTGGGTCGCTTATACTCGAGTATATACGGTAATTGCTGTTAAGCTGATCACTCTTATAACATTCTGGAGTATATTCAATTGCCATTATAAAACCTGAGGCAGGTAGATTTTGTTAAAATTAACATTTGTATCATTCTCAAAACTTTTGGCCATGACTGTAATAATTTGAACAACCAGTATTTTTAGCATCTGAAAGGATCTGAAACAGTTAAATATTTTGAATCCTGTGTTACAGTACATTAGGACATTTGAGATGATTTGCAATATTGTTTGTGGGGTTGTGCTGAACAGTTTAATGTAATTACTTCATTAAAAAATTCTGCTTAGTTTATAAAAAGTCAGGCCATTGAGTTGAGTATCCAGCCTGCACAGTGGTGTGTCTATGGAAGATGCAAATAAGTTTTCCAAGGTGTTACACGGAAAACATACCTCCTTTTTCTACCTTGAAAGGCAGACCCCTACATCAAGTTATGACCTACTACAAGAAGTCTAAAAACATGGTGTGGGATTAAGCCAAACCAGTATATCATTTCATAAGGAACAGACTCCCAACTATAGACAGCACGTTTCGACCTGGTTGGGTCTCCTCAGTACAGCGTAGGAACTGATTTGGCTATGTGAGAGGCTATTGGACTAGGGTCAGACAGTAGGTGTTTCCCTTAAGGAGACATCGCCAATTAAGGCCACCTTAAAGGCGTGTGGTGACAAAGCATAGTTGTATGGAGGCTGCATGAGCTCATATTAATCTCCCTGTGTTTGTTTAACAGATTTGAGATGGGAAGATTAATCCCTTTGCTTTTAAGCTAAAATGTTTGAATACTGTATAGTGCTCATAGCATACTACAGCCAGGGAGAGAGCAGGACTCCCTCACAGTTATGTAAACAGATTTGCCATACGCCATTTACAAACTAAGGAGAAATTCTTAATGAAGTATATTAGAAAAATACTCCCTCCCACACAATGGGGCACATTTACTAAGGGGCCGCAGCCACAAATCCGTCGGGTTTTTCCCGAATATTTCCTCTTTGCGCTGTATTTCACGGAATTGTGGCGCACGAGATCGATTTTTGGCGCAATCACGCCGACTTTCGCCGGACAGAAATGGGGGGGGGGGAGGGGGACGTGGCCACGGACAACCCGAAGGATTCGGAAAACCCGCAGAATTTAAAGCCATTTGTGTCGCAAGATCAAGCACTCACATACACCAGAAAAAAGCAGGTGAACTCAGCGGACCTCGGCGCAGAAGCGACACCTGGTAATATCGGCGCACGACCTTAGTGATTCCCAGCAGAACCGAATCAGCGTCGGAGAACCCGCCGCTGGATCGCGACTGGACCGGGTAAAGTAAATGTACCCCAATATCTTCTGAAAAAATTTCTTAATGGCAGTTTATTGCTTTAAATCTGCTTTGTCTATATGCAAAATAAATATAGAGGGCAATTTGACCTTGTACAGAGTGTGACATCCTCAGCAGTCTTGAGCTAGATGTGTGATTCATTACCTGAGTGTACTACTGCACTGTCAGACTGGTGGACACACAGACCCAGGTGGGCAAACCTTAGATTCTTGACTGATACAAGCAAAAAATGTCACAGACAGAGTGCTGACTATAAGTCATTAGGGAACTCTCTCTCTCCAAGTGTCAACACATGTTTTGAAAGTAAAATCCCAGCTGTAAATAATATAACGCATAAGAATGACAGTAGCTTTGTAGCTTTAATTAAACCATGCACTGATGGAATGAATATTCCACAAATAAATTTACATGGTTTCATCTCCAAAAATTAAAATGTACCAGTCAATCGACAAAAATGTAGTACTAGTGTTCATTGACATTTTTATGGCTTAATTTTTCTGACTGAAATAACAATAAAATGTTTTTAAAAACTTTTTAAAATAACAAATTCCTTTATGTGTTGCAATATTCCAAGAGCTATAGGTTTTTTATTTGGCAGTCATTAGGGTATACAGGCTTGTTTTACAGGCTTGTTTTTTGCATAGATAATGGGGCTCATTTACTAAGGGTCCGAACGCTGCACTTTCGTCAGTTTCCCGAATATTCCGATTTGCGCCAATTGTCCTGGGATTTGGCGCAACGCGATCAGATTGTGTTGCATCGGCGCTGCTTTCACGCAACAGAAATGGGGGGGCATGGCCGTCAGACACCTGAAAACCTGAAAAACTGAAAACTGCGGAATTTAAAAAAAGATTTTCTGTCGCAATATCAAGCACTCCACATGCATCGGGACGAAGAAGGTGAACTCCGGCGGACCTCCGCGTAGCAGCGACACCTGCTGGATATTGGGCGCACGATCTTTGTAAATGCCGGCAGACCGAATCAGAGTCGGGACAATGCGTTGTGGGATCACGACTGGACCGGGTAAAGTAAATTTGCCCAATGTTTTAATAAGTAACATTTAATTACATTTTTGGGGTAGGAAGCACAAGAGTGAGATAGTGGCTACCTAGTTTTTGCATAGCTGGTCTTTAGTAGGCAGAGGTTAAGACCTTGAGTGGTTTCTCAATCAACCGTCTCACAGCTCATCACAGTAGGCCGCTTTAAAACCATCCTCGGGGCTGGATTCTTTTGCCATTGATTTAGTTTACCTACTGTAGTGTACTGGCTTTTCTTTTTATTTCAATTTCAATCATTTTTTTACTTTAAGTTTGATTCAGCTTGCTGACCCTTTTCCCTACTCATTATTCTGTATAAAGAACAGGCAGAAACAGTGGGGTGGAGGGTTCTGGCAGTTGGGCATTGCATCAGAGTTCACTTTCAATTTTCAATTTCCCCTCTACTGAGCTAACATAAGAAATTTGTAAAGGTGTACTGAATTTTCATATGTTTTAAATAAATTATGTAATTTGTTTGAATAGTTGTATAGATGCAGTTGCAGCACAAAGCCTCAGCCCTGTCAATAAATGATCAGTGGATTTGATGGGCTGATCTTTCATTGTAGGGGCTGCCCAGTTATTCAAATGATTAGGTTACAGACAGTTTTCTGTCATTTTAGCCAATCATGGGAAGTAATGCTGAGAATGCAAGGACCCCTTCGCAGTCAAAGAGGTTCTTGTACCCTTATCAAAAAAAAGCTCAGATAAATGTTAAATTAATCCTTTAAGTGCATCCCTGAGAAATACAGGCACTCATCTAACTTCATAGGTGTCTGGCACATCAGGGCCCCTAGATTCTGAATTCCGGTGCACTAGAATTTATAGGGTTTAGAAGAGTTCATTTTGCAATAGCCCACTGAACTCTAGTAACTCCTAGCAGTTTACAAGAGAGCGACCAGCCATGGACCCAGAGGAGTTGAGTACAATGTAAATATATAGATGGGGCACACCAAATCATGACAGGCTTAATGTGTTGAATAATTTTTTCCCCAAAACTAAAAAAGATTTCATGTAGGTGAGGTAGAAGGGGGATATATGATAAATTTGGATCACTGCCCCTAACCCAGCAAACATTATCCCTGCAAGTGTAGTGCAGTAGGTCAGAAGAACTGCTGACAGGTAAAGTTGAGCTAAAGCACCTAACTAAATATTGGTCCCTAAATAAATGAGGCATACTGTCAAAAATTGAACTTTACTGTTTTTTTCAATTTATCCTGAAAGCTCAATGAAATTTAAGTCTGTAGACTGCACTAGCCACTCTATTGGACCCTACCATCTTCTTTTAGTGTTATTTGGTACTTCTGACTTAACCTATGGGTTTGTGTGGGATCATTATCTTGCTGTGATATGAACTCCTGACCAACTAGAAATATATGTATACACCAGAAAGGAAAAAAGTAAAAGTGGATCTGGCCCTTTATAAATTTGCTGGTAGTGGTTTTTGCTGTGTGGTTTGTTTGCAACAGTTGCATAATAAGTCAGAAAAATATCTTTAAAAGTCACAACACAGACCAAGGTAGGGTACTGGCCTAAACTTGCACCAAAATTTAAAAAAAGAATTGGTACTTACCTCCAGCACTCCTCTTCATCCCACAGCTCCAATTTTTTCTGTCTTCAGCTTCTCGGCACTGCGACAAAGGCATGTATATGCTTTCTGCCTGCAGGCATCCCTGGAGGCTTTATATGGGGGAGGAGCACTGCTGGGGCATTTTAATAATTGGGGAGCACTGCTGGGAGCATTTCATTAATGGGGTAGCACTACTGGGGACATTTTATGGGAAAGCACTGCTGGGGACATTTTATAGGGTAGGGCAGGGTGGGATTAAGGTTGGTGGGGGCCCCTGGGCGCAAAATATGATGGGGGCCCCCATTGAATGTAGTCTAGACGGAACAGCAATCACTACATACCAGTCCCCGGTATTCACCGTATACAACTCCCCCGCAGTCACTATATACAGCTCCCCCAGCAATCACCATATACAGCTCCCCCAGCAATCACCGTATACACCACCACCACCAGCCTGAACCGTTGATACAAGGCAGGATGGATCCATGCTTTCATGTTGTTGACGCCAAATTCTGACCCTACCTTCCGAATGTCGCAGCAAAAATCGAGACTCATCAGACCAGGCAACATTTTTCCAATCTTCTACTGTCCAATTTTGATGAGCTTGTGCAAATTGTAGCCTCAGTTTCCTGTTCGTAGTTGAAAGGAGTGGCACCCGGTGTGGTCTTCTGCTGCTGTAGCCCTTCTGTCGCAAAGTTCGACGTACTGTGCGTTCAGAGATGCTCTTCTGCCTACCTTGGTGACAATTTGAGTCACTGTTGCCTTTCTATCAGCTCGAACCAGTCTGCCCATTCTCCTCTGACCTCTGGCATCAACAAGGCATTTCCGCCCACAGAACTGCCGCTCACTGGATGCTTTTTCTTTTTCGGACCATTCTCTGTAAACCCTAGAGATGGTTGTGCGTGAAATTCCCAGTAGATCAGCAGTTTCTGAAATACTCGGACCAGCCCTTCTGGCACCAACAACCATGCCACGTTCAAGGGCACTCAAATCACCTTTCTTCCCCATACTGATGCTCGGTTTGAACTGCAGGAGATTGTCTTGACCATGTCTACATGCCTAAATGCACTGAGTTTCCGCCATGTGATTGGCTGATTAGAAATTAAGTGTTAACGAGCAGTTGGACAGGTGTACCTAATAAAGTGGCCGGTGAGTGTACACCCCCTATAATAACTATATACAGTCCCCCTATAATAACTACATACACCCCCTATAATAACTATATACAGTCCCCTATAATAACTACATACAGTCCCCCTATGATAACTATATACACCCCCTCTAAAATCTATATACAGTCCCCTATAACTATATACAGTCCCCCTATAACTATATATAGTCCCCCTATAATAACTAACTACATACAATCCCCCTATAACAACTATATACACCCCCCCATAGTAGATATATACAGTCCTAGGTAAAGTAATAAAATTATACTCACGTTCCAGCGTTCCCCTGATGCGCGCCGTCCTCAGCTTCCCTCGTGGTGAATATCGACTGCAAACAAAGATGGCGGCCCCCTGCTACAACGGATGCTGCCGTCGCGATGCCGTGACGTCACATGCTGACACGTCACTGCACTGCGCCGCTAGTGGCTGGGCGCCGCCATCTTTGTTTATATGCGGTCGTCTATGGCAGAGCAGGGAACTTATTGTTCCCTCGCTCTGCCATAGACGAAAGACAGGAACATAACCGTGATTCGGCCCGGGGAGCCCAGAGCCAAGTACACTGTTGTGCGACTGCCCGAATTGCCCACATTTGGTGGGGGCCCCCTTAAGGGAAAAGTGGTGGGGGCCCCGGGGCTCGCACCCCAGGAGCCCCCCTTATGATCCTGCTTTGGGGTAGGGATTATTGCTGGGGGCATTTAATTAATGGGGAAGCACTGCTGGAGACATTTCATTAATGGGGGGAGCACTTGTGGGGACATTTTGTTGGGGGGTTGCTCAGCTAGGAACATTGCATGGGTGAAGCACTGCTGCAGACCTTTCATTAATGGCAGAGAGGCTGCTGCGGACATTTCATTAATGCTGGGAAGGTCGTTGCGGACATTTTATTAATGGCGGGGGGGCTTTGCTGCAGACATTTTATTAAAGAGTGAGGTCTTTGTGGACATTTTATTAATGGTGGTGAGGCTGCTGCATATATTTTATTACTGGTGGGGGGCTTTGCTGCTGGACATTTCAGTGATGAGGGGAGACTGCTGGACAGTTTATTAAAGCATAGTGGCTGCATTTCCCACCCTAGACTTATACTAGAGACTAAGTTTTCCTGTTTTTTTTTATTGGTAAAATTATGTACCTAGGTTTACACTCTTTACGGCCTATACTTGCGCATACGTGACATGTATATTTCTTTACTCACAGTGAAAAGGCCAAGATATGTGGGGTTGCTATACAAAAAGGGGTTTTATAATGATCGCTGTCTTCTTCTTAAACCATTAAAAGGGGATTACATAAAAAGGAGCAGCTGCAGGAAAGGGGTCTTTATGGGGTTTGGGTTAGATAGGGACTATTTGCGTTGCACACAATTTATTTTTTTCAGGGACTATGGTAAGAGGGTTAACGTGGCCTGTTCCCTGGAAAAAAATTTTGGTGTAGCCGGTCCCATAGAGGTCTCTGTGGACATCAGACAAAAACAGCATTGGATTCCGGGCCACTCTCAGCAGTCCTGTGTCCTATTTATACTAGATTCCTGGTCATGATTCTACAGCCTTACCTCCTATGCGGCATGGCTATTCCTTGCTGGACTTTGTTAAGCTGGCTATATCTTGATGATACTATGCCTGGTTCTGTCTTATATATTTTACTCATCAACCCTAGGCCTATTCTAATATTGTATGATCTGAATCTGATTTCCCAGTCTGATTAGCCCTAAAAAACAATGACCCTACACATTTTCTCTACCTAAATTCATATTGGTCATATTGGCGGTAAAGGCGCCCTGTCTTCGCTATTAGTATGATATACCATTGATGGCATAGTGCTACACGCCTCCTGCATTGATACTAGTCGTCAATGCTGGAGGAAGAGAGAATTCTCTAAAGGACATTTCATATCCTAAGTGAGGAGGCTAGAAACTTAACCAGGCAATATCTGGTGATAGCTATTTCTAGAAATCCCGTTGCATCATTGGCAAGTGCAATTTTTGCAATTTTGACATGTACAAATAAAACCAAAATTACAGCATAAAGAACTATACTAAATAAACCATACATTTTCTGAAAGCAGGCAGGTGCTATTATGTGGACCAATTAATATCATTATAAAATAAAGATATCTGTATGAATAATGCTGCTTGTTGCAATATAGTGTATAAGAATATACCATACAAGTAAATAGGCCTCTCCAAGGATGAGAAGGATGTTTTAGTCTTCACATGCTTTGGTTTTCACATGTCTTTGCTTTTCATTTTTCAGCCTTCTCATGTATCTAGTTGACTTTCTTTTCAGTTACTGGCCTAGCTAGAAGAATTATTTACTTTATTATTAGCCCATCTCTTGTTTGTCCATGGTCCCTCTAAAAGATATTATGACCAGACTGGGCTGGAACTTCACTATTTTGTGGTTTTAAAAATGCCCTATGCTGCGTGACATAATTCCTTAGAACCAGGCAGAAATATTTTAGACAATATTAATATGTTTATGTAAATTGCATCAGTCCACCCCTCATATCTTACTTTTGATTGTTGATTTATGCTGTAATGCTATATAGTGTTTGTTATATTCTGATTGGATAATGTATTGCAGATTCAATGTACAATTTTTGCATATAACCTGTAATCATGATTGCTGTATTTTGAGTTCTGTCCTGTTGGACAGAATCCTTGCATTTGAATTAAATGCACTAAAAGAAAGAAAAGGTCTGTTGTGATCTATGGGATACTGAGATGTGTACATTCCACAACATGCCCCAAATTCAAAAATTCATTAATTCATCAATTTTATTTAAAAAATGCATTAAATTTGGCTTTGATAGCATAAAAATGTGCCCCCAACAGGAAATAATTTGATTCATTCCTCCTAAATGCAAAAGATGAACATATGTAGAGTTTATTGAAACCATATGTTCACATGAATTAATCAGCATAAAATCACAAAAACAAAGAAGACAGTCACAACCTGTAAAACAAAATAAATAAACAGATGAAAAAGCAAAGGCACCCTAAAACCTATATATTTTTTGAAAGCAGACAACCTGTCAATTTTCTTGATTAACAGTTGCAACTTTGTGGCAAACACAAATTATTAAAAAGAAAATGCCTGAAACACACAGGGCAAACTTACAAAGAACACTTAATGCAGTTTGCCCATGTAGTGGGCATGTGACACAATTCTGTCGGACTTGGCATGTTAAATCTGGAGTACTGTCCTGAGCAAGGGGACACCCCCTACTTTGTGTTGCATGATGCCTAGTGCAGCTGTGCTACAAAAGAACACAAATGTAGTGCAGGCACTTCTTAAATACCTGTGCAAGCAGTTTGCACTAAAAAACGTACAAGAAAAGTGGCGTACAGTGCTTAATAAATGTGCCCCACAGAGTTTTAGGCACAAATAGGAATGTAAGATAAAATGTCAAAGTGAACAGATTTATATATACCATAACATCAAGAATTTACACTCACGTAAATTATAAAGCAAAAACCATGCAATATTTGATTGCAATCAACAAATGTGGATGTAATGCACAAAGTAAAAAACTCCTATCCTGTAAAAATCTTTTTTTTTTTTTCAGAAAACACAAACTATCATGTATACAAAATAACTTTTTCATTAATACACACAACCACCTTCATTCAACATTGCAGCAAACTGTGATAAACTTTAAATTTATTGCCACTAAAATATGTATAAATCCAGACTACTTATATAAGTAAAATGTACTTTCCTAAAAACAGTAAGATATGAGGAGATCATACATACCCCACATGTGTATATTCTCCAACATATGCAGCAAGGGAAATTGGTTTCCCTTTAAGACATATCCTGAGGGCATATTGACACACTAGTCCAGTATTTGCGCACATATTTACAAAGCTTTGGTCAGTTTTGTGTCGCAGCTGCACTGTGTGCGCTTCAAAACAAAAAGGGGAGTGCAACTAAAAGGGAGTTCTGGTGCGAATTTGCACTGTCCGCCACATTTATATCATAAGCCCCAACATAATTGATGTGCACGCCCATTTAAAAGCTTGTCACTGTTTAAGCGTTATCAGCTTTTGCAAGGCGAGTCGGATTATTGAAAAAGTTTGCAGTTTGCCTCACTAGTGATAAAAAAATCTGTTCTAAAGAGTCTAAGGTATCTAATATAATCATCAGATTTTGCACAGCCGCTCCCTATAACTCAGGGAACATCATAGACTAGGTTTTGAGTTGAAATTTTCACCCCACATTTTCTAAAAAAACCCACTTCTTAACCAATATATAGAGAGCCATTGTCTGCTGCTGCCGTGGCAGTTAGAAGCTGAGCTGTGATTGGTTGCTATTTTACCACAGGTCATTAATATGAGCTCTGAGATTTGATTGGTTACTATAGGCAATGAGTATAAGACTGCTTATGTGTGATGTAAGATAGATAGGGATAGAGACAGAGAGACAGGCAGGGAGAGTGAGAGAAAGGCAGGGAGAGTGAGTGAGAGAGAGACAGACAGGGAGAGTGAGTGACAAAGAGAAGGACAGTGAGAGTGAGTGAGAGACAGCGAGACAGGCAGGGAGAGTGAGTGAGAGACAGAAACAGGCAGGGAGAGTGAGAGACAGGCAGAGAGGGTGATTGAGAAACACGAAGGAAGAGTGATTGAGAGACAGAGAGTGAGTGAGTGAGTGAGTGAGTGAGTGAGAGACATGCAGAGAGAGTGAGAGAAAGGCAGGGAGAGTGATTGAATGAGAGAGAGACAGGCAGGGAGAGTAAGTGACAAAGAGAAGGGCAGGGAGAGAAAGGCAGGGAGAGTGAGTGAATGAGAGAGAGATAGAGAGATAGAGAGAGACAGGCAAGGAGAGTGAGTGAATGAGAGAGAGACCGAGGTGACAAGAGTGAAGGAGAAGGGGGCGGGGAGTAGGACAAGGAAGGGCAGGAAGATGCAGGGAGAGTGAGTGAATGAGAGCGAGAGACAGGCAGGGAGAGAAGTAAGAAGTGACCGGAAGAGAAGGCAGGGAAGTGAGTAATAGAAGAGAGAGACAGGCAGTTAGAGTAAGTGACAAAGAGAAGGGCAGGGAGAGTGAGTGTTATAGAGAAGGGCAGGGAGAGTGAGTGATAGAGAGACAGACAGAGAGAGTGAGTGAGAGACAGAGAGACAGGCAGGGAGAGTGAGAGACAAGTAGAGAGAGTGAGAGACATATAGAGAGAGAGACAGGCAGAGAGAGTGAGATACAAGCAGGGAGAGTGAGAGACAATCACTCCTATCCTGTACATAAGGATACATCACAGTACTACTACTCTTATCCTATACATATGGGCACATAACATTACTACTACTCCTATCCTGTATATATGGGCAAAGCAGAATACTACTACTACTATCATGTATACAAATCCTATCAAGAAAGAGATGGACCAATACCAAACAGTAATAGGCATGTGCCATATGTAAAAAAAGGGCACAGTAATGTTGTACAACAATCCTCTCTTAGCAAATGCAGTACCAAAAAAGGAAGAAAAATGAGCACCGATGGTAATAATAAAACCACAATTTTATTAGGTATAATTAAAAAGGGTAACATGTAACAAGACAGAGTGATTACGCAGCAAGCATATGTGGTTGCTGAGCAGCAGGAAACGTTCAGTGAGCTATAAGGTTATACAAATATAATAAGCAAAGTGCCAAAGTGCATAGAACTGAACATACAATGAAGAAGTATTATTGCATCACAATTATTAGTGGTACACAGACAGCCATAAAACGTAGTGGTAAAACCTTAAAACCAGTGGCAGTAAAGTGCACAGAGGGGCCGCTGCTCAGCACCTCCCCGAAACGTGTTTCGTCCAATCAGGACTTTGTCAAGGGGTCACTCCTATCCTGTGCTCCTATCCTGTATGTATGGACACGACATAGTACTACTACTCCTATTCTGTATACATATGGGCAGTGGCGTAACTAGGAGATGCAGGGCCCCATAGCAGACTTCTGAGGGGGACCCCCTGCTGGTTTAAAAATATACAGATATTACATTCCTATATACATAAACATACAGTTCATCACTCATATATACACATTTATGCATGGTTACACTCATATAGAGCTTATACTGCAATGGCTGCTACCGCTGTAGTTATGCCCCTGCATATGGGCACACTACTGCATTCCTACTCCTATCCTGTACATTTGGATACATAGTGGTCAAAACGCCAATGCATATATGAAGGAGAAAAGCTGTTATGAGCACTAGATATAAAACACTTAGGAATCCATTTCATGTTTTACATAATGCACACAGCTTTGAAATCCAGCAAATGTTTTATATAAAATCAGAACTTTACTCAGCCTCTTTTCCAATCATGGGAAGTACAAATGGAAGCCAGACTCCAAACACAAATCCAAGAATATGCTACTGAGGGAGAAAGTGAAACACGTCTAGCTTTTTGCTTTAAACTACGAGTATAGTATATAGTATATAAACTATGAGAATAGATTGGTCGATAATATTCCTCACAAGTGAACAAAATTGTATTGCTTTTTGAATCCTGAAAAGATGGAAAGATTTTTGGATATTAGCGCCATTTCAAGTCACCTGTGGAGCTTACCGTGTCCAGACAACCTGTGACCTGTGGTATGACATGCGGTAGCGCATATGTTCAGTTATTGACTTGCAGTGTGAGCGGATACTAGTGTGCAGTACGCAGGCACCAACAGCATGAATCAATTAAATGGCATCAACCACCAGGATGAAGGACTGTATGCAAATGAGCCATAGGTGTTAATGGAGCCTGAAGTCCCTCAGGCTCATTTGCATACAGCCTTTCATTCTGGTGGTAAATATCCTTTAATATAGTGGCTGCAACTAGACGCTTACACCACCGTGAGACCTTTTCAACTTCCTGAACGCTCGAATACCAATCAGGACGAGCTAGCCAAAACAGGTACAGTGCGTCACAGCAGATGTTTGCAGAGCACCTTGTATATGCTGTTTGTGTTTAATTTATAGAGCTATTCAATCTGCAAACCTTTATACACGTTCCATAACAATCAGTCTTAACCATTATGCTTATTCAGCTATTGATACATGACAGCATTGATATATAAGTGTTTATAACTTTATAACAAGATAACTTTTAACCCCTATGCGAACAAGGACGTAATAGCCCCGCACTGGGACGTTCTATTACATCCCACTTCTGGCACAGGCTCACGAATGGAGGCAGTACCAAAAGCAGTGGGTGTCAGCTGTATATTACAGCTGACACTGTGTTCTGACACTCATGATCCTAGCCAGCTCTGAGCGTGAGCTTGCCAGACATTTTACACTGCTCTACAATGAAAAGTATTGTTGAGCAGTGTATTGGACTTGGACCAGTGATCAGAGCATGGCTGGTTTAAGTTAAAATTTGTATAAGTAAAAAAAAAATATAAAAATAAGTCTAAAACATTAAAATAAATAAAAAATAAAATGAATAAAAATATAAGCCCCTAAAATGTCACTTTCACATACAAACACTTAATAAAGTATAAAAAAACACAAATACACAAAACCCCCACATATTTGGTATCGCCATGTCCGTAACGATCTGTATAATAAAATAGAATTGTTACTGGACCAACACGGTAAACGCCAGAAAAAAAAAACAAGAAACGTTCTGAAAATAGATTATTTTTCATTAACACCATGAAAAGAACAACTCTTCTTGCAAAAAATAAGCCCTTAACCAGATTCTTCAGCAGACAAATAGAAAAGTTTTGCATCTGAAAGGATGTTGATGATAAAATGTGCAATATTTTCTCCAACTTAGATTTTCTACAGTAAAATTTAATAAAATACACAAAAAGCCCAACATATTTGGTATCGCCACATCTGTAACAATCTGTATAATAAAACAGAATCATTACTTGATCTGCACAGTGAATCCAGTAAAAAAAAACGAAACAAAAAAGGTTCCAAAAAAAAGCATTTAACCCCTTACCGACGTGTGCCGTAATAGTATGCCGTGCGTCGGGTCCAGGAGCATGGAGAGGGCTCTCGGGCTGAGTATATCACTACTACTACTACTCTTAACCTATATATATATATATATATATATATGGGCACTGGACATTACTACTGTATGGTAACTGTATTGTGGTGCTTGTGTGTATATGTATATCATGTTCCATATTATTTTTGCTATGGTAAAAAAAAAAATCCAGATCAACGTGACCAACACAATTTGCATACAATTCAGTATTAATAGAATTTAACACAATTTCCCACATGTCTTATTCACATGGTTTATTATTTGTTGAGTTTTCTTGATTCCCCTTTAAGAATACAGCAGTGGACATCATGATATTTTGGCCATATTTGTACTTGTCTATTTCAGGATGAGCAGTACAATGAAGTGATGGATTGAAATCCTTGAAAAATGTGACTGTGCTTGTGTCTTTATTGTGAAAGCAACAAGTAAACCATGCTTTATATCTGTCCAAGGTCTTGCAATTGTTTAGTAACCTTAAACTGTCACAGTCTTGTCATTACAAAGAACAGGACATGTTTTATTTCAATAGTTGCAAAACTGAACGTGATATACAGGTACATTGTACATGAAATTTAATTTGTCTTACAAATTAATATAAATGTTCTCTACTGAATCATACAAAAAGAACTGACATCTTCCACCAAGACTAGAATGATAGAAATAATTATTGCATGTTATTGTTATTAGCTTTCATGAAAATGTATATTGTATTCAGTTGGTATGCACAGAAAAATATGTTTAATATCACATTGTCTTGCCAAGAAGAAGAATTAAAAGTTTTTGCACATGCAGCTATTACAGAATATAGTGTAACTGTCACAAGATATCTATCTTTTTTTATCCTATATTATGTGTCTGTATGTGTTGTGTTTTGTAACCCCTGTCAATTGTGTTTTTTAGAAGGTTGCAGTATTTTATTGAATTGGTTTAATTAAAAAAGATGGTGCTTTAACACAAGATAATGGTGGACAGAAAAATGCTTTCCATACTAGGCATTTTCTTTAAACAGATTCATTTTGGTTGCTTGTGTGGTTGCCCCAGCGCTCTCCTCTACCTAATTATGTACATTTTAGCCTTGTCCTGCCCAGCATAAGCCAGAACACTGTATTCACTGTGTTATCTTTGACAGGCAGAAGTAATCAATCGCTGCACCATCCCCCAGCTGCTGTTTATGAGTCATCCAGCTCAGGTTGATTAGTCCTGTCTGGACAGTTCAGGCAACTCTATTATGCTTGGCAACCAGTCTGCACCCAGCTTTCCCAAGGTCCTGAATTTTATAATTGTTTTTTGAGCAACACCACACAGTTTATACAATATTAGGATTATTTTCCTCTAGTGATTGAGGTTAGATATTAATGCAATTTTAATTGCAGTATATTTCTACTGTAGCAATACATTGACTGGGGCAGCAGGAAAAATACCTGTACCTTATTATGGAATGGCATTGACAAATTTAATTATTGCAATAGAAATAAATTTCTGTGGTGCCTATTATTAAGTTTTATTAACTTTCATTATATAAACTTTCAATATATAAAGTTTCGTTTTTTGGGGGTTAAAGTTCCCACAAATAGTGGGAAAAATACTTTTTGTAATATATAGTATAGATATTTTTGGATTTTCAAAGTAACTCAAAATGACCATTATAAATTAATTTCCTAGAGGGTGGTTGTTGTTTTGATATATAATGTGTATAGTCTTGGGCCAAAGGGGGGACTAAAGAAATATTTTTTTACTGTGTAGCAGGGAATAATTGTCACAGGTCACAGGCGTACCAGTGTGCCACTCTACCTCACTAACCTCTCCGGGTTCTAATGGCATCTCCCTCGGCTCGGCACGCATGTCCCTGCCTCTCAGGACTTGAGCGCCGACTCTGTGAAATTTAAAGGGCCAGTGTGCCGCTAATTGGTGCTTTCCAGCCGCTAACCTGTTAAATAGCCAGCTCCTTCCTATGAGCTCTGCTGGATCTATGTGCCACGTTACTATTAAGAAAGCTTGTTCCTTATGTCCTCTGCCTTTATAATGATTTCACGTTGTGACCTCGATTCCGTTCCTGACTTTACTCCTCTGCTGCCTGTCCTGACCTCCTGCCTATCCCCTACTTCGTCTCGGCCTCATGACTCTGTACCTCGCTTTGGCCGTCACCGCTAACAAAGTCGCACCTGTGGAGTGACCTGGTGGTACCACGCTGCAGCAAGTCCAACCAACTTTGTGGCGGGCTCTGGTGAAAATCGGGTGCCACTTAGACTCCGCTCCTAGGCATCGGCTTACATCATCGTCCATGGTGGTAAAGTGGGTCCACTACCCCTGAATCCTGACAATTATTTTATTTTATTTATTATTTTTATTGGGAAATATCCATGTTTCAATATATTTATTCATGTATGGCAGAGCACATGAGAATAATGAGTTCTAAGGAACTGCCCAAGGAGCCCAGAGGCACAGCTCTGGCCAAGGTAACAAAAGAATTTCTGCAACACTCAAGGTACCTTAGAGCACAGTGGCCTCCATAATTCTGAAATGGGACTACCAAAGCTCTTCCTCGCCCTGGAAGTCCAGCCAAACAAACAATCACAGGAGAAGAGCCATGGTAAAAAAAAGTTAAAAAGAACCCCAAGATCACTGTTGCTGAGCTGTAGAGATGCAGTAGGGAGATGGGAGAAATTCAACTATCACTGCAGTCCTTCACCAGTCGGGGCTTTAAGAAAGTGTGTGCCGATGGAAGCCTCTCCATCAAAAACACATGAAAGACTCCCAGAATATGAGCAATAAGATTCTCTGGTCTGATTGAACTTTTTGGTGTTAATTCCATGTGGTATGTGTGGAGAAAACCAGGCACTGCACATCACCTGCCAAATACAATCTCCTCCACACTCAATGTCTCCCCCACTAGATCCCCTTCTGTTAGCCCTCATCCCCGGATCAGTCAAACCAGCTGTCAGTCATCAGGCTACAATTTGATCCTTACAAGTGCCCAGGTGAGAAAAGAGCTGAAAAGACTCAAAGTGGGCAAGGCTACAGGACCAGATGGTATCAGTGCAAGATCAATCAAGACCTGTGGTGATCAGCTTTGTGGTATCATTGCACATATGTTCAACATGAGCCTGGAGTTGGGAAGGGTACCACAACTGTGGAAAACATCTTGTGTGGTACCAGTTCCAAAAACACTTCACCCATCGGACCTCAACAGCTACAGACCAGGCATTAACATCCCATTGGATGAAGGTCTTCGAGAGGTTGGTTCTCGCACATCTCCACCCTGTAGTGAGCTCATCTATGGATGCCCTAGTTTTCTTATCGGCCAGGCATTGGTGTAGATGATGCCATCATCCACCTACTACATCGAACTCTTTCTCACTTGGAGAAACCTGGGTACACTGGGAGAATAATGTTCTTTGATTTCTCCAGTGCTTTCAATACCATACAGCCAGGGCTACTAAGGGATAAACTGGATCTGGCTGGAGTGGACCACCATGTCTCTAGTTGGATCCTAGACTACCTCACAAACCGATCTCAGTATGTGAGAGCCCGGGACTGTGTGTCGGATACTGTGATGAGTAGTACAGGTGCACCTCAGGGTACGGTTCTGGCTCCCTTCCTCTTCACATTGTACACAGCAGACTTCAGGTACAATTCATGTAGCTGCTACCTCCAGAAGTTCTCTGATGACTCTGCAATAGTAGGCCTCATTACAGGTGAGAACGACAGGGAGTACAAAGAACTGATCCGGAAATTTGTGGACTGGTGCCAGCGAAAGCACCTAAGGATTAATGCTGGGAAGACCAAGGAAATGGTCCTATAAGTACTTGGGTGTCCTCCTCAACAATAAACTGGAGTGGGCAGAGAACATAAACGCACTTCACAGGAAGGGTCAGAACAGGCTAGAAAGCTGAGGGCATTCGGAGTGCGGGGGGCTCTTCTTAAGACCTTCTTCAACTATGTAGTGGCACCAGCCATCTTCTTTGGTGTAGTCTGCTGGGGAAGCAGCATCTCAGCTAGAGAGAGGAGCAGACTGGACAAACTGATTAGGAAAGCCAGTTCTGTCCTGGGGGGTCCTCTTGACACAGTGCAGGTGGTAGCTGAGAGGAGGACACTGTAAGTTGAAGTCTATTCTGGAGAATAGCTCCCATCCCTTGCATGAGACTGTGGTGGCATTGGAGAGCACTTTCAGTGACCGACTGCTTCACCCCAAATGTGAAAGGGAGCGTTATCGTAAGTCATTCCTCCCCGCTGCCATCAGGCTGTTCAACAAACAAGGCCCAAACAGAAGTAACCTGAGCCCCCCCCTAGAGGGTGGTTGTTGTTTTGATATATAATATGTATAGTCTTGGGCCAAAGGGGGGACTATAGAAATATTTTTTTACTGTGTAGCAGGGAATTATTGTCACATGTCACAGGCCTGTGACACTAACCTCTCCGGGTTCTAATGGCATCTCCCTCGGCTCGGCACGCATGTCCCTGCCTCTCAGGACTTGAGCGCCGACTCTGTGAAATTTAAAGGGCCAGTGTGCCGCTAATTGCTGCTTTCCAGCCGCTAACCTGTTAAATAGCCAGCTCCTTCCTACGAGCTCTGCCGGATCTATGTGCCACGTTACTATTAAGAAAGCTTGTTCCTTATGTCTTCTGCCTTTATAATGATTTCACGTTGTGACCTCGATTCCGTTCCTGACTTTACTCCTCTGCTGCCTGTCCTGACCTCCTGCCTATCCCCTACTTCGTCTCGGCCTCATGACTCTGTACCTCGCTTTGGCCGTCACCGCTGACAAAGTCGCACCTGTGGAGTGACCTGGTGGTACCACGCTGCAGCAAGTCCAACCCACTTTGTGGTGGGCTCTGGTGAAAATCTGGTGCCACTTAGACTGCGCTCCTAGGCATCGGCTTACATCATCGTCCATGGTGGTATAGTGGGTCCACTACCCCTGAATCCAGACAATTATTTTATTTTATTTATTATTTTTATTGGGAAATATCCATGTTTCAATATATTTATTCATGTATGGCAGAGCACATGAGAATAATGAGTTCTAAGGAACTGCCCAAGGAGCCCAGAGACAGTTTTGTGGCAAGGCACAGCTCTGGCCAAGGTTACAAAAGAATTTCTGCAACACTCAAGGTACCTGAGAGCACAGTGGCCTCCATAATTCTGAAATGGGACTACCAAAGCTCTTCCTCGCCCTGGAAGTCCAGCCAAACAAACAATCACAGGAGAAGAGCCATGGTAAAAAAAAGTTAAAAAGAACCCCAAGATCACTGTTGCTGAGCTGTAGAGATGCAGTAGGGAGATGGGAGAAATTCAACTATCACTGCAGTCCTTCACCAGTCGGGGCTTTAAGAAAGTGTGTGCCGATGGAAGCCTCTCCATCAAAAACACATGAAAGACTCCCAGAATATGAGCAATAAGATTCTCTGGTCTGATTGAACTTTTTGGTGTTAATTCCATGTGGTATGTGTGGATAAAACCAGGCACTGCACATCACCTGCCAAATACAATCTCCTCCACACTCAATGTCTCCCCCACTAGATCCCCTTCTGTTAGCCCTCATCCCCGGATCAGTCAAACCAGCTGTCAGTCATCAGGCTACAATTTGATCCTTACAAGTGCCCAGGTGAGAAAAGAGCTGAAAAGACTCAAAGTGGGCAAGGCTACAGGACCAGATGGTATCAGTGCAAGATCAATCAAGACCTGTGGTGATCAGCTTTGTGGTATCATTGCACATATGTTCAACATGAGCCTGGAGTTGGGAAGGGTACCACAACTGTGGAAAACATCTTGTGTGGTACCAGTTCCAAAAACACTTCACCCATCGGACCTCAACAGCTACAGACCGGTGGCATTAACATCCCATTTGATGAAGGTCTTCGAGAGGTTGGTTCTCGCACATCTCCACCCTGTAGTGAGCTCATCTATGGACGCCCTACAGTTTGCTTATCGGCCAGGCATTGGTGTAGATGATGCCATCATCCACCTACTACATCGAACTCTTTCTCACTTGGAGAAACCTGGGAACACTGGGAGAATAATGTTCTTTGATTTCTCCAGTGCTTTCAATACCATACAGCCAGGGCTACTAAGGGATAAACTGGATCTGGCTGGAGTGGACCACCATGTCTCTAGTTGGATCCTAGACTACCTCACAAACCGATCTCAGTATGTGAGAGCCCGGGACTGTGTGTCGGATACTGTGATGAGTAGTACAGGTGCACCTCAGGGTACGGTTCTGGCTCCCTTCCTCTTCACATTGTACACAGCAGACTTCAGGTACAATTCATGTAGCTGCTACCTCCAGAAGTTCTCTGATGACTCTGCAATAGTAGGCCTCATTACAGGTGAGAACGACAGGGAGTACAAAGAACTGATCCGGAAATTTGTGGACTGGTGCCAGCGAAAGCACCTAAGGATTAATGCTGGGAAGACCAAGGAAATGGTCCTATAAGTACTTGGGTGTCCTCCTCAACAATAAACTGGAGTGGGCAGAGAACATAAACGCACTTCACAGGAAGGGTCAGAACAGGCTAGAAAGCTGAGGGCATTCGGAGTGCGGGGGGCTCTTCTTAAGACCTTCTTCAACTATGTAGTGGCACCAGCCATCTTCTTTGGTGTAGTCTGCTGGGGAAGCAGCATCTCAGCTAGAGAGAGGAGCAGACTGGACAAACTGATTAGGAAAGCCAGTTCTGTCCTGGGGGGTCCTCTTGACACAGTGCAGGTGGTAGCTGAGAGGAGGACACTGTAAGTTGAAGTCTATTCTGGAGAATAGCTCCCATCCCTTGCATGAGACTGTGGTGGCATTGGAGAGCACTTTCAGTGACCGACTGCTTCACCCCAAATGTGAAAGGGAGCGTTATCGTAAGTCATTCCTCCCCGCTGCCATCAGGCTGTTCAACAAACAAGGCCCAAACAGAAGTAACCTGAGCCCCCCACCTAATCAGTCCCTGCAAGTCCCATCCGCAGACTAAACATCAAACTGCCGATCATTGCTTGTCTCTTTTTTTGTCTTTTTATCCCCCTTTTCTTTTTTTTCATTTATCCCTAATATTATTGTTGTCATAGTTTGTGCTTCACTCTCTGTACCCTCTCTGCTGCTGTAACGCTGTGAATTTCCCCACGGTGGGACTAATAAAGGATTATCTTAAAACATGGTGGTGGCAGTATCATGCTATGTTTTTTTTTTCAGCTGCAGGGATAGGAAGACTAGTTGCAATTGAAGGAAAGATTAATGCTGCAAAGTACACAGTTATTCTGGATGAAGTCTGTGACCATTGTTGACTAGTTAAGCCAAAGTGCTGGCTTTTGCTGCGATTCATATGTACAGTTATAGACTTACACAAGTGTCATGGGTCACAAGACAACTGGAAGGTACCTGGGAGTATCCGGGAGGAAATTTTCTATGGGAAGAGTCCGGAAGGAGGAGTCTGTGGACCCTCTGGACCACTGTGTACCCTCTGGACCACCGCAGGAGAGGCCTGGGGTGGCAGCCAAGGTACAGGGATGCAAGAAACAGTTCAAGCCTGGGATGACAGCAGGAACACGAAGGAACACTGGTTACACTGGCATGATCTGAAGACACCACTGGACTGGAGCCCTAGGCATGGCAGGAAGCATATGGAAATGCTGCAGACAGGAGACACTGAGGCGTCTGGAAACGCTGGAAGACAGGACACACCAGGAGCATATGGGAACGCTGGAGACAGGAGAAACGGAGCCGTCTGGAAATGCTGGAAGACAGGAGCGTCTGAGAATGCTGGTGGGCAATCACTCAAACAGGAACCGCTGTGGGAAGCGAGGTATGGAAAACTTGGAAGTTCCATAGAATGCTGAAGATCCGGCCAGGAAGGAAGGGGGTGCCGGATTATAAAGGTTGAGCCGGATTAGCCAGTGTCAATCAGGAGGACGCTGGCCCTTTAAATCTTCAGAAGTCTGCATGTTCGTCCTAGCAGCAGGGGTGTGCGGCCTGGAAGGAAGAAGGCGTGCAGCCTACATGCCGGGACCCGGAGAACAGCCAGGACCCAGGAGAGGTAAATCTGGGCAGGGGAACGTGGAATGGCAGCTAGCAGAGCACGGGTGTACCCTTGATCCGCAACATGGATCGCGGGAGCACCCGTGACACATAGATATGTCCCTGTAGCTACTGACCACATGAGGGAAGTAATCAACAAGAATTAGAGTGGAGAGATCCCGAATCCTGTCATTCTACTTTTCCCTTCCTCTCCCCTGACATCTTATCCGAGTTGTCGATTCATGATGTGTACTGTGGAAGATGTGCACTGTTATATACTTATTATGGTGCACACCCTCAACACTTAAGTGCTTCAAAATGGATGCTGGGCCCCCTGACTTTGCAAGCCACGTAGCTTGCTATAGCTGCTACCACTGTAGTAGTTATGCTCTGATTAGCAAAAAGAATCGAAAGGCTAGGCCCACCTTTGCTGAGTAGCATGTTTTGTGGTCCACAGTTCATTTTAGTGATGAAAGTAAGTTTAATTCACTTGGATCTGACAGGAAACATTGGGGCACATTTACTAACTGTCCGTCGGACACATTTCCGTTGGGTTTCCCGAATTCTTCTGTTTTGTGCTGAATTGCCCCGGGTTTTTGGCACACACGATCGGATTGTGGGTCATCGGCGCCAGCTTTCATGCAACACAAATCAGGGGGCATGGTAGTCGGACAACCCGACTGATTCAGACAAACCGCAGAATTTAAAAATCTAATTGTGTCACAAGATCAGCACTCACATACACCAGGAAGAAGAAACTAAACTCCGGCGGACCTCAGCGGGGAAGCGACACATGCAGGAAATTGGACTCACAATCTTAGTGAATTGCGGCAGCTCTGAATCCTCGACGGACTTTCCGGATCGGCGGCGGCAACGAGACAGGTAAGTAAATGTGCCCCATTATGTTTTTCAACAAACTGGGAATAGAATATACCCAAAGTGCCTAAAGAAGTCAGTGAAAGGTGATAGAGGAAGTGTCATTTTTTGGGAAATGTTTTCTGCCACAGGAGTTCGACGTCTCATTCAGCCACACGACAGAGTGAATGCAAGTGTTTATCTGAGATAGCTGTCCTTGGCAGTTACTGCATGTCCCACAGCCATCCTGTGGTAATGAACACTGAATTTAGTTGGTTGATCTTTTGGTTTGTAATATGAGTGGATCACACACCAAGTGTATTGTTTACAAATTTTAATTCTTGTTTTATTGAAATATAGTTGCTTGAGTGATAGTTACTTATTTATCTATTTATTATCTTATTTTAAATTATTTTTACATTATATCTACTGTACTCCAAGGCTATATTTTTATATTTTATACCTTAATGCATAGTAACTATGAATGGTTTTTTAAAAATTAACAAAAATGAATTTTGAAGATACAGTGCCAGAACTAAATATGTAAAAGTATTTGCTTGTTTTTCTGAAGAATACTTCACCATGCTTAACTTTTGCCTACAGACACTGGTATGTTCTCCAGCTCTTTGACAACTGACTTGTAATTCAAATACAAGTCAAGTCAAGTCAAATACAGTTTTTCAATTTTGACATATCTGTCCAGATCACTTGATGTCATTCTGTATACCCCATTACCTGTATTTTTTCTATAGGTAGGTTGATTAGACTTGTTTCCAATGCTTAAAAATCCCTGACTTTCTGCATCTGTGCACAAGTATTGATGCTGTTTTGAAGGCAAAGGGTGGTCACACCAAATATTGCTTCGATTAAGGTTCCTCTCTTTTGTATTTTGATTCCTCAAAATTTGCATTTTAATTGCTAACTCACAGGCCCCCATTTACTAAAGATTGTGCACCAGTTTTCTGTCGGACATTGCACATTCTTTTCAGTGAAAACTGCTTGCACATTTATTTATTAAGACACATTTCTGGTGCATGAGACACAATTGTGCCGCACGCTGCACTTAATCCCTGATGCAACACAAAATTCTGCACTGAAATTTCGGTGCTCAGTTGGAACATGTGACCACATTTATCATGCAAAGTCAGACATGTTTCATGTGCCATATTAAAGGTGCACCAAAAAAAGGGGTTGAGGCAGTGCAGTGAGCGCCAGATTCATGTAGAACGGGTGCCAGAAATCATGAATCTGGTGCAGTCTGCACACTACACAGGCAAACTGCTTATAGTGCACTATTCTTAGTAAATGTGGGCCACAGTCTGACCTAATGTCTGTTCTGAATATTGTTTTTTTTTTACTACTCTTTTGGTTTCTGATTTTGGTATAATTTTTGTTGTGGCTTTGGCTTGGACTAAGATACTCTTTGGTTTGTGATTTTGTCTAGATGTCCCATTCTGGTTTTGACTTAGCTTGCTCATGTCCATAGCTATATTTTCTACAGTGCTGTTAGTGAGCTGACTGCCCATGCCACAAAGGCACTATCACTATCTCTTTCTCCTGTCCTGACATGAGTATTGCTTATGTCATCCTGATTTATGAATAGAAAACAAGTCCATTAAATTATCTTTTTAAATATTTTTTTTAGAATTGTAATCATTTTACAGTTTTATGTTTTATACATGTTAGAACTAAAAAAGACAAAACAACTACTAATAGGTTTAATTGAAATTATGCATTTTATTTTTTCTATTGAGCAATATTATAAAACACTGCAGTTTATAAATGCATAATTTTAAGAAGAATATAATAATGTGTAATATAAAGCCACATTTCAGAATCACACTTTATGCTGCCAATGCAAATATAAGTGATAGAATAGAAAACTGAATAGCAAGAAAAAGTAGTAATTTGTGGCGAATAGCATATTTATATTTTATTCTATCCTCATTATGAGGTATATGATATATGTTGGTATGGTGTACTGTAAACACTTAGTATACAATTCTCATACAAGGATGTTATATTAGATCCTTAATATAACTCCTTAGCAGGGGCATACTATGCCTGTAGGGGATTCCGAGGTAGCATCTGTGTGGCACCTGTTATATAGAATAAACAACAGCATTATATATGGCTAATAGTAGGTAGAGGCCGTTTTACAGATTTTACACTATGGTCTAGGATACCTTTGTGTTTTTTTTAGTTCCAAGGTTTGTGTATAAAATGTTTGGTAAAAATGTTAAGAGCTTTAGCCGAGTAACTTCTGCGGCAAAAAAGAATGGTTAGAAGATGGAGGTGAGAAGCCGCAGGGAATTCAAAGCTGCAGAATCCTTCATAAATTACTGCACCGTACCTTGTATCTCCTGCCTCAACACATTGATAAATAATCTGAGTCTTTCCAGCAGCTATACAATGTTCAAGAGGCCTGCTAAGTGAGACAAGGTCAAACACAGCTGTAAAGCCTGCAACCGTTCATATATATTTACTGTATCGGAAATTAGTAGCTTGATACACCCCATTATGTGGCTGAAGATATGGAATACAACTGATCAGAGCATTGATTCATTCGTTTGTAATGTTTTACACAGAAGATGGTAAGTATGAATGTTTGACTTTGGACAATCAAATCACAAAAAATGCTTTTAACATTTTATTTTTTAGAGAAAATGTTGGTTTTGCTAATGTACACATGTACAATATAAGGCCCCTTCACACGAGTGTACAATGAAGGAAATAATTATTTGATCCCTGGCTGATTTTGTAAGTTTACCCACTGACAAAGACATGAATAGTCTATAATTTTAAGGGTAGGCTAAGAAATAGAATATTGAAAATGAAATATAGAAAATCACATTGTATAAGTGATATAATTTTAATCTCCTACCAACCATTAACAGTTCTGGATCCTACTGACCAGTTATTTACTCCTGATCTATAACTTACATGCATTAGACAACATCTTTAATACTGTAGTCATCTATATAAAATACTCCTGTTCACAGACTCAATCAGTCAGAATCTAACTTATACAAAATGGGCAAGGCCAAATAGCTTTCAATGTATCTCAGGGACAAGATAATAGACCCGCAGAAGGGTGGAATGGGCTGGGTGAGGAGACAACTGTTGGTGCAATTGTAAGGAAATGGAAGAAATTGAAAATGACTGTCAATCGATATCGATGTGAGGCACCATCCAAAATCTCACCTAGTGGGGTATCTGCTTAAGTCTTTGTCAGTGGGCAAACTTACAAAATCAGCCAAGGATCAAATAATTATTTCCTTCACAGTATGCTTGCCTGAGCCATTTAAAAGGCGAGCACCCGGCGCTATAATATGGCAAAATATAGGGCATGTCCTATACTTTTCTGTACCGCCGTCTGGTTCAGTCATGGTGCAGTTAGAGAGCATGTGCTCATGGACTGTGATCACATGCCATAGGGGTCTATGAGGGCTATGATTCTGCCGCAAATTATGAATTTGTGATTTTTTTTCAGTACATATGACCAGGGGTGGATCTGAAATATATATATGCACACAGTGTTGCTTTTCTCAGACAAATAAGATTCTTTTTTGTATTTAGAAAGGCTAGGCTTAGTGCAATGAAGCTAGCACAGGATTACTAAGTTTAGGCTTACTAGGCTATGGTTAATGCCATTGGGTTAGCAGGAATAGTGTTAACATGGTTAGAGAAAGTGGGCTCTGGGTAATGCCATTGGGTTAGCAGGGTTAGTGAGCTATGGTTATTGCAATAGGGTTAATAGCAACAGTTAACAGCTTTAGGGTTAGCAGAGTCAGTTAGGGTTCGTGCCATAGGGCTAGCCAGAAAGGGTTAGAAGGGTTAGGGTTAAGTTGTTTTTTTTTCCTCTATTTTTGATAGTAGACTAGTGGACAGATTTGGTGGACTTTTATAAAATGCCAAGGCTGCATTTGTATTAGCTGGTAAAATGGCCAACATTAACCCCTCTACCATTAACCAGGTAACCAATCCAAACCTGATACAATAAAGCAGCAGAAGTAGCCTAAAATAGCTCTCTTACAGCCAAATAATACTGGCCTTCATCTGTCCAGGTCCCTGACAGTCTATATACAGTTGGACACTGGATTGTACCTGGCTCTTCCTGACTCCTCTGATGCTGAAGGGTACTGTGGTGATAGTAAGGGGGTTAGTGTTAGCCTTTTTTTTCATATAAAATTTTATTCAGGATTTTAGACAAAACAATCAGAGATAGGTCAAATAGGTCAATAGGTATACACATTAGACTGAACACTACGTCTTCATATGTCATTGTAAGAGTGTTACACGTCACAGTATTTCCATTTAAATGTGAACATTATCATTAAAAGATGAAAGAGTGAATATTGGTATGTTCCTGGGAAAGAGGAGATAAAGACAAAGAAGGAAGGCGGTGAAGGGAGGTAAAGGGAGGAAGATCTGGGAAAGGGAGGGGAAGGGGTTGTACTTGGCTCCCACTCACTGCAAGCCAATCAATCAGCCAGCTATGCCGGAACCAAACTTGTCAGCTCCGGCTATCTGGGAAAGGTAACAAAAGTGGACCAGAATGAATCGGTTTTTCGGGAGTGTGCTGCCCTCTTTGGATCTATATTCAAGACACTCTTCATCCTATTCTAACGTTAACGCTTAGCCGCGTTCAGAAGTTGACAAAGCAACAACTTCTTGTATGTTAGAAGGGAAAGCTTGTGGTGGTGTAGTAGGACCCAAGCAGGATAACCTCTCAAATCTCTACATGTTACCACGATCTCCTCTAGCACCAAGGTCCAATAAAGGGGGCAAGCTCAGGGCAACTCCAGAAAATATGGAGGAGGGTCTCCTCCCTTCCACAGTGCCAACATATTTTTTTCGCCTTATTTAATCGCAAAGTTGTTTGCAAATGTCTTTCTTGCAAATGTTCCCAGGGCAACAAATGTATCATTGTTTGTGTGTGTGCAAAGATGAATTTGTTTTTGCAATTTTTTTTTTTACGCAAAGAAATTACTCAGTCACTCCACCCTGGAACAGATTAAATAAACCCACCATCTATCTGTTTGTTAAATATAGCAATATTGACAAAGTCCTTATAAATCAATACAGGTGAACCTTTTCAATTCAAGGATGATATATTTAGATCTGATCTTCACATATACTATATTTTAATTGTTGGTCTGCCTTTACAGTCAAATATTTTACAGAAAAAAAGTAAACATACAAGGCATACATTTTTTTTTAACTTTTAATAATAAAAACGCAAATTGCGATTATTTTCAACAAAAATAACCAACACAATGTTAAAAATTGCAACATACGTTTAATAAAATAAACCAAACATATTTATGATTAAAGACGAATTAGAAGAAATTAAAAAAACGCAAACAAAAAAACATAGAACTTGGACACTTTATTATTACCGTATATACTCGTGTATAAGCTGAGTTTTTCAGCACAAAAAATGTGCTGAAAAATGTCCCCTCGGCTTATACATGAGTCAATATCCAGCTATAAAGAGTAAAAAATACTTAAAAAATAATAAACTTATATACTCACCCTCCGGTGGCCCTGATGTGCAGAGCTGCTCCCCCGATGTCGGCGCAGCTTGTCTACAGGCTTCTGCGCCCGTCTTCTTTCTTCTGCTGGGGGGAAAGACATGGCGGCGCCTAGGATGATGTCGGCAGCGGCGTTTCATACTAGGCGCCGGGAGAGAGCAATGGCGTCGCCCTGCAGAAGAAAGAAGACGGGCGGAGATGTCTGAAGACAAGCGGTGCAGACATCGGGGGAGCAGCGCTGCACATCGGGGAGTATATAAGTTTATTTTTTTTAAATGCTGGGGGCAAGCTGTATACCACTGGGGGCAAGCTGTATACCACTGGGGGCAGGCTGTATCCCACTGGGGGCAGGATGTATACCACTGGGGGCAAACTGTATACTACTGGGGGCAAACTGTATACTACTGGGGGCAGGCTGTATACTACTGGGGGCAGGCTGTATACTACTAAGGGCAGGCTGTATACTATAGGGGGCTGGTTGGCTATATAGTGGGGGGGGGTCTGTGACCAAAGTATTTGCCACCCTCGGCTTATACTCGAGTCAATAGTTTTTTCCAGTTTTTGGTGGTAAAATTGGGGGTCTCAGCTTATACTCGGGTCGGCGTATACTCGAGTATATACGGTAAATGTCCCCTGAGGTAGCGGAGATAACGCGAAACACGCATTGGGGAAATTTGATCACAGCTGACACCTGGGAGTTTTCTGAATGGGTATGTGCAATTTAGTTTATGACACTTTATGGACACTAGTACTGCTCAGATTGCTATATGTGATGCACTGGCATATGTAATATCTGGTAATTAGTGCCTTTTCACGATGTTTACATGGATTAGGCACTTATGTATTAACAACATACTCCTAGGAATAATGTCAGCTTGATGGCAATATAGCTATTTGGAGTCCTAATTGTTTTGTTTTTATGCAAGTTATCTATGCTTTTTGATGTAATTATATAAATAAAAGGTGACTTTTTTGGACCACAAAACTCTTTGTGTGTATGGTTTGGATAAATTTAGAGGGACATGCTCAGTTTTAACCCCTTAACGCTCTGCGCCGTAGCTCTACGGCGCAGAGGTATAAGGAATGTATGAAGAGGGCTCACGGGCTGAGTCCTCTTCATACAGAGGTGGGGGTTTTTGCATTTTGCACAAAACCCCCACCACTAATAACCGCGGTCGGTGCTTGCACCGATCGCGGCTATTAACCCTCTCAACGCCGCCGGCAAAGTCGTGCGGGCACCGCCATCTTTTTTCCGATCGCCACGCCCCCGAACGTCATCGGGGGGCGACGATCGGTTACCATGGTAGCCTCGGGTCTTCTTTTGACAAGAGGCTACATGGCTTATGCAGGTTCGTTACAATGAGCCAGTGGCTCATTGTAATGTATGACCTGCAAAAATGCCATATATTGCAATACTGTAGTATTGCAGTATATGGTAGGAGCGATCTGACCATCTAGGGTTAATGTACCCTAGATGGTCTAAAAAATAGTGAAAAAAAAAGAAAAAAAAAGTTTAAAAAAAAAAAATTAATAAAATATTAAAAGTTCAAATCACCCCCCTTTCCCTAGAACGGATATAAAACATAATAAACAGTAAAAATCACAAACATATTAGGTATCGCCACGTCCCAAAATGCCCGATCTATCAAAATATAAAAACGGTTTTGGCCGGCGGTGACCTCCGAGGTGGGAAATGGCGCCCAAATGTCCGAAATGCGACTTTTACACCTTTTTACATAACATAAAAAATGAAATAAAAAATGATCAAAATGTCGCACAGACCTCAAAATGGTAGCAATGAAAACGTCGCCTCATTTCGCAAAAAATGACCCCTCACACATCCTCGTGCACCAAAGTATGAAAAAAGTATTAGCGTCAGAAGATGGCAAAAAATTTTTTCTCTTTTTTGTACACATTCGTTTAATTTTTGAAAATGTATTAAAACACAATAAAACCTATATAAATTTGAAAATCACCGCGATCGCACCGAACCAAAGAATAAAGTAGGCATGTTATTTGTAGCGAAGAGTGAAAGTCGTAAAAACTGAGCCCACAAGAATGTGATGCACGTGACGTTTTTTTTCAATTTTTCCACATTTGGAATTTTTTTTCAGCTTCGCAGTACACGGCATGTTAAAATAAATAACATTACGGGAAAGTAAAATTTGTTACGCACAAAATAAGCCCTCACACAGGTCTGCACACGTAAAAATGAAAAAGTTATGGATTTTTGAAGTTGGAGAGCGAGAAATCAGCCGAAAAACCCTGCGTCCTTAAGGGGTTAAATGAATTTGAGAGGCCTAAATAATAATGAAACACTGTAAATTAACCCATTTTATAAACTACACCCCTCAATGTATGAAAAACCAACTTCAGGGTTATTGGTTAACCCTTTAGGTGTTTTACAAGGGTTAAAACAAAAAGGATGGTGCCGATCGGCCAGGTGAGTATCCGGTAATGCCCAATAGACACAATGGTCATGGCAGCATCTGGTTTAATAGGCAGCTGTTATTGAGGGAGACTGTCTGTCATACAGTTCAAGCAGCAATTTCATAGGCTCAACTTCTGAGCCTGTGCGATCACTTTGAAATACATGCAACCATATTTGCCATTGTACATATATTTTAATACAATATTTAAATAGTGCAGTTAGGAGGCTTTAAGAACAGTAGCGAATTACAGCAGGCAATTATATCTGTGTGGTTTAGTTATTTCACATAAATATATAAATATATTGTTTGCTGCATAGTTGCTTATGATTGTTGATTGTTTGATACTATTATATGGCAAATTTTGGGGATAGTTTACATATGCAAATTAATCAATTTAAAGCAGCATCTCTGCTTTTTTCGGCTCCTACTTTCTCCTGCAGTGAGCAGTGTATCTGAAGTCCAGGGCACAGCATAGAGATAACAAAAGGAGGCCAAAGGCAAACTCTTTCCATACTTAGAGGATAGCTCCCTTGATGATTCAGCTCCCTGAGGAGAGTAGACAATCAAGAGACTGCCTTTAAAGAGTTAAGTCACTAGACAATGAAGTAAATCAAAGTATTTATGTAATGTATAACACCTTGGTTTACGTATATAGTGGATAAAACTGCTGAACTCCTGAATGTATATTTTACCCCAGTTCTTACATCACTTTATGTGGGGCCACAGCTGAACAGAGCAGGGCAATGGTGCACTTTATCCGCCCCGGGCAAGGACATCATGAGGGAATTTATCATATGATGTTCCCCAACACTCATCTATGGCAGATATATCTGGAGGCTCTGGGCTTATGTATCCGGCGCCTGGTCGCACTGGTGGACAATTCGGCAGAATTGCACTTTAATCTTTGCCCGGTCAGGCCTAAATGAGCCTAGACTATTGCTAGTGTGCCCACTCCACCAACTGATACTTTCCTTCACACCTCTCCACACCAAGTCTGCATTGAGGGGTATGGCCAGGAATTACGATTATTTCAGGTCTTGTATTCCAGAAAACTGGATTACAAGCTCTGATAAATTCCCAATATTGCCATTGAAGGGCAGCACGGTGGCTGAGTGAGTAGCACTTCTGCCTTGCAGCATTGGAGTCCTGGGTTCGAATCCCACCCAGGTCAACATCTGCAAAGAGTTTGTATGTTCTCTCCATGTTTGCAGCGGTTTCCTCCGGGTACTCTGGTTTCCTCCCACACTCCAAAACATACTGTTAGGTTGTTTAGATTGTGAGCCCCATGGGGACAGGGACTGATTTGACATGCTTTGTGCAGCACTGCATAATCTGCGTACACTATATAAATAAAGAATTATTATTATTTTATATACAGGAGTGTTTCTGTCTTTGAGTGGGGCTTATACTTAGAGCCATTTTACCTTGAATTAATTATTTTTCTTTCATTTATATGGTATGATTTAAATTTTAATTTACTTTTTTAAAACCTTAGAGCAAAAGGTTATGTGATAAGTGTAATGTTACATATCTGCAGCTAAATCTGAACTTAATTGACCTTCAGTGACAAATTTGATTTATTGCCTCCATTTACCACTTTCACACAGCAGGTGGCGATAGCGTAACAAGAACTGCTGAAGGAATACACTTCTCCATGACACATTCAAGGATGTTTTCCACAATTTTATCAATTTTAGTTATTTGCTATTAAAGGTTGTAATCCTCAGCAAATACCAGAAATAGCAAGATACAGTGCAGCAACCTTTCATTTACCATCATTTTAGGCACAAATGCAATACTTGAATGTAAAAATTGAGTTTTATAACTTTTCCATTACAAGAATGATAAATTCTAGACGTTTCATGCATGTAAAATTCAATCATAATTAATTTGCTCCTTATTATATCATATCAATTCGTTTATAGTAAAACAATGTTTTATAGCATAGTATGCCATTTAGGTATATAAGACATTTTTTTTTAAATTATCTTTATTCAGTCCTTTAGACAGTACAAGATAAAAAAATATGACAATAAAAAGTTTCCCTTTGCAAAATTTTTGCATAACACACTGATATAACTTTTCTTCAGTAAATATTCATCATATTCAGCAAAATCCTTAGATTGATACTTAATACTTTTTCCAATAAATAAACATACAAAATCCTAATATACTGTAGGTTCATAATATACTTCTAACCGGTAGCATCAGCAGAGCAAATGACAAATAACTGTATAAACTTTAGAAGGTTTAGAATAAGGATTGGGTTTTCATTCCTACTATATAGCCTTCCCCATAAGAAAAGGAAAAAAGGTTCTCTTTTCCTTGCTCCCTATTCACCTGCTACCCCCTGCAAGAGGAATCTCGATGACCACACCATTCTAAATCCTCTCTAGTGAAAAACAATTTCTACTCTAGCACATGGACCTTACACCATTCCTTCCAACTACCAATTCCAACTTACATGACTTAAAGGGGTTGTCCACTTTCAGCAAATATTTGATATGGTTTGTATAAGGAAAAGTTATACAAGTTTACAATATACTTTCTGTATCATTTCCTCACAGTTTTCTAGATCTCTGCTTGCTGTCTTGCTATAGAAAGCTTCTTTGTTTGCTTCCAATGGATAGAAATCTTCCCATGTGATGTGATGGACATGCATGTGCACAAACTGTTACTATCACATGAAGTATTAGGAGGTGTGTGATACTAACGGCTTGTGCACCTCCATCACATCATATGGACAGATTTCTATTCACTGGGAGTAAACATAGAAGCTTTTATAGCAGGACAGCAAGCAGAGATCTAGAAAATCGTGAGGAAATGATACAGAAAGTATTTTGGAAAATTGTATAACGTTTCAGTTCAAATATTTGCTGAAAGTGGACAACCCCTTTAATATTATATATGTTAGATATACCAAAAACAGTTGGACTGATCTGTGAGCAAGTATAGGAGAAATGTCCCTAATATATCTGAGACCAATTTAGATGGGATAATTGTCCCACTTCAGAATCCCATTTGTCTTTCAAAGCTCTAATGCGCCCCAAATTTACTTGCTCTTTTAATAATCTACAAAACCGGGATAGCTTAGTTCTTGTTGCCATCAGAGCCTGCATCTTCAGGATAATTAACACAGATTCCTGCACCTCAAAAATTGCTAAACGTTTATGGCTAAAAGTATCCATATTGTTGTCTATCCAAAATATCAAAGTGATCTTTCGGGTCCTTGAAGGTTTTAAAGCTTCCCTTATTAACCCCTTCACGCTCTGTGAGCCCTCTTCATATTACCGTCCTCGTCAAACAGACAAGATTTTCTGCATATAGCAGACACCCACCACTAACTCCCGCAATTGGTGCCGGCAACTTTGATTGTCAAAATTGGCGCGGCCATCTTGGTTTTCATCGTTCCCTGTGATGTAATCAGGGAGCAGCGATCTGTTGCCATGACAGCCTGGGGTCTTTGTAAAATGCCAGTGGTAATTAATCATGAGTAAAAACCTCATATACTGCAATAAAGTAGTAGTGCAGTATATGTCTAGTGTTAAAGTACCCTAGAGCCTGTGGGCACCCAGGCCATCACCATAGAGGACTCCAGGTATCATGATTAAGACGCTTTGTGTCGAAACGCACAGACCATTCTGGTACTGCTAACTGCACTGACACTGTTGTCGCTATTATAGATGGACTTATACCTCAATAAAGAAACATTGTTTTATCTCCATTCCCAATTGTTGCTGGACCTTGCTGGGTGTTTTTCAAATCTTTTGTGCTTTACCTATGCGCTGCGGGACGTTCATGGAAGCGATACCTTCATGGGACAGTGAGCACAGTGGAGGTTGGTGAGCTGAACGACATTTTCTTTCTTTCTTTATACTTGACTCCAGGTATCTTCCTACAGTACCAGACAGCCCATTCTGGATCTAAATGAGCAAGTTTCAAGGCTGCGGGCAATTGATAATATGGAACGAAGTTTGCTGCTCCTGGAGCACAAACTCTCTGGGGAAGATGGGTGTGGGGAGGGAAGTATGGAGGTGCAGAGTGAGGGGGCAGCTAGTTGGGTAACATGTAGAAGGCGGGGTAGAGGGAAGAGTTGTAGGGAGTCTAGTCCTGATCTGGTGCACCCCAATAAGTTTGCCAGGCTGGCGGATGAGGGGGATATCAGCTCTGGGGTAGCAATGCTGCAGAAAGACGTGGCCGCTAGCAACCAGGGGAATGTCTGCTCCGGTAAGAAGGGTAATGGAAGCACAGGCAAGGTCAGACAGGTGCTGGTAGTGGGAGATTCGATTATTAGGGGAACACACAGGGCAATCTGTCACAAAGACCGTGCATACCGAACAGTGTGTTGTTTGCCGGGTGCTCGGGTTCGGCATGTTGCGGATCGGGTTGACGGATTACTGGGAGGGGCTGGTGAGGAACCAGCGGTCATGGTCCACATTGGCACTAATGACAAAGTAACAGGTAGGTGGAAGGTCCTTAAAAATGATTTCAGAGATTTAGGCCATAAGCTCAGGGCAAGGACCTCAAAGGTAATTTTCTCCGAAATACTGCCTGTACCACGTGCCACACCAGAAAGGCAGCGGGAGATCAAGGAGGTAAATAAGTGGCTCAAAAGTTGGTGTAGGAAGGAGGGTTTTGGGTTCATGGAGAACTGGACTGACTTTTCTGTCGGCTACAGGCTCTACAGTAGGGATGGGCTGCACCTCAATGGGGAGGGGGCCGCTGTTTTAGGGGAAAAAATGGCTAGAAGGTTGGAGGAGTGTTTAAACTAGAGACCTGGGGGGAGGGCAACTACACTTGTGCAGGGCAAATAGACGGTGTACATAGAGAGCTGGGAAGAGCCATAGTCCATAGGGGAGGAAGGGGGGCTGGAATGAGATTGGGGAATAAGGACAAAAGGAATACGGACAGGGAAAACCATATAAAGTGTATGTACACAAATGCCAGAAGCCTCACAAACAAAATGGAGGAACTGGAACTCTTGATGTTGGAACGGAAATATGATATAGTGGGTATCAGCGAGACATGGCTGGACAGTAGCTATGACTGGGCTGTTACTATAGATGGTTATAGTCTTTTTAGAAAGGATCGTATAAATAAAAAAGGGGGAGGGGTTTGTTTATATGTGAATTCTTGCCTCAAGCCCGTCCTGCGAGATGACATCAGTAACGCAAATGTGGAGTCCCTATGGGTGGAGATAAGAGGAGGGAAAAATAAAAATAAAATATTACTAGGGGTTTGTTATAAGGCTCCAAATATAATGGAGGCAGCAGAGGAAATGCTGATAAGTGAAATGGATGCGGCTTCAAAGCATGGTGAAGTACTTATCATGGGGGACTTCAATTACCCAGATATTGACTGGGGGGCAGAAACATGCAGGTCCTTCAAAGGCAGCAGGTTCTTGTCAACAACAAAAGACAATTACCTGTCGCAACTAGTCCTGGAGCCAACAAGAGGGGGGGCACTGCTGGACCTTATCCTTACCAACAGACCTGATAGGGTGTCAAACTACAGGTTGGGGGGAACCTGGGGAATAGTGATCATAATATTATTGATTTTGTATTATGCTTTACTAAGAGCGTTAGTGAAGGGGCAACCAACACTCTAAACTTCAGGAGGGCAAATTTTCAGCAACTAAGGGAAGACCTTAAAGGCATAGACTGGGATAATGTTCTCAAAGACAAAAGTACACCCCAAAAATGGGACTTTTTCTTATATATTCTGAAAAAGTCCTGTGAGAAACACATACCTTATGGGAAAAAGCATAAAAGGAACAAGAAAAACCCTATGTGGCTAACTAGTCTTGTAAGGAAAGCAATAAGCGAGAAAGATAAAGCATTTAAGGTGCTAAAACGTGAAGGTAGCGATGAGGCATTAGAGGATTATAGAGAGAAAAATAAATCCTGTAAAAAGCAGATAAAGGCCGCAAAAATAGAGACTGAGAGAAATATTGCCAGGGAGAGCAAAAATAATCCCAAATTATTTTTCAAGTATATAAATGATAAGAAACTAAAAACAGAGAGTGTGGGTCCCCTTAGAAATAACATGGGGGTCATGGTGGAAGGAGATGAGGAAAGGGCCAATCTACTGAATGTCGCCTTCTCAACTGTCTTTACCCAGAAAAATCCCCTGGTGGAAGACAAAATGAGGAATAATGTTAATTCTTTTTATAATGTCAACAGTTTAACCCAGGAAGAGGTACGGCGCCGCCTCGCAACCACTAAGATAGATAAATCACCTGGGCCAGATGGCATACACCCCCGGGTTCTGCATGAATTATGTACGGTGATAGACAAACCGTTATTTTTAATATTTGAAGATTCACTGAGGACTGGTTATGTTCCACAGGACTGGCGCATAGCAAATGTGGTACCAATATACAAAAAAGGATCAAATAGCGATCCTGGAAACTACAGACCCGTGAGTCTAACTGCTGTGGTGGGGAAAATATTTGAGGGGTTTATTAGAGATGCTATCCTGGAGTATCTCACTGTGCACAACCTTATAACCCAGCGTCAGCATGGGTTTATGAGAGATCGCTCCTGTCAGACTAATCTGATTGGTTTCTACGAGGAGGTAAGTTCAAGACTGGATCTGGGGGACGCTGTGGATGTTGTATATCTGGACTTTTCAAAGGCATTTGACACCGTGCCACATAAAAGGTTGGTATATAAAATGAGACTGCTGGGAATAGGAGAAAATCTGTGTATCTGGGTAAGTAATTGGCTTAGTGATAGAAAACAGAGGGTGGTCATTAATGGCACATTCTCAGATTGGGTTGATGTTACCAGTGGAGTGCCACAGGGGTCAGTATTGGGGCCACTTCTTTTTAATATTTTTATTAATGACCTTGTAGTGGGTTTACACAGTCAAGTTTCAATATTTGCAGATGATACTAAGCTGTGTAAAGTAATAAATACTGAGGTCGATAGTTTAGCATTACAGAGGGATTTGTGGAAGCTTGAGGGATGGGCAGATAAATGGTTGATGAGGTTTAATGTAGATAAATGTAAAGTTATGCACTTGGGCCATGGAAACAAAAAGTATAATTATGTTCTAAACGGTCAATTACTTAGTAAAACTGAAGCTGAAAAGGACTTGGGCGTATTGGTGGATGGTAAACTTAATTTTAGTGACCAGAGCCAGGCGGCTGCTGCTAAAGCAAATAAAATAATGGGATGTATCAAGAGAGGAATAGATTCTCATGATAAAGACATAGTTTTGCCCTTATACAAATCCCTGGTCAGACCACACATGGAATATTGTGTACAGTTTTGGGCACCAGTGTATAAAAAGGATATAGTAGAGCTGGAACGGGTGCAGAGGAGAGCAACCAGGATTATTAGGGGAATGGGGGAACTAGAATACACTGACAGATTAAAAAATTTGGGATTATTCAGTTTAGAAAAAAGACGACTGAGGGGAGACCTCATTACAATGTACAAATACCTGAACGGACAGTACAAGGATCTCTCCAAAGATCTTTTTATACCTCGGCCTGTGACCAGGACAAGGGGGCATCCTCTACGCTTAGAGGAGAGGCGATTTTACCATCAACATAGACAAAGGTTCTTTACTGTAAGAGCAGTGAGACTATGGAACTCTCTGCCGCAGGAGGTTGTTATGGCGGACTCTATGTACATGTTCAAGAGAGGCCTGGATAACTTTCTGGAGAGAAAAAATATCACGGGTTACGGGGATAAAACATTTATTTAATTCTTAAAGGTTGGACTTGATGGACTTGCGTCTCCTTCCAGCCTTATATACTATGATACTATGATACTATGATACTTGCTGTGCACCGAGCTATTTTAAAGTTACAGTGCTACGTGGGACTACTGGAGGAGTGGGAAGGTGTGGACAGATCTGGATTATCATTGTAATTCCTGCTTCAGTTTTCCTGTTTATGGGACCTTGGAGGGAAGCTACAGTGATCATCCAAATTTCTCCCATTTTATGCTTTATTGGTGTCCTCAGGGTGCTGTAATGAATAAAAGCGGTGACAGAGGACTGAGCATAAATCACAAATTAAATTTCTGTGTTGGCACTTTGCGATAATTAATTGGGTCCTGGTTGTAATTTGGGCACTTGGTCTCTAAAAAGTTCGCCATCACTGCCTTAGAGGATCTAAAAAATAGTAAAAAAAAAATAAAAAAAGTAAAAAAAAATTAAAAATACCCCACTTTCCCTAGAACTGACGCAAAAATAAATAAACAGTAAAAATCACAAACATGTTGGGTATCGCCACATCCAAAAATGCCTTAACTATTCAAATATAAAGACAGTTATTCCAAGTGGCAAACCCTCCAAGGGAAAATAGCGCACAAATGTCCAAAACGCCACTTTTATGCAATTTTTATACCATTTTGCATTACATAAAAAAAATCACACAGTCCTCAAAATTTTAGCAATGAAAATGTCATCTTTTTAACCAAAAATTACATCTCACACAGGTCCAATACACCAAAATATGAAAAAGTTATTATCTTCAGCAGATGTCAAAATGAAACCTTTCGAATAAAACCTATATAAAATTGGTATCACTGTGATCGTGCTGAACCAAAGAATAAATTAGACATATTATTTGGAGTGCATATTGAAAGTCGTAAAAACTGAGCCCATCAGAACGCAATGCAAATGTGTTTTTTCCCGAATTTCACTGTAATGTTTTTCCAGCTTCCAGTACACAGCATGGAATAATATAATGTCACTGAGTAGTACAATTTGTTACACAGAAAGTAATCCCTCAAATAGCTCTGTTCACTGAAAAATTAAAAAGTTATAGACCTTTGAAGGTTTGGAGCAAAAAATGAATGAAAAAAGGCTGCAATGTGAAGGGGTTAATAATCTGTAAAGCATACATTATGGATCTGCTAATGGCTTACAACATATATTGTTGTGGAGACCCATATTCACATTTCACTACAAGGGGGTGATTCGGAGGAGACCTTCTATCCTTCATATTATTTTATATATTTCCAGATTTCATGCAACATATGAATAGAATAGTACCCCGAATCTCTCCCCGACGCTGCACTCCAGAATATTATATCTCCTACAAAGAGGGCATCCTATATTTTTGTGTCAACTGTATTTTATCCCAAACCAATATATAGTTAAATTGTGTGGACAAAAATATAGCCTCATATCAGATTCCTGGGCCCCCTCCTTCCAGGCCCAGCCTAAAGATTCTAGAGGGCACATGCACCAGTGACGGAGAAAGCACATAAGGTAATTTAAGTATTGAAATCATTTTAATACAATACAACAGAATAAAGCTTTATTGATTCCTGAGGGAATTGTGATGTACATGGCTCCAGCATTTGGAGTACACAAAAGAAAATAGTCAGAAACACGGATGTAACACAAGAAATAGCGGTACAATATGGCTTGGGGGGGGGACTTTCATTGGAGGGGTACGTGCGGGTTATTAAGTTGGTTTGGCTGCTCCTTGAGTCCATTTATTGTAGAAATTGATGGCTCTCGGTATGAAGGAGTCCTGAAACCTCGTTATTTTGCATCGGATCTGCCTATATCGGTCACTTCTCGTGCTCCGTTGTTGGAGTAGTGCTGGGTACAATGGGTGTAATAGGTTGTTTCTGCAATGGAAATAAACTTGCTGCAACTCCTAACCTGCTAAATTCTGTTGATTGGGCTCAAGCTATTGCCTACAATGCCCTGTGCCCTTCTGGTGATTGTGGCCAGCCTATTATATTCCTTCTTTTTGATTGAACCTCCCCAGCAGACAATGGAGTAATATATAATGTTTGCAATAGTAAAACATCTTTAGGATTTTGTTACAGATGTTGAATGACTAAAGTTTCCTGGTCAAGTACATTGTGACTGTTCATTCATTGATCATTGATGTTGTCCTATGAGATTAGTGGCAGAGAATAACTATTGCAGCATTGCAGTCTAAGAATCATTCAACAAATATATAAAAAGATGATCCCAAGAAGATAGCAAAGACTTTACAAATTTGTCTATTTTCCTATTTTTAAGTATTTTTAGCTGTATTTTTTAATTCCACTATTGTAATTTACATAAGTGGAATAAACAAGTGTAAAAACATTTTTATTCATTAAAGGGGACCTGTCACATCGATTTGGGACCCAAATCAGTCTCTATCTGGTCTTTACGTGAACCCCATGTAAAAAAAACATTTACCCTTACCTAGATGTGAGTTTGATGAGGTACACCGGACTTGCATCTGCAGCTACGTCCTCTTCTCACGATGCTGTGAAGACGGTATAAGTCCAGGGCTCCCTGAGTATGATGGATGTGCAGTGAAGCCAGGGTGTACTACTCCAGCTTCACTTGCAGCAGAGCACTGGGGCATGGAGCTTGGGAGAGAAGGTAAGTATAAACCTTTTTTTTATTGCGCCCACGTAGGAACCTCCTACAGGGAGATTTGGGGCACTAAACCCCCGGTCCATAAGAACCTGTGAGTGGTTAAGTGCCCCAAATCGCCCTAAAAGTATCCCTTTAAATTTAAAGGGGTTGACAAGGTACACATTTTTCATATATGGCCAGAGGGGGCAGCAATGTTGCAGTGTCTACACCTGTACACCTTCTATAGTCTGAAACTCCTGCTGTAGAAGGCATATGGATGTGGTTGGGACTGTAACGGCCTCTGTATACCAACAGACAAATAACAGCTTAATGGGATCTGAGTTGAGTATAATCTCCCTATAATTTTTGAAGCTGCCCCTCCCCAACCATATCAAAAACTATAATCCCTGACAACCCATTTAATTTAGTAAATTAAATTTATTTTTTTTTTTAGTTTTTAATGCATTATATTCTCCTGTGGAGTGTAAACTTTATGATATCAGGATCCGAGGTAGCCCTTTTCCCAATATTTTATTGGAAAACTTATGACCTCTGTGGCTGTGAAATTCACATATGATGTTATATGTTTTTTTCTAACTGTTATTGTAGAATTTTTGTACAAAATAACAAAAAAAATATTTTACCATATTTTTCCATAAAAAATGTGAAAGTGTAGCTATCATTTACTGAAATAAGCAAACCCATCAATACCTTAAATATCTGGTATCATCCTTGCATTTTTCCTACCACTGACGCTGAGACGTTGTAAGTTAAAATCAATAAGCATATGCAATAGTTTCTGATTCAAATTGAGTTTCATGCAGTTTTCGCATATAATATATTTTTGATTTTCCATATTCACAAACAGACAATTTGCTTTTTGGGTAGAAACTAGTTTTGTTAACATTTTTCTGATTTGACAGGTGGAATAGATGAATGTCATTCCTGACCTTTTCATTTATACCACTTCCACGGTCCCATTTTTCATATTACTGCCAGTGCAGCATGAACTACAACTTTAATATTTCATAACTGCGTGGAAATAAAAAAGTACAACATAAGCAGCAGCTAATTCATAGGTAGCGTTCTCATCAATAAAGAACCTTCATTTCTCTAGTGTTTAATCTGTAGTTAATTAAAAGAGGAGAGGTTATTTACTCACCTACTTTATATACTTAGTAGTCTAGAGTACGGTGCTGCTATTAAACTCCACAATGTGAAAACTAATTTTTTAAGCACCAGCTAAACAAGTAAATTTGATAATGGTATAGTTTTATAAAGGATTTTTTCACATATACAGATACTGTATAGCAGACTGCACCTATACATGCAGTATACACTCTCCGGCCACTTTATTAGGTACACCATGCTATTAACGGGTTGGACCCCTTTTTGCCTTCAGAACTGCCTCAATTCTTCATGGCATAGATACAACAAGGTGCTGGAAGCATTCCTCAGAGATTTTGGTCCATATTGTGACATGATGGCATCACACAGTTGCCGCAGATTTGTCGGCTGCACATCCATGATGCGAATCTCCCGTTCCACCACATCCCAAAGATGCTCTATTGGATTGAGATCTGGTGACTGTGGAGGCCATTTGAGTACAGTGAACTCATTGTCATGTTCAAGAAACCAGTCTGAGATGATTCCAGCTTTATGACATGGCGCATTATCCTGCTGAAAGTAGCCATCAGATGTTGGGTACATTGTGGTCATAAAGGGATGGACATGGTCAGCAACAATACTCAGGTAGGCTGTGGCGTTGCAACGATGCTCAATTTTTACCAAGGGGCCGAAAGAGTGCCAAGAAAATATTCCCCACACCATGACACCACCACCACCAGCCTGAACCGTTGATACAAGGCAGGATGGATCCATGCTTTCATGTTGTTGACGCCAAATTCTGACCCTACCATCTGAATGTCGCAGCAGAAATCAAGACTCATCAGACCAGGCAACGTTTTTCCAATCTTCTACTGTCCAATTTCAATGAGCTTGTGCAAATTGTAGCCTCAGTTTCCTGTTCATAGCTGAAAGGAGTGGCACCCGGTGTGGTCTTCTGCTGCTGTAGCCCATCTGCCTCAAAGTTTGACGTACTGTGCTTTCAGAGATGCTCTTCTGCCTACCTTGGTTGTAACGGGTGGCGATTTGAGTCATTGTTGCCTTTCTATCAACTCGAACCAGTCTGCCCATTCTCCTCTGACCTCTGGCATCAACAAGGCATTTCCACCCACAGAACTGCCGCTCACTGGATGTTTTTTCTTTTTCGGGCCATTCTCTGTAAACCCTAGAGATGGTTGTGCGTTAAAATCCCAGTAGATCAGCAGTTTCTGAAATACTCAGACCAGCCCTTCTGGCACCAACAACCATGCCACGTTCAAAGGCACTCAAATCACCTTTCTTCCCCATACTGATGCTCGGTTTGAACTGCAGGAGATTGTCTTGACCATGTCTACATGCCTAAATGCACTGAGTTGCCACCATGTGACTGGCTGATTAGAAATTAAGTGTTAGCGAGCAGTTGGACAGGTGTACCTAATAAAGTGGCCGATGAGTGTACATCTCTATTTGAGAATCAGGCCACAGACTGATCTAGACTGCATTCACCTGACTGTGCCTGACTTGCAGCTCATTTGTGGTCCCTTACTTCATTAACCCATGCTCTTTAAAGGGTTTTGCCCATGAAAGAAATTTCTCAAATTATAACCCCCTAGTGATGTTTACACAATAGAGATAATGTTTATTTCCTTTCTTTTACAATTTTACTCAGTTTTATTAATGTTTTAGCTTCTATAACTCAGTGATGGTCAGTGTAAAGTTCCAGAGTGTGGACGGGGACTCTCTAAGCAGACACATTGGGGGTCATTTACTAAGGGCCCGATTTGCGTTTTCCCGACGTGTTACCCGAATATTTCCGATTTGCGCTGATTTCCCCTGAATCGCCCTGGGATTTTGGCGCACATGATTGGATCGTGGCAAATCGGCGCTTGCATGCATGCGACGGAAATCGGGGGACGTGGCCGAACGAAAACCCGACGGATTCGGAAAAACTGCCGCATTTATAAAAAAAAAGTGTTGCGGAGCTTGCACTTACCTTCACTAGGAATAGGCCGGTGAACTTGAGTGCGTACCGATGCTCTTCAACGCAGCAGCGCCACCTGGTGGATGACGGAGGAACTGCCTTAATGAATCCCGGCCGGACCCGAATCCACCGCAGAGAACGTGCCGCTGGATCGCGAATGGACCGGGTAAGTAAATCTGCCCCATTATGATCACATGCATTACTGCGAAAATCACTATTAGATGTGCAGTTCCTCCTCACACTGATAAATTTTCCCATGGTATTCTGCTCCTCAGGCGATAAGGGTGAAAGCTGGTAAAATGTTATCATTTGTTTGTAGATGTACTCTTCCGATATAGAACAGTATTCAAGGTGTTGTCTCGTACAGTAGTCTTCAAATCCAAAAACTCAGCTACAACCTGTGAAAAATTAAAGGTTAGGACTATGTTCCAAGGGTTCTCGTTCAATTCACAAATAAATTGATGACATATATAAAATGGTCCTTCCCAAGTGCAGTCATACAAATATAATGTAATGAATGTACATCTGCCGGCAAAACTGTAGTGCAGGTACTCTATTAACTGTTACATTGCCAGTGCTGAATTTCTGCCAGCAGCAGGAAATCCATGCATCATATTTGTCTATAAAGCATGGACTCCTATCATATGCAAGGTGTTGGATCAGGCCAACGTACGGGCCATTTCCACAGGCTGCACGTGTTTTGTGTGCAGGGAGCCTTACAGAGATGATCCTGCTCTAAAACACTTATTTCCATAGAAAGGTCAGGGCATGAGCAGTGCGCCCCTCTCAATGGCATCCAAATGCAGTAATAGGCCATATAGACAAGGCTTATTAAGTGATAATTATTTATAAAAGGTTTTATATTAATGTATTCCTGTTAGGAAGGAAGTGGAAATTAATTGACAGAAAAATGAAAGTGTAGATTTCTCTAAACCGTTAAATGAATCTGTGCTGCTTAATGATGTAAAGGATAAATGTAGTGGCACTATATCCTGCTGTGGGTGGTAACAGATGGCAATAATTCAACAATGTGTGATTAATTTTTAGTAAAGGCTAAAGAAACCAAATTTGCTGATTATGCAAATCATTACACTGCAGCAGTGATTATCCAATAATATTTCTGTCCAAGCATAAATGCTGTGTTATTGCTGCACCTAATCCTCCAGATGTAATTGCTGTGCACAGACTCATTAATAGCATTTGTAACCATTTTAGTCAATTTGTGATTCTCTTGGTGTCTGATACTCTCCATTGTTATGATATGAGATATATCAAGAACTAAATAGAATACATTTACAGTTTACAAATAAAAGGGATGGAAAAATGCAGTTGTACCATTTTCACATGGGTTTCGATTTTATGACTTTAACTATGTGGTGCAATTGACAAATGCACTTTATTACATGTTTCAGTACAATTGTGGAGATACCAAATTAAAATATATACATAACTAGAAAAAAATTTCAATATTTAGAGGAACTCCAGTAGCTCCAGTTTCCCCAGGACACTCTGATGCTGGCTTTTTTTAATCAATTTATGAACTGATATGGACAATCATTTTAACCGTTTCAGCGATGTGGTAATGGAAAATGTAGAGGGGAGGCCTAAAGACCGGATCATAATTAATAATGCGAACAAACAAGAAAACGCCAGCTCACCGTTCAGGCTCCTATAGCAATCCTCCAGGTGCACGGATTCAACGTGTAAGCCATACAAGTACAAGCTAGAAATTCACAAGGATCACGGAGGATGCAGTAGAAATTCAATTCAAAATTTTCTTTATTCCATGATTAAAATCTGGTCACAAAACGTATGCAGCAAATGGACAAAGATAGACAGACCTACATGTTTCGTCTATTCAGACTTATGGGGACCATGATTAAGTCTGAATAGACGAAACATGTAGGTCTGTCTACCTTTATAACAGTTATTAGATGTGTCTGCAATGAAGCTTACTTGTTAATCCTGGTTTTTATGACAATCCAACTGTTAAAACAATCCAATTTTTTAAATTCCAGTTGTCAGAGTCCAAAAAAAATTTGTCTGGAGCTACAATTATAAAATATACAGTTCCAACTTGCATAGAAATTCAACTTAAGCACAAACTTACATAACCTATCTATTATGTAACTGGTGGACTGTCTGTATTTTGGTTGTGTTTCATTTGGATATGGTATGGCCACACGGAAAGTGGCCAGATTTAATAAAGTTATAAAAAAGGCTGAAAGAGAAAGCGGGGGGTTTAATTAGTTGTTGTTGTGAAATTTTTTTTAGCTAAATTTGAGGGTATTTTGGGCAATAAATGTTATCCGCTTAATCAGATTTTCCATCAACATAGTATTTTTAGTGATGGATTTGTTCAGGTGAAGGCGAGTAGAGAACGTTATCGCAGATCCTTTCTTCCAACTGCCAAAACCCTACATAATCAAAAATTGGATAATTCAATATCTAGGCAATGAAATATATCCTGGTATGACCTGATTATTGGAGTTGGTGGGTTTTGTTTTAGCAAGGGTTTTTTCAAATTGTTTATATAATTTAATTTTATGCGACTTTGAAAAAAAAAGGCAACAGACACACATGCCTAACTTTTTTAAACTGTATCTACTGAAAGATGCCACATAGTTAGAAAGCCTGGAGGCTGGTAAAATGCTGTAGGCTTCGTAAGCAAAGGAACGGCTCCCAGTACCTAAAACTTCCACTCAATTCCTGAATGGGTGGCACATATAAAATACTGATCTAAATATTTTACACCAGGGATATAGCAAGAGTTAGCATGTTTCATATGTACTGATTGTTATTTGTGGTTCCAAGAATCCTTTATTTATTTAGATGCAAAATATGCCCCAGGTGAAGGTAAAACAAACTACATGCCAATGAAAGAGAAATGGGTGCAGAACCTGACATCACTTACAACCCAATTGCCTACCTCGCAAACACTAGTGGTAAGGGACTACTGGTAGAAATCCCTTCCAAGATGTAGATGATGTCTCGGCCATCCATCAATCAATCAATCAATCCATTTAGAGATCAGTTTCACAATATATAGGATGTACTACTTATACAGTAGGAACATCAATAAGGTAGAAGAAGTCTGCACACACAAATGAGAGGTGTGGCAGGACCCATCAAAAAGTGGCACATGCAATGTATAATGGGTCCTACTGAACAGAAGTACAAAAGGAGGAGGGTAGTGTATACAGAGTACAATATGGTAAAACTTAGCTTTTATTAAATCTAATATAATAAAAAATATGTAGAATGTAAACTGAACTCCAATGAGGAGAGCTAAAATCGCCAACAGGCGAGGAAAATTACTTAGGTGCTCCTTTCGTAGGCACATTATACAGAGTCTTTCTTTACCCCAATGTGCATAACAAACTGACATATGGATAGTCACATACCTGTACCTATACGATGTCAAGACATCTACTTTATGCGCTTCAGAGCTGTGCAGTCTTCGGATGTGGGCAAAATGGCATTGACCTCAGTCTAAACCCATAGTGGGCACAGAAACGGAATGTAGAATAAGTGGGAAAAGGAAGGAGAGAATAATGTGTGTCTGATAAAAAACAAAACGCGTCCTCTTAGGAGCTTGGTTTTAGAGGCAACCCAGGCATATTTCGGCGAGTAGCCGGCAACCAGAGTTACTGAGTGCCCTCTCAATGTGATCCACTTTGCCGTACAATGGCGTCCATTTGGGCGACTATCCATCTAGCCGCTAGGTTCGCTTCGGTACCTTTCCGGAATGGACATTCCCTGTTTGGCCACTGCCACTAAACTTCTTAAGGTAAGACTTTGGGATTTTTATGGTATTCTCTTATATACAGATTTTATATTATCTCATCTGCCTCCTCCAGCTCACACATCTTCGCTAGTTTGGATGCAGATTGTACTGGAAAGATTACGCTCTTACTCTACCTAATGCAGGCATCTGGTTATATGCTAGGTTCCATTGCATATGATTGATTTGACCTTGTACATTGGTTTCTTTTACTGCATATGACTGATTAGATGTTCTATATGTTTTTTTTTGTACTAGGTCTATTAAGCCCCTGATGAGCCTATTTTAGTAGGTGAAACATGGCATGTAGGGTTTACTGACTGGGGGGGGGTGACCTAAGAACCTATAAACCTGCTTGTTTATTGCTGTTACCTACTATCCTTGACTGTCTAGGGTTCTTCCCTTTAATCTGAGATAGAGGTTCCCAATATTTACTCAGAGATACTTTATCTGTATTTGTTTATTACACTATTTGATGGATCCCCCCCTCCCCATCCTTACAAATAGGGACAGTGGACCTATATTAGGGAAAGGTTCCATACAGGGTGGCAACTAGTTAGGGCTGCATCCCCGTGTTGAGGTCATTAGGGGGGAACAGGGTAATCCAGTCCTCCCTTCCCTTTTAGGGTTTTATAGGGCACCCCGCAGTCAACACAACCATGAGTGCTCCCCTGTGTTTTTTTTTTTTTATTAGATCTGCATTGTTCTCTCCTTCCCTTTCCCACTTATTCTCCATTCCGTTTCTGTGCAAACTATGGGGCAGATTTATCAAGCTGTCAGAATTTTTCATGGCAACTAATCAGAGCTCAGCTTTCATTTTACCAGTGCTCATTAATATTTTAAAGGGGAGCTGTGATTGGTTGCCATGGGCAACTAGAAATATTCTGACTTTCAGACAGCTTGATAAATCTACCCCATAGGTTTAGATTGAGGTCAATACCATTTTGCCCACATCCAAAGACTGAAGTGCATACAGCAGATGCCCCCATATAGTATAGCTACAGATATGTGACTACCCACAGTTTGTTATGCACATTGGGGTAAAGGAAGACTCTGTATATTGTGCCTATGAAAGGAGCACCTACATAATCTTCCTCGCTGGTTGGCATATTTAGCTCTTCTCATTTTAGTTCAGTTTACATTCCATATATTTTTTATTATATTAGATTTAATAAAAGCTAAGTTTTAATGTAGGTTCTTCACCGTATTGTACTGGGTATTGTAGAAAAATTCATTGAAGTGTCCCTCCCAGTATTGAACATGTAAGTAAGGGTAGAAATAGCCTAATATTTGAAAAAAGTATGGACGACTAGCAAAAGGGTGACGCACTTCCGGTCCGGAGCGTGCGCAGCGACAGCTGCTTTATCTGGCGCACCTTGCTGTAGCCAGGCTGACTGGACCACTGCCAGCAGCCTTACAGCTAGGGAATGGCCTTCCCTTCATTCTAGATACCTTGAACTATTACCTGCAGCCCCTGATGAATCTATTGTTACCTTAGAGGAAATGCGTTGGGCAATGAGAACCTTTTTTGACTTTTTAGCGCAGGGTTAGCTGGCTTAGGACTAGCTGGGGACTATCCTTGTCAGGAGCTTTCGGGTTTGGTGAGGGTCAGTGACCTATGATAGGGTAAAAATAGTGAGGTCTGATTTGATTCCCCCCTATCTGGAAGGCCGGATCGAAGGAATTGGATCCCAAGACCCATGAATGCAGAAACCCTGACCAACATTGTGCATCAATGACTGGGTGAGATCGCTCCTGTTTACTGTGATAAGTATATACTCTACTGTTATACATGATACTGGCACAATTGTTTCTACCCTGCGATTTAGGTATCAAAACATATTTTGGAGTTTTTGCTAAACTTATATTGAGCTACACAGCTCAGTATTGTCTTGTATGTTTAGGCCTGTTTTTCTTGTATTTATGTAATGGATTACTGGATGGTGCCATTTTTTTAGACTTATTTGATTGAAAGTGATGTTTTAAACTACTTTATTCACCAGTGCTTATATATGTAATATTTGAAAAAAGGTACATCTGCACAATAATATTCAATGTCAACTCTTTCTAGTGATATTACTTGTGTTTTTGGAAAATTTGGTAAAGGCTGTAGTGGGATAACCCCTTTAATTGTACGAAAAAAATGCAATATAGTTATTTCGATATTACTACAATCAAAATATATATCAATGCTGAAGTTAAAGATCTTAACTATGAAAAGAGGTCAGTTACAAATATTTATACATTATGTTAATTCTGTAAAACCAGAAGTAGAAGCTGTATGCTATACAGAAAAATGACAATAGGATACTTTGTATTGTATTTTATATTTTGGACTCCCTTCTGTTTTTTTTCTTGCAAATGCTGATGCAATATATTGATTGAAAAATAATTGTTTGGTAGTGGCTCAATTTTAATTTTAAAAGGATATGTGCCTTATTGCAATAGAGTTACATGGAACAATTTATTCCCAATTAGAATTGTAATTTATAACTTTCATAATTTGGGATTTATGATTTTATATGAATGCCTTTAAATTGCTTTCATCTTTTTCAGGATGCAAAAAAAATGAATTATCTCCATATTTTAAGAAAGCTAATATTTCGATATATTTATAAATTTTCCATCAAGCTGTCCTTAAGAAACTGCTTGCCATTTTTTTTTCAGTTTATTCTTCCTGTGGGAGTACACTTTAGTCTTGTTACTTTAGTTTTTATTCATGTCTTGGTGATCCTGAATATTGCACTTGGGAAATTCCTAATGGAATCCTCTTACAGAAAACATGGAGAATTTCTGTTAGTTTACTAACTCAATCATTCTGTTTAGTCAAAATTAACCTTTGAAAGGGGCAGCTCTAAATATAGATGTAATTCAACTTAGCCAGTCATGTTATAACAATGGTTTTGAATTTCTAAATATTTAAATATGTTAGTTTTGAGAAAAGAATCATCTTAAACATCATGTCTTTACGATTCATCACTAGCCAAACATGTTAGAGTGTAATTTCCTAACCTCAGCATATTACCTCAACATCATGAGATTTTGATTATTCTATACACTATCATTTTGCTACAGCATAGTAACTTCAAGCCTTCAGTCTAATTTCTTTATATGTGTATAAAGATATATGTATATATCGTTAGCTGATATAAAATTAAAAAACATTAATACTTACCTAGAGATAGGTCCGATTAGGCACATCAGACTCATCTTTAGCACTCTTGGTGCCTGCATGGGGAGTAATTGAAGCCATTATAGTATACCTGGTTTCACTGCGCATGTGTCTTACCTACAGCACATCGGGGTGTATAAGAGGTGCAGTGAGCTCCAGACCAAGGTAAGTATATAAGTTTGTTTCTTTTATTGCAGCACAAATGGCTAAAATACAAGGAGATTTGGAACACCAAACCACCGATTCCCTTTAAGTTTATCACACCAACAAATCTTGTTCCTCAGAGACTTAGAGAATTTTAGGTGATTTTTTGCAGATTTGAAGAAGGTTGTCATGTGTCTTTTTCTGAAGAGAGGCATCTTTCTGAACACTTTGTCACAAAGCTTGGATGGGTATTGTGCCTCACTGATTGTGACCCTTCTGGAAATTTATATCCGCAATCAGGATCATTGGAGCTCAGCAGAGTCATTACTTGTGAGTAAGAGCTACGTATATTACTTCTGTGTTTCTCAACATTTTCTGTGTTTTTGTGCCAACAAGTAATACATATACTGTACATGCTTCAATTACAGTCAAAAAATACATAAAAGCAGGACATATAAAGTATATAAAACACACACATTATATTTATATACTTATTTATTTATATACTTATTTTATTTACTTATTAGTGAAAAACCCTGTCACTTCATTTACCCAAGACTTTACATACTAAACATTTAAATGACTGTCACACAATAGAGATTTCCTTTATAATGTTCTTTTTGTGTTAATTCTACGCCAGCATCTAAACTCTTCCTGCATAGATAAATCCTTCACTTCCCTTTGTATACATTCCGCATCATGTACGTGAGGTACTGTCTTCATAGGAGGACAGCCCAGAGCCCAATGAAGTATGTATGTCAGGGCTCAGGCTCAGTGAACCCACTGGGCCACCGCGGATGATGGCACTTGAGACCAGAAGTGGCACCCGGTGTTCACTAGAGCCGCCCACAAAGCAGGATGGTCATGCTGCATGGTACTACCAGATCATTCCACAGGAGCAACTTGTCAGCGATGGCAACCAAGGTAGAGGTACGGGAACACAATGCAGTCTCATAGTCCAGAACAGGCAGATATTAATGGCCGGTGGCAGAGATGCAAATTCAGGTCAAATCCGGGGTCACAACGGGAGGTCAGAGCTTGAATCGCAAAGAGAGCATTCTCTGAGGCATAGGAGCGCAAAGATCCAGCAGGGGTTGCTCGGAGAAGCCAGCCTTTATGGAAACCCGGACGCAGGGACGGAAGCAGGAGCGTGGAGAGGTGAGTGCAGTAGGGTCCACCACGGAGAGGGGCTGCGATCCGAGGAATGGATCGCAGGGACACCCGTGAAAATGAACTAGTGATCAGAAAATGATTTGTTCAAATCCCATTAGAGGACTAAAAGCAAAGTAAAAAAATAAAAAAATAAAATATAAATATATATATACACTCACCGGCCACTTTATTAGGTACACCTGTCCACTACTGGCTCGTTAACAACTTAATTTCTAATCAGCCATCACATGGCGGCACTCAGTGCATTTAGGCATGTAGACATGTCAAGACAATTCCTGCAAGTTCACCAAGCCTCAGGTATGGGGAAAAATGGTGATTTGAGTGCCTTTGAACGTGCATGGGTTGTTGGTCCAGAAGGGCTGGTCTGAGTATTTTAGAAAACTGATGATTTACTTGGATTTTCACACACACCATCTCTAGGTTTAACGAGAATGGTCCGAAAAAGAAACAAACCATCCATGGGGCGGCATTCTGTGGGCGGAAATGCCTTGTTGATGCCAGAGGTCAAGGAGATGGGCAGACTGTTCGAGCTGATAGAAGCAACAGTGACTCAAAATCGCCACCTGTTACAACCAAGTAGGCAGAAGCATCTCTGAACGCACAGTACGTCAAACTTTGAGGCAGATGGGCTACGCAGCAGAACCGACCACACCGGTGCCACTTCCTTTCTCTAAAACACGAACCTAGGCCTACAATTTGCACAAGCTCATCGAAATTGGACAGTAGAAGATTGGAAAAACGTTGCCTGGTCTGATGAGTCTGATTTCTGCTGCAACATTCGGAGATAGGGTCAATCTGGCGTCAACAACATGAAAACATGATCCATCCTGCCTTGTAATCAACGGTTCAGGCGGGGGGGTGGTGTCATGGTGTGGTGGAATATTTTCTTGGGCCCCTTGATACCAATTGAGCATCGTTGCCACCCACCTCCTACCTGGAGTATTTGTTGCGTTACCAGTCCATACCTTTATGACCACAATGTACCCAAAATCTGTGGCTACTTTCAGCAGCATAATTAGCCATGTCATAAAGCTGAATCATCTCATACGGGGTTTCTGATCATGACAATAGTTCACTCAAAATGGCCTCCACAGTCACCAGATCTCACAATAGCATCTTTGGGAGGTGGGTGGAACGGGAGATTCGCTCATGGATGTGCGCCGCCAAATCTGCGGCAACTGTGTGAGGCCATCATGTCATATGGACCAAAATCTCTGAGGAATGCTCAGCACACCTCGTTGAACTATGCCATGAAGAATTGAGGCAGTTCGAGGCCCAAAGGGGTCACCCGTTACCAGCATGGTGACCTAATAAATGCCGGTGAGTGTATATATATATATATATATATATATATATATATATATATATATACTGTATATATTTAATTAATTAAAATGCCCCAAAGGTCCCATTTATATACAATAAAGAAAAAAACATTAGGTATCACTGCTTCAGTAATGACTTGTATACTAAAAATAAATAATTATTAAACCAGAATAACAGACAGTGTTAAAAAAAAAAGAACGCCAAAAATTTGAACTTTTGTCCATCCTAACCCCTTAACGCTCTGCGCCGTAGCTCTACAACGCACAGGTATAAGGAGTGTATGAAGAGGGCTCACGGGCTGAGTCCTCTTCATACAAAGGTGGGTTTTTTTTCAGCAAAATGCTAGCACCGATCGCGGCTATCAACCCTGCCATTGCCGCCGGCAAAGTCGCCGGCGGCGTTTAAAAGACGGCGGCGCGCGGGCGCCGCCATCTTTTTTACGATCGCTGCGCCCCCGAACGTCATCATGGGGCGGCGATCGGTTGCCATGGTAGCCTCGGGTCTTCTTTTGACACGAGGCTACATGGCTTCTGAATGACCTGCAAAAATGCCATATATTGCAATACAGAAGTATTGCAGTATATGGTAGGAGCGATCTGCTCATCTAGGGTTAATGTACCCTAGATGGTAAAAGAAATAGTGGGAAAAAAAGAAAAAAAATGAATAAAATGTTAAAAATTCATATCACCCCCCCTTTCCCTAGAACTGATATAAAACATAATAACCAGTAAAACTCACAAACATATTAGGTATCGCGCGTCCCAAAATGCCCATCTATCAAAATATAAAACGGTTACGGCCGGCGGTGACCTCCGAGGCGGGAAATGGCGCCCAAAGTCCGAAATGCGACTTTTACACCTTTTTACATCACATAAAAAACGTTGCCTCATTTGCAAAAAAATTAACAACCTCACACATCTCCGTGCACCAAGTATGAAAAAGTGTTTAGCGTCAGAAGATGGCAAAAAACGTTTTTGCTTTTTTGTACACATTCGTTTAATTTTTGAAAATGTATTAAAACACAATAAAACCTATATAAATTTGGTATCACCGCAATCGCACCGAACCAAAGAAAAAAGCTGAGGTGTTATTTTGAGTGCACAGTCAAAGTCGAAAAAACTGTGCCCACAAGAGGTTTTTTTTTAAAATTTTTCCACATTTGGAATTTTTTTTCAGCTTCGCAGTACACGGCATGTTAAAATAAATAACATTACAGGGAAAGTAAAATTTGTTACGCACAAAATATGCTCTCACACAGATCTGAACAAGTAAAAATGAAAAAGTTATTGATTTTTGAAGGTGGAGAGTGAGAAATGAGTGGAAAAACCCTGTGTCCTTAAGGGGTTAAAGTCAAAACTTCTCCAAACTGGTACCAAGTACATTTAAACGCAAACATACAGTTCCATATACAAGGCACAGATAGTGGAAATGATGGTAACTAATTTAAGTAGTAAAACTCTGTTTAAATTTTCAAACATTTAGAAATGAGAAATTTTGCCCTTTTTTCAGAAATAATGCAAAATTGTATACTGTATATAAATAGGACTTCATTCAATTAGAAACATTTTTAAAAAATCAAACAAAAGTCAAAATACATAGTATTCTAAACTGTAAGAAAGCAAAAAGTAATATGTATACAACCCTCTGATTATACCAGATGAAAAAGGATCTTGATGGGTTATTCTTCACATTAGTAAGATGTTATAGTTCGTCAAATCCTTACCCACAGTTGAACCATATTCATTTTTTACATGATAACATTATCTGTCACATCAAATGAGTATATTAGGCTTAGTTTTCACTCAGCAATTCAGTGGCGCTCAAGCTCTCAGTGATTAAGCCATATGCTACAACTTCTCCGTAGTTTAATGAACACACCTGGGACAGAGCATGAAGCAGAAATTATTAGATGCAATAAAAAGTTAAAAGATGATTCAAGTGATTTGGCAAAGTCAGTTGATGGCTAAAAAAGTAGAAAATTGCTGATTCGGCTTGGATAGAAAATTTACAATAGTCTACAGAAACTCAAAGAGGTTTATAATAGTTGTCATTAATAGAATAACATGAACATGCAGCTACTATGATTGCTTGCTTATTACTATCTCCATAACGCTAATTGAAATAATGGTAAATTCATGTGCTGCAATTTACTAAATATAATGTGTATCCTTGTACAACTTGAGGTTGTCTAGAAAATCCTTCCCTTGGGAACAGATCCTGGCATACAAACCCAATTCTTATTTAATAGCATTTCTTAAGTTGTTTGGTGAGGATTCAGAGGATCCAATGAATTTCGACTGATGGTGAGTATAGAAACTATTTCTGCAAAACATATTTTGCATTTGGATTATTAGGCCCCAGGTGCATAACCTTACATTTATCCACATTGAACCTCATTTGCCAAGTGGATGACCAAACACTCAGTTTGTCCAAGTCGCCCTGCAGCCTATGGACATCCTCCATAGACTGTATTACACTACACAGCTTGGTGTCATCTGCAAAAATAGACACAGTGATAGTAATTCCTACCTTTATATCATAAATAAATATATTAAATAGTAGTGGGCCAAGCACAGAACCCTGGGGTACACCACTCATAACTGGTGACCATTGCGAATAGGAATCATTGACCACAACTCTCTGGATACGAAACGAAATCAGGCGTCTATGAGGGTCAGTGTCAAATGCCTTTGCAAAGTCCAAGAACACAATATCCATTGACAATTTCTATTCTAGTAAACCCATGCTCGCTGTCACTTATTATACTATTGTGTACCATACTCCAGTATATAGTCTTTTAACCAACCTTCCAATATTTTCCCCACAATGGAAGTTAAGCTTACAGGCCTATAATTGCCTGGCAAAGTTTAGAGCCTTTTTTATATATTGCCACATTTGCCTTGCGCCAGTCACTTGGCACCACACCAGACATTACGGAATCCCTGAAGATTTTAGACGGCATTACAGCAATAACAGAACTGAGTTCTTTAAGTACTCTAGGGTGTAACCCATCTGGTCCAGGAGCCTTGTACACATTGATTTTATTGAGCTTAGATTGGATCATGTCTACATTCAGCCAGTCTAGCATATTACAGGATGCATGACCCGCATTGGCACCACCCACATCAGAAGTTCTTTCTTCTATCGTATAAACGGAGCTAAAAAACCTATTAAGTATCTCCGCCTTCTCTTGGTCTCCAGTCACTGATGCCCCATTTTCAGAATAAAGGGGTAATGTCAGTATATTATAGGACTGGTTTTATATATAATGTGTAGGTATACATAGTTAACCCTTTCATGCTCTGTGCCGTACATGTATGGCGCAGAAGTGCGGGGTCTGTATGAAGAGGGCTCACGGGCTGAGCCCTCTTCATACAGAGGTGGGGCTTGATGCATACACACAGGCCCTGGCCTAGCCTTGATGTATCTGGCGAGTAGCTGCACAGTGTTTATTTCTGCGCCAGGTCTTATTGTCACAACCGCTGGTATTATTTCTGCTAGCACTGACCATGGGTATTAACCCAGCCACTGCCGCCGGCAGCATTTAATAATGAGGATGAGGTCGGCCAGGGAGTGGGCAGTATCGTCCAGGAAATGGGCCAGGGTGGGTCATTGCTGTCCCCACGCCAGCCCACTAGCTGCAGCTGGTAACTTTTCATATATAACAAAAGGACCTGACCCAGAAAGAAACACTGCAAAGCCACCCGCCAGATACATCAAGAGGTCGAAGCCTGTGTGTATGTATATCTGCTAAAGGAATCTTCTTTACAATCACCAAATTTTGCACAGCTGCTCCCTGTGACTCAATGACTAGGTTTTGAGTCAAAATTTTCACCTTGGGCTTTACAAAATACACGTATTAACCTCTATATACAGGAGCTGTTTCTGCTCCAATCACAGCTCAACTTCTATTTTGCCATAGGTCATTAATTTGAATTCGATGCTTTGATTGGTTATTTTAGGCAATGAGTATAAGACATCTTATGTGCAAGGTAATATGAATAAAGAGAGATAGAAAGATAGATTGACATAGATAGATATATAGATATTAACAAATTTAATAAATACTCAAATCAATCTAAATATTGCCTATATTGTTAAAAATAATGTACCCCTCTCATATAACATCCTCCTTGTTATGTAGATTATTATGTATCACAAATTTTGAAGATAAATAGTACAGTACCTTTAGATAACAAAATGATCAATAAAGATCAAATTTTTGTCCCCTGATATAATCTAGAATGGAGTGCTTGGAAAATACAAATTATATGCATGGCAATATCCATCTTTAAATTTTACAAAATATACTCAAATAGGAGGCAAAAACAAATTCACAAATATATACAAACATAAAACAAAGGCCTCCCAGAGTAGATGGGTAAAAATAGTGGGGCCATCAAGACTCACATTTCAGGACCAGTCCCTAATCTATCCTGATTCAACCACTTTATTTGAGCCTTCTTACTTGACGGGTCCCCATGTTATGCAATCATGTCACCCATACTCCAAAGAAGCATAATGGGTAGTCAAAATGCTCAGTATTGCTTCTTTCATCAGGAAAGTGAATTATACCCCAAAATGTTGTACGGCTAGTAAAGGTCAAAATGGACCATAATAACCAGCAACTGAAGGTATCAATTCAAAGCCAACCCTTGGGTCAAGGTTGGCAAAGTAAAGAATGTGTGACATTACCATTAATGGAACAGGATATGTGCTTCCAGCAAGGCCAATCCAGAATTGTAAGAAACAATAATGTGTAAAACTCTGGTTAGTGATTGTAAGTCTACAACAAAAAAAGGAAAGTGAAAGGAACTTTTCAATAAATTCACAACAGTAAGAATTACAACAATCGGATACATTAACTTACTATAGGTATAAATATCTTCTAAAAACACTGACTTCTGTAAGAACAAAAGTAGGACATTTACATTGGGTAAATAATCCAGGCCCCTTTATGTATGCTCTGCATCTTATCTTCAAAGAGAAAAAAAACGAAAAAAAGAAATTTCACATGGTCATAAGTATTCAGACACTGTGCTTTGATGCTCCTTTCTCTCTGGTGTATGTGTGTGTAAGGGGTCTCCGGGTAGATGGTAGAGAGGAGGCCTGTAATGCAGCAGCCAGGGATCACACATGGAGACAAGATGTAGAACATCAACTGACAGTTTCCTTTAGCTGGCTGGATGCAATTTGGTAGGAGAAGCTCACAGTCCAGATTAGGGGTTGGAGTAGGTAGAAGATGCTTTGGCAGCAATCTGAGGCAGGTTCTGGATCTTCTCCAAATTGGATCTTCAGGGGGCTACAACCTCATTTGTATCCGCCAGGGAGATGAGTGGAATACCCGAGATGGACACTTCGAGCAGCTGGTGATGCTGTTTGGACTCTGTAATGCACCAGCCGTCTTCCAGGAATTTGTAAATGACATCTTTAGAGACGTGCTTTATGCCTGTGTTGTGGTCTATCTGGACGACATTCTGGTATTTTCTCCGGACCTTGAGTCCAACCAGTTCCACGTATGGCAAGTTCACAGTCGTTTAAGGGCCAATCGCCTTTACGCCAAACTTGAGAAGTGCCAAGTCCACCAGCGGAGTCTTCCATTTCTTGGCTATATCATCTCCGACAGAGGCCTCCAGATGGTTCCTGCTAAGTTGTCTGCTGTTCTCCAGTGGCCTCGTCCAGTAGGACTACGTGCAATACAGAGGTTTCTGGGCTTTGCAAACTACTAACGCCAGTTTATTCTGCATTTCTCCACCCTGGTATCTCCCATTGTGGCACTCACCAAGAAGGGCGCCAACTCACGACTCTGGCCACTGGCTGCAGAAGAGGCCTTCTCTAAATTAAACACTGCCTTTAACACGGCGCCAGTACTCCCTCATCCAGATATAGGGAAGCCCTTCCATCTAGAGGTTGATGCCTCCTCTGTTGGAGCAGGAGCGGCGCTTACCCAGAAAAGTCCTAAAGGTCGCACTCTCACATGTGCATTCTTTTCTAAGACCTTCTCCTCTGCAGAAAGAAATTACTCCATAGGAGATTGAGAACTTATGGTGATAAAACTTGACTTAGAAGAGTGGCGTTACCTTCTGGAGGGAGCTCAATTTCTGGTCTGCGTCTGCACAGATCAAAAGAACCTCCTCTATCTCCAGACTGCACAGTGATTCAATCCACATCAAGCCCGGTGGTCACTTTTTTTTTCCGGTTTTAATTTCCTTATCCATTTCTATCCGCCTGAGAAGAACATCAAGGCTGGCGCCCTCTCTCGTGCCTCGGATGTCATTGGGGAAGAACCAGATCCTTGTAATGTCATCCCTCTTGTGTGACTGGAAATGCGTCCATTTCGCGTGCCAGTGGATCTTCAACATCTACCTCCTGGCAAAACCTACATATGACATGCTCTTTGGAGGAAAATACTGACTTTGGAATATTGCTCACATATGGCTAGGCACCCTGGGCTGCAGCACTCTGTCGCCCTCATTTCCAGATTCTACTGCTGGCCAGATCTGGCCAAAGATGTTCGGGACTTTGTGGGTTCCTGTGCCTGGAATAAGCCGTCACATCTCAAGCCTACTGGTCTTCTTCTGCCGTTGCCGATACCCAGCTGCCCATGGACTCATGTGGCTATGGAGTTCATCAAGGACCTGCCGCCTTTTTCAGGCAATACTGTCATCTGGGTGGTAACTGACCGTTTTTCAAAAAAGTCCCATTTTGTTCCTCTGCCAGGTCTACCATCTGCTCCACATCTTGCTAGCCAGTTCTTCCATCACATCACATCACATCCATCACTCCATGGACTTCCCAGCACTTTGTTTCTCACCGAGGTGTTCAGTTCGTCTCTAAATTCTGGCGTTCCGTCTGCAACCAACTTCAAGTGAAATTGGGCTTCTCTTCTGCCTATGGGCAGGAGGAAAGAGTTAATAAGACTTTGGGCTGCTATCTATGCCATTTTGTTTCTGCCCATCAGGACGATTGGTTCACTTTGTTGCCATGGGCAGAGTTTTCTTACAACTCATTGGACTCTGCATCCGCAGGCTCCACTCCATTTTTTATCAATTATGTACTGATCAATGTCCTCCTCTTCCTCTGCCTGTGTCATTGGATGTTCCTGCTGTTGAAGAATTGGTACGGGACCTGACGACTATCTGGGAGCAGACTTGCCTTTCCTTATTACTGGTTTCTGCCCGAACCAAACTCCAGGCCGATAAAAAATGCACGCCTCCTCCTCTCTTCACTCCTGGTGACAAAGTCTAGTTGTCCTCCAGGTATGTCTGGCTAAAGATCCCTGGCTACAAGCTTGGTCCTCGTTTCCTGGGTCCCTTCGAGATGCCGAGTTGCATCAATCTGGTGTCCTACAAGCTGCGCCTTCCTCCCACCATGAGCATCTCGAACTCCTTACATGTCTTCTTGCTCAAGCCTGTCATCCTAAACCACTTCTCCCGGCAAGTACCCCCTTCTGCTCCTCTGGCTGACTGCTCCGACATCTATGAGGTGAAGGAGATCCTTGATATGAAGACGGTAATGGGTAAGCGGTTCTTCCTGGTTGATCGGAAGGGGTTCGGGCCAGAGGAGAGATCTTAGGAGCACGAGGGCAACATCCTGGACCATGATCTCCTGCAGAGAGAGGGAGGCCTAAGGGGGGGGGGGCTGTCACAGGTGGTTCCACAACCCATATTGAGGGTGGCTGGGTCACACATGCCCCTCTGCCCACACTAGCATGTTGCCCACGTGCCTTTGGGATGCTATTTAAGGATGAGGTTTCTGTGTACCCTTTCTGTGGCCAGTATCATGCAGCCATCAAATTTTAAAAATGTTGCACAATCAAACATATAAAATATCGATGGCATATAGTGTACTTTGAAATATACAAAATTAAGTATTTTACTTATTAATAAATACTAGAAATACTTTTCAACTTTAAATATTAGAATGAGAATGCATTCAAACATAATGTAAAAGTTAACAAATGTTCCAAAAGCTATCAATGTTATTGATGTTATAATATCCATGGTGAATTTTCTGATCAATATCTTAATTTTTTTAACTCAACCCTGAATGCTTAGGCTGACTATGTAATATGCTGCAATACATTAGTATCAAATGATCACTTGTTCATGTCCCACCCTAGGACAAAATAAAACGGTGAAAAAAAGTTTTAAAAAGTGCGATTAAAAAAATTATTAAAAATAATAAAAGTCCCCTGAAGTCCCATCCCATGCAATAATTAAATAAAACATAAAAAAAATACCCCAAAATGATACCAAGAAAAAGTACTGCTTGTCCCACAAAAAAATAAGCTTCAAAACAAACCTGAAAACAATAAAATATAAATGTTATGCCCATTGTTACATGGCGCTGCAAAAACGAGCTAATTTCTCAAAAAATGAATTCCATATTCTGCAAATTGGTATGTTAGTACATTCATCTATATCTGCAAACCAGAGTTATCACCACTGATGTTATCATTATTGTCAATGTCTGGCGGCTTTCGGGTCTGAAGTCCAATAAAGTAAGCTTTGTCTCTGGAAAAAGAATCAAGGTGGCAGAGAAATGGTTGATGAGGTTTATAAATGTAAAGTTATGCACTTGGGCCATGAAACAAAAGTATATATTATGTTTAAACGGCAATTACTTGTTAAAACTGGAGCTAAAAAGGACTTGGGGGTATTGGTGGATGGTAAACTTAATTTTAGTGACCAGAGCCAGGCAGCTGCTGCTAAAGCAAATAAAATTATGGGATGTATCAAGAGAGGAATAGATTCTCATGAATCTATACAAATTCCTGGTCAGAACAACACCATGGAATATTGTGTCAGTTTTGGGCACCAGTGTATAAAAAGGATATAGTAGAGCTGGAACGGGTGCAGAGGAGAGCAACTAGGATTATTAGGGGAATGGGGGGATTAGAATACAATGACAGATTACAAAATTTGGGATTATTCAGTTTAGAAGAAAGACGACTGAGGGGAGGCCTCATTACAATGTACAAATACCTGAACGGACAGTACAAGGATCTCTCCAAAGATCTTTTTATACCTAGGTGACCAGGACAAGGGGGCATCCTCTACGCCTAGAGGAGAGGCGATTTTACCATCAACATAGGCAAAGGTTCTTTACTGTAAGAGCAGTGAGACTATGGAACTCTCTGCCGCAGGAGGTTGTTATGGCGGACTCCATGTATGTGTTCAAAAGAGGCCTGGATGCCTTTCTGGGGAGAAAAAATATCATGGATTATGGGGGAAAACATTTTATTTAATTCTTAAAGGTTGGATTTGATGGACTTGTGTATTTTTCCAGCCTTATATATGTTATACTGATTTAAAAAATGCCTTTGTCAGCATTCTGACAGCATTTCAGTATGTTTGATTTATGGTACCTGTCCCCTGACAGCAGTGTTTGGCGAGCACCAGGGAATGCTCGAGTCTCCCATTGACTTCAGTGGGGCTCGTTATTCGAGACAAGCACTCGAGCATCGGGAAAAGTTCGTCTCGAATTTTAGTGCTCGCTCATCTCTAATTAGAATACAATGACAGATTACAAAATTTGGGATTATTCAGTTTAGAAAAAAGACGACTGAGGGGAGACCTCATTACAATGTACAAATACCTGAACGGACAGTACAAGGGTCTCTCCAAAGATATTTTTATACCTAGGTCTGTGACCAGGACAAGGGGGCATCCTCTACGCCTAGAAGAGAGGCGCCTCTACCATAGCCATACAAAGGTTCTTTACTGTAAGGGCAGTGAGACTATGGAACTCTCTGCCGCAGGAGGTTGTTATGGCGGACTCTATGTACATGTTCAAGAGAGGCCTGGATGCCTTTCTGGAGAGAAAAAATATCACGAGTTATGGGGATATTTAATTCATAAAGGTTGGACTTGATGGACTTGCGTCTTTTTCCAGCCTTATATACTATAATACTATCATACTATGCTGTTCTGCAGTCTTTTTTCCTGTTAAGGGCATAAGGTAAGGATTGTTTGTTCCTCTGGTGACCGTGATAAATTTGAGATGTTATGGGAATCATGTTTACTGTACTTTATGGTTAACCATAGAGTACATTAAGTTAACTTTTACAACCGTCAAACTATCTCCAGGAGCAGAGGAATGGACATCTTTGTATCAAATTTTTTCAACCCCTGGGATCCATTTATGCAGAGCCAGATCGTATTGAGCTTCCAGAATCTAAACTCCGCTCCATTAATCAAGGTAAACGTTCCACTGAGGAGTTTTGCTTGGAGTTCCGCAAGCATTGTGTGATTCTGAACTGGTGTGAACATTTCTTGATGGCTCTCTGCTCTCTTTAAACAGGGTCTGTCAGATTCTGTTGAAGATACCTCTGTTCCTCATTCCTGTCCTAGCTCCTTAGAGCAGTGTATGGCCCTGGCTGTCTATTTTGACTGAATAGGTTCAATCCTTGTCTTGTATCTGTCTACTAAGAAATATATCTCTGAATAAGAACTATGTTACTAGGGTCGATGGATGCTAAAGCCAGATGGGAACATAATTTGAAGAATGCCCTATGTCTCTTCTGTGGTAAATCTGGACATTTTCTCTGTGATTGCTCCACTAGAAGACATCGCCAGAAAATTTTGGTGCCTCACTGATAATCAGGATAATCAGGTGTCTTCCAAATCAATATGAGAGATTATATAATCAGTATCTTTGTGTGTTGGTGATCTATTTTTCTGGAAAGGCCCTGATAGATTCCAGGTCTGTAATTAATTTAGATTACATTTAGCATTTTTCTCAGCTTTATTAGCCTAGGCAGGCTACCCTCATTAATAAAATGCCCCATGCAGCCCTCCCCAATAATGAAAAGCCACAAGCAGCCACCCTGCTCAGGTTAGAGTTCATAGACCCAACTCTACACCCACTGCACAGAAGGATGTGATGCCCAAGAAATTGGGCTGTATCTTGGCCTGATCCCACAGACTGCAGACAGTGAATAGCCGCGCTGGAACTGTATTTGATATTACAGTTTTGGTGTGTCTGTTCAGCATTATATATTTCTATATAATGCAGGACTCCCATCCACTGCACCATCTGCAGCCCATGGGATTAGGCCAAGATGCGGTCTAATTCCATGGGCTGCACATCTTCCTGCGCATGAGCAGGAAGCCCCTGGGGGGCACTGTAGGATTATTATATAAGTTTATTGTTTTCAAATTGTGCTTATACTCAAATATATACAGTACTATTAGTATATAAGGGAGCAGTGTTTGTTTTAATACTCCCCAGGTAGGTACAATTCACACTGAGCTGGTGGAGTTATTTGTCTTGATATATTTGTCTGCTAATGTAATTTTGGGTCTCCCATAGTTAGCATTCATAACCCTGGCTTTAATTGGGGTTCTGGGAAATAAGTTAAATGGTGCCTGGGAAATAAGTTAATGGTGTTCTTTTCTTACTACATTGCCTGTTTCTGAATAACTGATGAAGGAATAAATTTCACACCATGTGCCATAAAAACATACCTGCAAGCTAAGACATAATAATATTTTTATTGTTGATGGTCAACTTAGCATCATAGTTTATATGGTTGAAACCAAGGAAGGGAAGGAATTGGATGAGGAAGGGAAGGGATGAGGGAGGTATTTATGGGACACAACTCTTTATAACATACCTGTCAATTTTATTTAGGTGTAAAAAGACATTTATACCCTACAGTCATGGCCATAAGTTTTGAGAATGACACAAATATTATGTTCTCACATGATCTGTTGCCCTCTGTTTTTTATGTGTATTTGTAAGATGCTTTTATCACATACAGAAATACAAGTGCAATCATATTATGAGTAACAAAAGCTTTTATTGACAGTTAGAATGAGTTAATGCAGCAAGTCAATATTTGCAGTGTTGACTCTTCTTCTTCAGGACCTCTGCAATTCTCCCTAGCAGCTCTCAATCAACTTCTGGACCACATTCTGACTGATAGCAGTCCATTCTTGCACAATCAATGCTTGCATTTTGTCACAATTTGTTGGTTTTTGTTTGTCCACCTGTCTTTGATGATTGACCACAAGTTCTCAATGGGATTAAGATCTAGGGAGTTTCCAGGCCATGGACCCAAAACCTCTATGTTTTGTTCCCTGAGCCATTTAGTTATCACCTTTGCTTTATGTCAAGGTGCTCCATCATGCTGGAAAAGGCATTGTTGATCACCATACTGCTCTTGAACAGTTGGGAGAAGTTGCTCTCGGAGGACATTCTGGTACCATTCTTTATTCATGGATGTGTTTTTAGACAAGATTGTGAGAGAGCCGATTCCCTTGGCTGAGAAGCAACCCCACACATGAATGGTTGCAGGATGCTTTACAGTTGGCATGAGACAAGCCTGGTGGTATCGCTCACCTTGTCTTCTCCTAACAAGCAGTTTTCCAGAAGTTCTAAACAATTGGAAAGGGGATTCATCAGAAAAATGACTTTACTCCAGTCCTAAGCAGTCCACTCCCTATACCTTCTGCAGAATATCAGTCTGTCCCTGATGTTTTATTCTGGAGAGAAGTGGCTTCTTTGCTGCCCTCCTTGACACCAGGCCTTGCTCCAAAAGTCTCCGCCTCACAGTGCATGCAGATGCACTCAGACCTGCCTGCTGCCATTCCTGAGCAAGCTCTGCACTGCTGGTAGCCAGATCCCAAAGCTGAAACACTTTTAAGAGACGGTCCTGGCACTTGCTGGTCCTTCTTGGGCGCCCTGGAGCCTTTTTGGCAACAATGGAACCTCTCTCCTTGAATTCCTTGATGATGCGATAGATTGTTGACTGAGGTGCAGTCTTTCTAGCTGCGATACTCTTTCTCCTGTATTATTCTCTCTGTGTTATAGAATCTTAATCATGTTGTTGCTTAGTTATTCAGATGCCCGTATGAATAGCTGTTCTGCACACTGACTGTTGTAAGTGTGCTGGGTTGGGTTACGTCAGGGGCGTCGTTAGGTCAAAAGATCCAGGGCTCGTGCCCCGGATCTTTTGGCTGGTGCCCCGAATGACACCGCCTGGCTCTCTCTACTTTCTCTGGATGCTAATAGAGATGATTAATGTAGTGGAAAGCAACCAGCTCCCCTACAGAGCACATACGGCAGTTTTGTAGTGTAGTGAGAGCTATAGGAGGCGATGACATCGCATCTCCTACTTCAAGCAGCTCCATCTAGCAGCCGGGAGCCGGAGACGCGATGTAGTGACGTCACCGCATCCCGTCCTGCAAATGGAGAGGAAGAGGAAATCATGAGTGAAGAGAGGTAAGTTTAACTCTTCTTTTTTAATAATACAGTGTAGATATGGGGTTTTGTGAAGGCTATTACTGAGTGTTGTCGAGCTATCCCTGTGTAGAGGGAGGCTATAAGTTAATAATAAAACACACATAAGTGTGTTTGTGGCTATTTGTGTGAGGGGGTTATGTGGGGTCTTTTACTGAGTGTTAGGGGACTATTACTGAATGTGGGAGTTATAAGTAATTGTGAGGGTCTATTAGGGAGTGTGGGGCATATTTCTGTGTGTATGTAAGCTATTAGCAAGTGAGAAGCTATCACTGAAGGTGGGGAGCTATTAGTGTGGGGGGGCTATGAGGGGTCTTTTAGTGAGTGTAAGAGGACTATCACTAAATGTGGGGGTTATAAGTAAGTGTGAGGGGCTATTAGAAAGTTGAGAGCTATATTACTGAAAGTGGGGGCTATTAGTCTGTGTGGGGCTATTAGTGTGTGTGGGGTTATTAGTGTGTGTGAAGGCTATTTTTGGATGTAGGGGGTTATTAGCAAGTGGAGGGCTACTACCAAGTGTGTGGACTATTACCAAATATGGGGGCTATTAGTAAGTGAAGGATCTATTCTGAAAGTGGGGGTTATAAGTATCTGTTTGGCTATTAGTGGGGGGCTAATAGTGAGGGGGCTATTACTAAATGTGGGGGCTATTAGTTAGCATAGAAGGGCTATTGCTAATTGTGAGGGGGCTATTATTAAATGCAGAAGCTTTAGTGTGGGGGGCTACTAGTGAGTTTGGGAGGTTATTACAAAGTGTGTAGGGGGTTATGAGTATGTGGGGCTTACTGTAAGGGGTTCTATTACTGAGTGTGGGTGGCATTGTTACATGTCAGGCCACATGTAGGGATCATTATTAGGTGGGGGGCACAATGTGGGGGCTTTAGTAAGTGTGAGGGCCACAAGAAAGGGGTGTGGTGGCCTACACTGTGTGTGGCCATAATTGTGGCTTAATTGTAAAATATGCAGCTTAGAAAGGTGTATTTTATAATGTGTTACACTGGGGGGCATTACTAGTATTTTTAGGAGGACTTTGTGTGTAGCTGTATTATGTAATATATATATATATATATATATATATATATATATATATATATATATATATATATAATTCGGTTGAAGAGTTTTCGGGGTAGAAAAATGATAACACTGTTATGGGACAAAGATTTAGGGACGATAGAAAAGTGCAGAACATAAGATGTGGTAATCTCCATTGACACAGCACATGGCTGGATAAAGAGAAATGATGATGGGCGGCTTAATGGAGAACATGAAGAACAACTACTGCTCTGGATATATTAGGTAGCATTTCTTTTTTTAAATCAGATATTTTTATTGAAAGTCCCCCCCCCTTTTACAATCCCAACAAGTACAATAATGAGGGAAATATTTCAAGAGCTAATATAGCATGACAGATTTCTCAGTAATAACATCAAAAATGTTCCATATTTTGTACTATGTTTTTGTGATAATTTCAATACAATCCAATTTACACATATGAATATAGCAGCATATATCCCTCTCTTCCCTACCCCAAACCTCCCCCCCTCCCCTATGAGCCAGCTCCCCCTCCAACACCCTTGTTTCCGTTTATACTGTTTTCAAAGGGATCCTCCGTTGCCTATTTTACCAAAGATAACTGATATTCCAAACTTGCCCTTAAGCATATCAGAGATGCCGATGGCAAACCTGGTGTGTCCATCCACTTGCCCCATATCCTCTCAAATTTTGGAATGCAATTCCGTTTTGCATATGTACTATATTCCAAACGTATAATCGCAGTTAGACGATTTATAAATTCCCTCTTGTCTGGAGGCCGAGGCCTTATCCAGTGAGCGGCTATGACCTTCCTGGCTTGGTATAGGGAGCGCTGAATTGCGATGTTATTTGGTTCTGTCAAGTTATCAACTCTTAAGACCCCTAACAAACATGCTAGAGGGCTTGCTTCTATAGCAATGGAAAAGACTTTACGTACTAACTCCAAAATAGACTTCCAAAAAATTACCAATTCTCTGCAATCCCACATCATATGCAGTATTCCCGCATCTTCTGTACCACATCTTGGACAGTCTGAAGTGGATCTAATCCCTATTCGGTACAACAGTTGGGGGGATTTATAGGCTCTATGTAACAGTAAGAGGTGAGACATCCTGCGAGCTTCGCTAAGAGAGAGAGTAGGAATTAGCTCTAATGCTTCTGTCCACTGTTCATCCTCAATAGGACCCACTTCTCCTTCGCTTTCTGTATCCATACAGTTGTTTTTAAGTAGTTTTTTCAGGTGTAAACAAATGGGGAGGTATGTACAAAAGGGAACGCAACTGAGAATTTGGTACGTATGCATTGGGGCCCGTGCCCCAGATCTTTTGTGACCCTAGTAACGCCCCTGGGTTATGTACAGTGAAGCCTTTCGGGAAGATTATTTTCTTTTTGTATTTTGTTAGGAGTTGTGCAAATTTTTAAAGCAGGGTTTTTAGTTGCTTTTGTGTGCGGTATATTGTGGTATCTTCCAAGTTGATAATAATGTAGATTTGTACTCTGTTGGCAATAGAGAGCAGAAGAAGATCAGGCGATACTTTTTTCATTCAATTGTTTTTTATTGAGTCACAAGGATGACATTTACAGATATACAGAATGGTATATATATTAGACTCATTTTACATTTTCACATTTTCAAACCAAATAAGCAAATTAGCATCCGTGAAGAGACACATTACCTGCATATACGGAGATCCAGCAGAAGGTCCAAGTACCGCTAGTAGTCACCTACAGCACACAACTGGAAATCCAATGTCATATTGCCAGCCAACTACAACCAATTCTTCATAAAGATACGAATCTAAAAGAAATATTCCCATTCCCCCATCTCCTTTCCTTCCAGTATCCAGCAAACTTGAAACAACTTGTTGTCTGGATTAGCCTGAGGCCACCATCAAAAAATGGCACATAACCCTTCCTGCAAAACAGGTGCAAAACATGTTGCCACATTCACACAGGAAAACATGTAGCTGTACTACAATCACAGCCGGTACACGAGATCAAGGGGACATTTCTCTGCAAAACTTACATTGTAATGTACCTGATTATGTGTGAACTATAGGCTGCTATGTGGAAGAAACAGGCCAGAGACTTCATCAGTGCTCAAACTTGGACAGATACGACATTAAAAACAAAAGTAAAGATCTCAGTGTCCACACATTTCTCCAGAGAGGACCATACTATAGAGGATTTGTGGCTTACTGTTGTAATGGGACATTTCAAAACACAGAGATTTAACACCTTGCAAATGGTCCTAATATCCATTGCAGTTTCATGACTTACTCGGAGGCCACAAGCAGATAAGAGCCAGAACCTCACAAGTTTTTAGTCTGTTCATTCATAAGATGTCTGTGTATATGTCAATCTGTTGTTTTAAAGTTTTTTTTAATGTTCTTTGATAATCACTGACTAGTGTATATAAAATGCTTCTGGTGATTCACTAAGGTCATGCGCCCGATGTCCACCAGGTGTCGCTGCTGCACCAAGTCCGCCGAGGTTCACCAACCTATTCTTGGTGCATGTGAGTGATTGATTTTGCGACACAATTCGTTTTTTAAATTCCGCCATTTTTCCGAATCCGTCAGGTTTTCTGATGGCCACACCCCAGATTTCTGTCACGTGAAAGCTGGCACGATTTAGCCGAAATCCGATCGCGTGTGCCAACATCCCAGCGGAATTTGGAGCAAAACGGAGAAAGTCGGGAAACCCGATGAAAGTGCGGCTGCGGAGCCCTTGGTAAATGAGCCCCAATGTCTGACAAAGATAACTATTATTTTTAAAAGCTCCCCATCAAATATACTCAGTTAGCCTCTAAAAAGTATTGCCTGTATCTTCTATCTTTTTCTGCTCACTATAGCTAACATGGTTTAAATCTGCACTACTATACCACACATACACACATTTACCAAAAATGAATATAATGAACATAACTACGTACCAGCAATGAATATGCCTTACATAAATATGTACCAGCAGTATGTATTTTTCACATAAATAAATATTGGCAATACATTTACTGCATTTAGACATGACTTAAATCAGTCTCAACAGCTGCCTGTTCTCTCTCTGTGGAAGCCAGGTCCATCCTGGTCTACCTCCTGGTGGACTCCTCAAGGGTGACAATACTTCTCTATTCAGTTTATGTATCAGAAAATTCAGTCTGTGCACCAGAAAACGAATTCCTTAACTAGACCACAAATAGCTAGTCTAAAGTGCCACACCACAGTTCCAAACTACTCTGAATTCATCAGATATTTCAAATGGTTAACTAAACTGAAAGAAATCTTTGCATAGATGATTCACTGCTCTCTGAGCTTTATCTCTTTATGTGCAAAGTGTGATAATGACTAATTGTTTACTGTGTAAAGTACGCAACTAATACTGACATTTATTTCTTGTGAACATTGTTGTTTTGCAATAACACTTGTGTACACTAAACGCTTTTCATGACTTTCTTGCTACAAAGGAAACAAAAAGTAAGATGAGAAGCACAGATGGACTCAATCTTGCACAATCATATGCATGTGTTACAGCTGTAAATAAGAGGAACATACAGTACCTTTATGACTGTTACATATGTGCCAATGTAAAAAGATTATAATGGATGAATTGGATACAGCATAGCACATTGTGAATGGCACATAGTTCTCCCATTCAGTTGTTGTTTCTACTTGTGAAAATAGTGCTGCTGCCCACATCAATTTCACTGTTATAATTAACTGCAACATGATGGAAAGGTTCCATACATGTTACCCTGTACGAAATTTCAATTATGCTTTTCTTTAATGGAAGAGCGTAACAGAAAATTAAGCAATGGTGAAACCACTCCCTTAGAGATGTTTAAATAAGTTTTGTATACATTTTCTTATACATTTTTGTAGTAGGTCTGATTATAGATTCATCCTGCCTCTTCCCTAATTTGTAATCCTGGAACCTAACCTAACTTGTTAAAAACTTTATTTTAGTAATATTTTAATTAACTGCAAAGGCTACTGGGGCGTGTAGTAGCCTGGCTGTGCACTGGGAGCTAGAGGTTCCTTAATTTTGTAGTGATTTTGACTCTGCTTTAATTGGTGCCTGTAGTGTCCATTAAGGTGATTATGACAGGACTGTGAGGTGTTTTGCAAGATAAACTGATCCCCCTTTACAAGTTGCAATGCTCTTTTGTATCCCATGGTGGATGACATGATGAGGAATAGTATAAATTCTCAGCTGTTTATCACAAGAAGAGGTGAAGCGCCACCTCAAAACCCCCCAAAAAAGACAATTCAGTGGGCCCAGATGGCATACACCCCCATGTATATTATTATGGTGTTATGTACTGTGAAAGAAAGACAATTATATATAAATATTCAATAAGGACAGGTTATGTTCTATAGGATATGCGCATATAGCAAATGTGGTGCCAATATACAAAAAAGAAGTAAAAAACAATCCCTAAAACAACAGACTATGAGGAATACATTTGAGAGGCTTGTAAGAGATATTTTCCTGGAGTATCTCACTGTACATAACCTTATAAACCAGCATCAGAATGGTTGTGGATGTTGAATATCTGGATATTTCCAAGGCATTTGATACAGTGCCGCATAATAGTTGATAAAATTAGACTGTGTATTTGGGTTAGCAATTGGCTTAGTGATAGAAAATAGAGGGCCGTCATTGATGGCACATTGTAAGATTGAGTTGAAGTTATCAGTGGGGTTCCACAGGGGTCAATATTGGGTCCCTTGCTTTTTAATATTTTTATTAATGATCTCATAGATGGTTTACACAGTAGTATTTCAATATTTGCAGATGAAACTAAGCTCTTTAAAGTAATTGATACCATAAATCCCTCTGTATAACATTACAAAGGAATTTATGAAAGGAGTATTGGGTGGAGAAATGGCTAAATGACCTTTCATGTAGATCAATGTCAGGCTATGCATTTGGCCCATGGAAACAAAACTTAGAATGTTCTAAACAGTCAATTACTTAATAAAACTGCAGTTGAAAAAGACTTGTGGGTATTGGTGGATGGTAAACTTACTATTAGTATTCAAAGGCAGACAGCTGCTAATATAGCAAATAAAATGATGGGATTTATCAAGAGACGAATAGATTCTCATGATACGGACATAACTGGTCAGACCGCACATGGAATATTGTATACAGTTTGGGCAAAGGAGAGAAACTAATGTTATGAAGGGAATGGAGGGAATAGGCATTCCCTCCATTTAGTAAAGAAAAATGGACGGGCTCACAAAAATGAAAAGTAATCCTATTTATTGTTGTCTGCCCGCTTTACTTGATTTTATAAAGAAAGATGGCTAAGGGGGAGCCCATTACAATGTATGAATATATAAATGGGCAGTTCAGTGATCTCTCCAAAGATCTTTTTATACCTAGGCTTGTGGTCAGGACAAGGGGGCATCTTCTTCTCCCGTTTACTGTCAAAATTCTTTTCATCAGATTTATTATGTTTAATTTCCCAATATATACAACATATACAACATATCAATTTATAGCAAAAAAGGGGAAAGGAAAACAAGAGGAGTACAACAAATCCAATATACAATCATTACCTTATTGCAGCTGTTTCTTTGGCAATTTTTCTGGATGATTGCTATAGAAAGTTTCACTCTATGGATCTGAAGGAAAGGGTGAGGGGGTGGGGCTTTGCAGTCTGCTTCTCTGTCTCAGGGATTACAGGAAGAAGCTCTATCATGTTTGCTCTGTCCAGTGTACACTCTGCTCGTATGTTCTAACACATCTATTATAGCAGGTAATGTGTATATTGGTTTAAGGCTATATTAGATGAAACATTTATCTATGTAACAGTGTATAGGTGTGTGCGCAATGATCTGTATGTATAGGTTACTATAACTGCAATACATATAAGTATGGATGTGAGGATGTAACACTGACATTAAATGTATCCATCAGGTTAGGGTTAAAATTTAGGCTGAGATTCTGTTTCCTGATTGCCTGGGCTGCAAGTGGTAGAGAGAAGAGTTCAGCATTATGGGAAGTGAAAGAAAGTTGCTGTGGCTTCAGTGTCCTTATCTAATGTCAAAACCAGAGAGTGCCCACACACTTCAGGAGAAGCTGATTGAAGATAATTTTATGAGTAAGGCTGATATATCTCTCCGGAAAGAGAGCAGCTATATAAGTATTGTTGGAACTGTTGTCAAAGGCTCTCTCTCCAGGCTATCTCCAGCTGTGCTAAAACTATTTTTGAATAAATACCTACAAGTAGACTATGCACTTTTTTATATCAATAAATACAGAGAAAGTGACGTCGAAACGAGCAGTGGTGTGGTGGCACCTTTGGTCCAATACAACATGCAGTCTGGTTTGTATGCTTTTTGAATATATACAGGCATGTATTTTTTGATACTGTGTTATTTGACCAGCCAATGATATTTATATTGATGTTGATGTCTTATGTGGTGATAGTATAAACTTGATGACTGTCTGTATGTTGGGTCATGATGTGCACCACCTTGTCTTTACCACCTTTTGTGATATGGTTTTTAATGGGTGTTTTTAAGTCATGATGATGACTTTGTATACATAATAAAATATACATATTTTGTAGTGAATGATGAATTGTTTGTATACATAATAAAATATACATATTTTGTAGTGAATTAGTACTGATTCCATTGTAGTTTTTTGGTATGAAAAAGTGCGTAGTCTACTTGTAGGTATTGATTTCATGGTTTTTGGCAAGGCAACTTCAGAGTTACACTTTAAAAATTTCATGGGAATGAAAATTAAGAAACTTCGTTTTTCAGGATCCAACTGGTGTGTACAAAAGGTAACGAGTCCTTTACCAGGCTGTTATAGAAATGATAAATAATATATGATCTGCTACACCAACATACCTCTTTACCTCAAATGTGTTTTATTAAACATGTTTCAAGAGCAAATATAAAAAAATTATATTATAAAATAAAAAGTAGAAATGTGAATTTATGGTATATGGTGACAATGAATGTTCTGTGAATAAAATAATACATTAAATAAGATACATTAAATATACCATATGAGTATACTTCTATTCCCCCAAGGCACACATACAGTAGGTATACAAAGTATTCAGTCCCCTTTAAATTTTTCACTTTTTGTTTCATTGCAGCCAATCGATAAGATCAAAATAAGTCCTTTTTAACTTAATAATGTACACTCTGCATCTCATCTTGACAGAAAAAACTGTAAAGTAGATATTTTGCTGATTAAATTAACAAGAAAAACTAAAATAGCAAATGGTCATATGTATTCCGACCCTTTACTGTGACACTTGTATTTAACTCATATGCTGTCCATTTCCATCTGATCCTCCTTGAGATGGTTCTACTCCTTCATTGGAGTCCAGATGTATTTAAAGAAACTGATTTGACTTAATTAGGAAAGGCACCACCTGTCTATATAAGACCTCACAGCTCACAGTGCGTGTCAGAGCACATGAGAATCATTAGGTCTAAGTAACTGCCCAAGGAGCTCAGAGACAGAATTCTGGCAAGGCACAGATCTGGCCATTGTTACGAAAGATTTTCTGCAGCACTCCATAGATTCCTTAGGGCACAGAGGCCTCCGTGAGCCATAAATTTAAGAAGTTTGAGATTGCCTCAACCTGGCCGTCTAGCCAAACTAAGCAAATGTGGGAGTAGAACCTTTGTGAGAGAAGTAAAGATCACTGTGGCTCAGCTCTGTTCTGGTGAGATGATTTTTTTCATGGATCCTATTTTAACATGTAAATTGGAATTTTTTCAGAAGTTTTAAATGTTTACAAGTTTGCACAGTGGAATCTTTTTTGAAAATTCTGAAATATTTTCACTTTCCTTTTTTTAATTTATTGGTTACTTCTAAGGGTGTGGTCACACATTGTGTTTTAAATGCATTTTACAAGAGGGGGCTAACTAGCCCTAAGGCACCATAACCAGGGAATAAAACTTAACCTTTATTCAAATTAGTTTAAATATACCATGAACATAAATTTAAAGCTAAAAACACAGAGTTGCTTCAACGCCAAGTGTTTGAGTACCCCAGTGCTGGTTCTCTGATTAAGAAATTCCCAAAGGAAAGAAAGGTGATCCAGCGCATACGATAAAAAGATGCCACCAAATTTAATAGCAAGTTCCAAATACAGCAATACATGCGAAAACGCACTACAGCACTGCGTCCAGATGGTGGGCTACAGGCATAAGCCTACACGTTTCGAGCGTTTCCCACGCTCTTACTCATGGCTGAGTAAGAGCGTGTGAAACGCTCGAAACGCGTAGGCTGTGCTGTAGTGCGTTTTCGCATGTATTGCTGTATTTGGAACTTGCTATTAAATTTGGTGGCATCTTTTTATCGTATGCGCTGGATCACCTTTCTTTCCTTTGCGAATTTCTTGTTCATTGGACACGCTGGTCACGTGGAGATCCGTGCTGCTCGATTGGAAGCCCTCCCTGAAAAACCTTCAGAACGGGTGAGCCACACACTATTTCCATACAAATTTTTCTCTCATAGACTATGTTGTGCTGGTTCTCGGATTACCAGACTGGGTATTAAATGTGTCAAAAATGCATCAGTGGGGCAGATTACCGTGGTGGGTGTGAATTTTATATCTCAGGTGAGACTATTTATGATAGGGTATGTGTGTCTTTAGACTGTTTGGGTAAAAAGAGTCCAGGAGAGTGCAATTCGCACTCCTTGGTCAGGTCAGTGGAGTTTATCCGTCATATTGTCAAAAATGGATTATTAGATAGGTATTCATCTTACTGTGTCCCTATGTAGGGAACAAAAAGAGGTGGATCAGTGTTGTGCCACTGTATGGATGGTAAAGCTGGTAAACGCTGATACCCCTATTGCCCTGATTCAGTCCTATGACCCATTTGTCTCATACACCTGGTAAGTAGCATTCATCTAAGCCCGTTACCCCTGATGAAGCCGTATAATCGGCGAAACATGTTGGGGGGCTTGAGCAGCAAGTTTTAATTGCAGACAACTTCATGCCAGTGTAGAATTGGATATTGAATAATATAGGAGGCAGCATAGGAATAGTGGAATTTGTTGGTGTGAATGCTACTTACCAGGTGTAATGAGAACAATGGTCATAGGCGGAATCAGGCAATAGGGTATCAGCGTTTACCAGCTTTACCATCCATACAGTGGCACAACACTGTCCACCTCTGTTTGTTCTCCTACATAGGGACACGTGCAGTAAGATGAATACCTATCTAATAATCCATTTTGACAATATGACGGATAAACCCACTGACCTGACCAGGGAGTGCGAATTGCATCTCCCTGACCTCTTTTACCCAAACAGCTAAAGACACACATACCCTATCATAAATAGTCTCACCTGAGATATAAAATTCACACCCACCATGGTAATCTGCCACACTGATGCATTTGTGACACATTTAATACCCAGTCTGGTAATCCGGGAACCAGCACTGGGGTTCTCAAACACTTGGCGTTGAAGCAACTCTGTGTTTTTAGCTTTAAATTTATGTTCATGGTATATTTAAACTAATTTGAATAAAGGTTAAGTTTTATTCCCTGGTTATGGTGCCTTAGGGCTAGTTAGCCCCCTCTTGTAACGCTTAAAAATAGCCTACCAAGTGGAAATTTCCCATTTCCCCCCTTTTGGATCCCTTAAATTCATTTTAAAAGCATTTTGAAGCACATTACAACAGCTGAGGAGAGGTGATTTGCCTAATTACATTATTGTTAGCATTTGCATTTACAAAACTCAACATAAACTCAACGTTAACTCATGTGTTAACATCACATTTTGTAAATGCAAACATTAACAATAATGTAATTAGGCAAATCCCCTCTCAGCTGTTGTAATGTGTTTCAAAATGCAATAAAAACGCAATGTGTGACTGTACCCTTAACACCACATGTGACCGCAGCCTCATATATCTCCCTGGGGTGTGATTAGAGTGCTTAAAAATGCAGGACACAGTCTCAAATCCCAAATTAACAGTAGTGTCTACCCCCTTGTGTCCATGGATTGTGTCCATGTGGATTTGAGACCTTTTCAACAAAAAGTCTCAAAAAGAGAACAATTTTCTGGCTATGATAAAAAAGTATCACCAAGCACCAATCCACACTGTAACTATAAGGTGCATGAGTAATAGAAATTTTGATTATTGTTTTTTACTTATCACAAATATGACTGGGATCAGTGGATCGCTTGTTCAAGCTAACCTGTAAAAGTTAATAAAAAAAGTTAAAAACATTAAATAAAATCATTTTTTTAAAATAAAAACAAATTAATTAAATAAATTAAAGTCCCCTAAAAAACACAAATATTCCCTCCACATCATATGTTAGTTTAATTCTTCCGAAGAAGCAAAACAAATGCGATTTCTCCTCTATTCGTTTTGCTACAGTAAAATTGTAAACAAAAATAAATGAAAAACTATAAAATTTAGGATCACCCGTATATCGTAGTGACCTATAAGACTAGAAAGATCAATATAGTTTTAGTTGAACGGTGTTACACCCCCCAAAAATACTCCCGAAATAGTAAACCAAAATTGACCAATTTTTTCTTTCACCCATTACATTAAGAGTTCAAAATAAAACTATCATCAATAAGCTAATGACCCATCAAATGGAAGTATTTGGTAAGTGCTCTTATTCGCCCTTAATATTTCCAAATTGCCAAAAAATATGGTTGTATAGTAAAAAAAAGTGACAATGCCTATATCTCCTCTGATTCCTTCGATGGCTGTGCCCCATACGCTAGTTCACCACCACATATTGGGTTTGTTATACGCAGGAGGGATTGGGAATCACATTTTGTGGAGCGTTTTGGCTTTTGTCCCTGCGAATTGTAACATTTTTTGACCAAAACACATTCATTTACCAGGAAAATTCTTTTAACAATTAAGGTAACCAAGCTTTCATATAAAGTTGTTTCACGAACATTGAAGGGTGTAGTTTATATAAGGGGGTAATTTATGGGGATTTACTTTTATTTAGGCCTCTCAAAGTGATTTGAAACCTGAGCAGGTCCCTCAATAGCAGGATTTTTTATGAAAATGTAAAAAATCGTTCCTAACGTTCAAAGCCCCATAACATCCTACAAAAATAAGAGTATGCATAAAAAACCATGTCCACATAAATTAGACATTCGGTCAATGTTAGTTATTAAGATTTTTTGCGGTTATGACTATGTATGGAAAAAGTAGAACATTTTGAAGTTCGAAAATCAAGAATTTTCACAAATTTTCACCAAATATCTGATTTTCTCATAAATAAATGCAAAACATACCACCAAAAACATGAAGTACAAAGTGTCAAGAGAAAACTATTTTAAAATCACTTGGATATGTTAAAGTGTTCCGAAGTTATAACCACTTGTAGTGACACAGGGCAGATTTGAAAAAAATGGGCCGTGGCAGGAAGGTGAAAAGTGGCTTTGGCGTTAAGGGGTTAAAATAAGGTAGTATACATAGCGATATATAACTTCTTTAAGACCTCAGGCTGGGCTAAAAAAGAGGCAAAAATGGCACTAATAGGGCCCAAGTGCACATTTATGCCTTATAAAATGCAAGATATCAACTACAAAAAACATGAACCGTGGATACTATGATGTTTTTTTTATGATGTTGTTTTAAGTTCTTGTAACTTTCTTATTGTTTTATTTCCGGAGAAGCTTAGGGTGTTCAGGAGAAAATTGATACTTTGTATCTTTAAACTGTCCGTATCTCCTTCACTCTGACTAGATGTTAATGTCTCTGCGATGTACTACGAGAGAGAGTGAATAATAGAGGTCCTACATGGATTTAGGACACAAGTCCGACAATATGTATTTGTTAAATCCGCAAGATCTTTTAGTTATTCATGTATAAAGTCACACTCACGGTCTTGTCATATGAAGATGTGTCCTCCTTGGGATCAGATGCCTCGCTGTGCGGGCCTTACAATGGTGGAAAATGCCTCCGAGTGAGTGTGCGCATGCGCAGGTATGCTACACTCCATCAGGTTGTTTGAGCTGCCGATCTCCAACTCCAGGATGGATAAGAATGAAAGGAGGATCTGGGAGGTATATAGCAAATCTCCCTGGCTAATAATAGTGTTTGTGTACCCTGTTAACAGTTGAAACGAGGGTTTGAAAAATGGATAGCCAATCCTCCTGGCTAATAATAGTGCCTGTGTGCACTGTCGGCGGTCAGAAAACTTCTCCACGGTGTGAATTTTCTTCCAATGTCGCTAGACGCGTTTCAAAGCCTTCCTCGGCTCTTTCCTCAGTAGCTTAATGAATAAATGAACATCCCGGTCATATTTGTAATAAGTAAAAAACTATTCTTTTACTCATACACCTTATAGTTACAGTGTGGATTGGTGCTTGGTGATACTTTTTTATCTTGTTCAATTTGTTTATACAGTCAAGCACCTGTATGTCGCCATGAGCACACCCACTGTTCGTTTTGTATCAATGTTGATGTCGGGGTAGTGCTGTGATAAAAAATGTTTTCTTTTAGAATTTTCTGGCTATGGTGTGTAGCAGGTATGCAAGTTTTGGTATAGTATATACTTTGAGCAATTTTGTTCTCCTGAACATGGAGACGAATGGAATAATAAGGGATTTCAAGTGTGTGTTAATATTTTTCAGTAGGGGAAGGTAATTCTTCTGGAATAGTTGCTGTGGGTCTTTAGTAAATTATATACAGGCGATCCCCTACTTAAGAACATCCGACTTACAGATGACCCCTAGTTACAAACGGACCTCTGGATGTTGGTAATTTACTGTACTTTAGCCTTAGACTACAATAAAGAGATATAACAGTTATCAAAGGTGTCAGCAATTAAGCTTAATTGTTAATCCTGGTTCTTATGACAATCCAACATTTTTAAAATCCAGTTGTCACAAAAACCCCAAAAAGTGTGGGTGGGGCTACAATGATAAAATATACAATTTCGACTTACATACGAATTCAACTTAAGAACAAACCTACAGAACCTATCTTGTTTGTAACCTGGGGACTGCCTGTACCTAAGTATCTGATGGTGTGATCTGGAGTATCAGCTTTAAGACTGGAAGCTTTATGGGTGGGGAGTGTAACATTAAGGATTTCTGATTCGTCAAAATTAAAGTTAAAGTTGTAGAATTCAACAAATCATAGTAATGTGTTGTTCACAGTTGTCAGGGACTAGTTGTTAGAACGGGCACGTCATTTGTAAAAGCTGTTTTGTGTGTGAAACCACAAATGTGGCATCCTTGGATGCTCAAGATGCATCCTTTGAATCAATGTTTCCATGACCAAAATAGAAAAGTGGGAGAGGGAGTTTAATAAATTATGGGTTATAATGCACCCTCCTTCCCATAGGAAATCTCCTTTGCCTTAGAAGATATCGTAATTAGCACCTAGTCCCTAGACAAATAGCCCCTGTGAAGGAATCTGTGATAATTTGGTCCCCTGAAGGGTACTCAAGGTCACTTATTTTTCCTTTTATAGACACTCCCAGAACGCATGGGTTCTGAGAGGCACAGGAAGTGATTTTAGTTATTTGTCCACACAACTTCCGGATATGGCACAACAATAAAGCACTGCCTTGAACGGCTATAAGACCCCTTTCACTAGCCTCAGTGAAACAGAATCTTATCAACCCAATTTAAGCTGACACCAGTTCTTCTTTAATTTAAACCCAGCCCGTAACGGGATAATATAGGGTGAGGAATCAACCTGGTAGCATGTTTATAAGCGACACAGGTTAAATTTTATATTTAATATCCTTAAGGGCACACTAGACAAAACAATATATACAATAAAGATATATACAGTTAAGCAGAGTACAAAATACAAAGGTAGCACTACAAGTATCAGCAGTTCAGTAAGTTTGTTACCTTGTGCGTGGGCCTAATGGAACCTGATAGTCCACACCTTAAGATCTTCCTCTGCTTTTGATGGTATAATGGGTTCCCAGAAAAAAGCAAGGCTTATTCAGAGGTGGCTGATTCTATCAAGTTCAGACACCTCTGTCCACCCCCAGGAGGGGTCATGGGTCCGTCCTAACTGGTGTTACGTCCCTAACCGTGCAGAAGTCATAACTTCTCAAGGGGAAGTCATAGGGTCATGGTTCTGGTATCATTGGATCCGGATCCCTGGATCCCTGGATCGTTAGAGCCTAAATAGACATATTAAAATGATACTACGGGAACACATTCCAAAAATGTATTTGCCCGTGGGCTGAGATGGACCATAACTCCATAATTGTCCCCAATCAACATATTGGTCTCCTAATTGAAAATTGGAGGGTAAATCAGCTCAAGTCCTTGGAGACGATGCGGCTAGGGAAATTCTTTGAAGCTTGCCCCCTGCCGAGCCAGGTAACACTCTGCTAGCCCTATTAGGCTAATAAAGCTGAGGCTGGGGGGAAAGTGGGGGATTTGAGTAGTAAAAGCCCTCCCTCCCCCAGGCCATATTTATCACAGCCCCCTCTGTGTTTCCCCTGCCCCATAAATAGAAATGTTGATTGATACAGACTTTGTGACTCCAGCTTGCATAGGTGTTTGCCATGTGGCTTAAAATGGCTGCTTAAGCATATGGCAAAATTATACTTGATACTGGCTAAATAGTCAACTAACTCAGAGCCAAGAAGGACCAAGGGAACCATACAGTATATTCCATGAGCCTAATTACTCTGCATGTGTTGCCACTTCCCTCTTGTCCCTTAACAAGTCCTACTTTTTCCGGAGATATAAGTAGAGAGGTCAAGAGTCTTAGTAATATTTGTTAGTATGGTTAATGTACAATTTACACTACAATTCCCGCCAGCGCACACGTCAGCACAGTGGAGAGAAGGAGGAATGAGCACTGCCCACAACTCCCCTCTTCATAGAGCAGTGCAGGGCTGGTGCCGTAACCTGGCAAAATATAGGACATGTCCTATATTTGACTGTGCATGGTCACGGGGCATTGAGACAATGGGGCACATTTACTTACCCGGTCCCTGCACAATCCCCGATCCAGACTGTCCGACAAGGATGAACTCGAACCGCGATTCATGAAGATCGTGCGCTCTGTCCCCTCTGTCATGTGGAGGGTCAGGACCTTATAATCCTAGAGGATGACTAGGTCCTATCCCACATCTGTTTGGGCCGTCGTGTGGAGGGTCAGGACCTTATAATCCTAGAGGATGACCAGGGCATATCCCTCATCTGTCCCCTCTGTCATCATAGTAATATCATAGTATATAAGGCTGGAAGGAGACGCAAGTCCAACCTTCAAGAATTAAATAAATGTTTTATCCACATAACCTGTGATATTTTTTCTCTCCAGAAAGTCATCCAGGCCTCTCTTGAACATGTACATAGAGTCCGCCATAACAACCTCCTGCGGCAGAGAGTTCCACAGTCTCACTGCTCTTACAGTAAAGAACCTTATAAACAAACCCCTCCCCCTTTTTTATTTATACGATCCTTTCTAAAAAAGACTATAACCATCTATAGTAACAGCCCAGTCATAGCTACTGTCAAGGGGAAGTCATAGGGTCATGGTTCTGGTATCATTGGATCCGGATCCCTGGATCCCTGGATCGTTAGAGCCTAAATAGACATATTAAAATGATACTACGGGAACACATTCCAAAAATGTATTTGCCCGTGGGCTGAGATGGACCATAACTCCATAATTGTCCCCAATCAACATATTGGTCTCCTAATTGAAAATTGGAGGGTAAATCAGCTCAAGTCCTTGGAGACGATGCGGCTAGGGAAATTCTTTGAAGCTTGCCCCCTGCCGAGCCAGGTAACACTCTGCTAGCCCTATTAGGCTAATAAAGCTGAGGCTGGGGGGAAAGTGGGGGATTTGAGTAGTAAAAGCCCTCCCTCCCCCAGGCCATATTTATCACAGCCCCCTCTGTGTTTCCCCTGCCCCATAAATAGAAATGTTGATTGATACAGACTTTGTGACTCCAGCTTGCATAGGTGTTTGCCATGTGCCTTAAAATGGCTGCTTAAGCATATGGCAAAATTATACTTGATACTGGCTAAATAGTCAACTAACTCAGAGCCAAGAAGGACCAAGGGAACCATACAGTATATTCCATGAGCCTAATTACTCTGCATGTGTTGCCACTTCCCTCTTGTCCCTTAACAAGTCCTACTTCTTCCGGAGATATAAGTAGAGAGGTCAAGAGTCTTAGTAATATTTGTTAGTATGGTTAATGTACAATTTACACTACAATTCCCGCCAGCGCACACGTCAGCACAGTGGAGAGAAGGAGGAATGAGCACTGCCCACAACTCCCCTCTTCATAGAGCAGTGCAGGGCTGGCAAAATATAGGACATGTCCTACATTTGACTGTGCATGGTCACGGGGCATTGAGACAATGGGGCACATTTACTTACCCGGTCCCTGCACAATCCCCGATCCAGACTGTCCGACAAGGATGAACTCGAACCGCGATTCATGAAGATCGTGCGCTCGATATCCTGCATGTGTCACTTCCCCAATCAGGTCCGCCAGAGTTCACCTTCTTCCCGATGTATGTAAGTGCATGGCTTGCAACACAATTTTTATGTTAAATCCTGCGGTTTGTTTCCCCCCAACCTGTAGTTTTGATACCCTATCAGGTCTGTTGGTAAGGATAAGGTCCAGCAGTGCCCCCCCTCTTGTTGGCTCCAGGACTAGTTGCGACAGGTAATTGTCTTTTGTTGTTGACAAGAACCTGCTGCCTTTGAAGGACCTGCAGGTTTCTGCCCCCCAGTCGATATCTGGGTAATTGAAGTCTCCCATGATAAGTACTTCACCTTGCTTTGAAGCCGCATCCATTTCACTTATCAGCATTTCCTCTGCTGCCTCCATTATATTTGGAGCCTTATAACAAACCCCTAGTAATATTTTATTATTGTTTTTCCCTCCTCTTATCTCAACCCATAGGGACTCCACATTTGCGTTACTGATGTCATCTCGCAGGACGGGCTTGAGGCAAGAATTCACATATAAACAAACCCCTCCACCTTTTTTGTTTATACGATCCTTTCTAAAAAAGACTATAACCATCTATAGTAACAGCCCAGTCATAGCTACTGTCCAGCCATGTCTCGCTGATACCCACTATATCATATTTCCGCTCCAACATCAAGAGTTCCAGTTCCTCCATTTTGTTTGTGAGGCTTTATATGGTTTTCCCTGTCCGTATTCCTTTTGTCCTTATTCCCCAATCTCATTCCAGCCCCCCTTCCTCCCCCATGGACTATGACTCTTCCCAGCTCTCTATGTACACTGCCTATTTGCCCTGCACAAGTGTAGTTGCCCTCCCCCCAGGTCTCTAGTTTAAACACTCCTCCAACCTTCTAGCCATTTTTTCCCCTAAAACAGCGGCCCAGTGCATGGCTTGCAACACAATTTTTATGTTAAATCCTGCGGTTTGTCAGAATCCGTAGGATCATCCAACGGCCCGCCCCCCAATTTGTGTCGCATGAAAGCTGGCGCGATTGCGCCAAAAGCTGATCATGTGCGCCAAAAACCCTTTTTAAATCCCTATCCCAGCAGCGCAAAACGGAAATCGTAGGAATGTCTGGTCCACGGGGTCTGCAGGACCCTTAGTAAATGAGCCCCAATGTGTGCTCCCTGCTCTATGACCAGGCACCACAGATGTCAATGGGATCCGAAATGCGGTTCCCATAACGTTTGTGGGAATAAGCTCTTAGCAGTATCAGATAAAAGTTGCCCTGACTTAATGGTAATTGCATAAATAAAGGATCTTTTATTTTGTTTCTTAAAGGAAACCTACCACTTCAAAATGGTCATTTTGACCTAAACATACCTTTACCTTGGGGTATGTAAGCTGATGCTGGAGGTGGTCCTGTTAAGGCAGATAAATCCGCAGTTTCGCCAAAAAAAAAATTTTTTACACTAATCAAATGACCCCATTCGGCGCACCAGGACGCTTGGCGTTGGTCACAATCATAAGAATGCACGCATCTTGTGTGTGTGAAACTGCTCCCCCCACCTTCCATCACTCTCGAGAGCCAGTGACGTCACCGAGCTCTCGGAAAGCATTGGTGCATACGCACTGTATCTTAATTTCGCTCGGCCGTGATACAAAGGCGCGTGCATTCTTATGATCGTGACCAAGCACCGAGTGTCTTGGTGGGCTGAATGGGGTCATTTAATTAGTGTAAAAATATACTTTTGTCAAAACTGTGGATTTATCTGCCTTAACAAGACCACCTCCAGGTAAAGGTATGTTTAGGTCAAAATGACCATTTTGAAGTGGTAGGTTTCCTTTAACCAGAGGAGACATAAGCCTGTTGGCTCTGTCTCCATGAGTGCAGTGTTTATATTTAGAGATTTCTAAGGGCTAAGCTGAGTTAATATTCAAATGGTTTTTACTTTGTTACGTAGTGCAGCTCTTGAAGTGTATTTTGAACCTTAGTCTTTATATTTACACTTTCGAGTTTAGATATCTGAAGGGACCCCTGAGGAAGTTGCATGTAGCCACGAAATGTGTGGGGTATTTGCTCACATTGCCCTCCTACAAACACTCTATGTCTTTTGTACCACTATGGATTGATAATTTTGTATCACTGATCAATATACCATGCAAGACTTTTCATGAGTGTGCCATCTATTTCTGTCATTTGTTGGACTGGTTCTTATGGACCATCCAAACATGTTAAAATCCCGTGTCACAAAAACCCAAAAAAGTTTGGGTGGGGCTTTACAATGATAAAATTTATACAATTTCGACTTACTACGAATTCAACTTACGAACAAAACCTTACAGAACCTATATTGTTTGTAACCTGGGGGGGACTGCTGTACTAAAGTATCTTGATGGTGTGATATGGAAGATAAGCTTTAAGACTGGAGCTTTATGGGTGAGGGAGAGGTGTACTTAGGATTTCTGATTCGTCAAAATTAAAGTTAAAGTTGTAGAATTCAACAAATCATAGTAATGTGTTGTCACAGTTGTCAGGGACTGTCAGGGTAGTTGTTTAGAAGGGCACGCATTTGTAAAAGCTGTTTTGTGGTGAAACCACAAATGTGCCATCTGGATGCTCAGATTGCACCTTTGAATCAATGTTCATGACCCAAAGAAAAGTTGGGGAGAGGAGTTTAATAAATTGGGTATAATGCACCCTCTTCCCATAGGAAATTCTCCATTGCCTTAGAAGATATCGTAATTAGCCCCTATTCCTAGACAAATAGCCCCGGTGAAGGAATCTCGTGTAATTTGGTCCCCTGAAGGGTCTCAGGTCACGTATTTCCTTTTATAGACACTCCCAGGAACGCATGGGTTCTGAGAGGCACAGGACGTGATTTTAGTATTTGTCCACCACAACTTCCGGAATGGCACAAAACAATTAAAGCACGCTTGACGGCCTATAGACCCTTTCACTAGCATCAGTGAAAACAGAATCTATCAACCCAATTAAGCTGACACCAGTTCTTCTTAAATTAAAACCGCCCGAACGGATAATATGGGTGAGGAATCAACTGGTTAGCATGTTTATAACGAGACTTGGACGGGGATTCGTGGATCGAAATACAAAGAGCAACAAGGTTAAATTTTATATTAATTCCTAGGGCCACAATAGACAAAAACAATATAACAATAAAGATAATATACATGTTAAGAGAGTACAAAATACAAGGTAGCACTAAAAGTATCAGCAGTTCGTAAGTTTTGTTACCTTGTGCGTGGGCCTAATGACCTGATAGTCCACACTTTAAGATCTTCCTCTGCTTTGATGGTTAATGGGTTCCCAGAAAAAATCAAGGCTATTCAGAGGTGGCTGATCTATCAAGTCAGGACAACCTCTGTCCACACCAGGCGGGGCATGGGTCCCGTCCTAACTGGTGTTACGTCCCTAACCGTGCAGAAGTCATAACTTCTCAAGGGGAGGACCATATCAAGTATCATATCATGTATATAAGGCTGGAAGAGACGCAAAGTCCAACCTTCAAGAATTAAATAAATGTTTATCCCCATAACCCGTGATATTTTTTCTCTTCCAGAAAGTCATCCAGGCCCTCCTTGACATGTACATCGACGTCGGACATAACAAAACCTCTGGGCAGAGAGTTTCCATAGTCTCCACTGCTCTTACAGAAAGAACACTTGTCCTATGGTGATGGTAGAAATCGCCTCTACTCTAGGCCGTTAGAGGATTGCCCCCTTGTATGGTCAAGCCTAGGTATAAACAGATCTTTGGAGAGATCCTTGTACTGTCCGTTCAGGTATTTGTAAATTGTATGAGGTCTCCCCTCCGTCGTCTTTTTTTCTAAACTGAAATCCCAAATTTTGTAATCGGTCATGTATTCGATCCCCCCATTCCCTAAAATCCTGGTTGCTCTCCTGCACCCGTCCAGCTATACTATATCCTTTGTATATACTGGTGCCCAAAAAACTGTAACACAATATTCCATGTGTGGGTCGACCAGGATTGGTATAAGAACTATTGTCTTATAAGAGAGATCATAATTCCTCTCTTGATTACATCCCCATTATTTATTTGCTTTAGCAGCAAGCCGCTGGCTTCTGGTCACAACTAAAATTAAGTTTTTACCATCCACCAAATACGCCCAAGTCCTTTTAGCTTCAGTTTTACTAAAGTAGTAATTGACCGTTAGAACATAATATACTTGTTGTTTCCTGGCCCAAGTGCATAACTTTACATTTAATCTACATTTAAACCTCATTAAACCATTTCTCTGCCCATCCCTACAAAGCTTCCACAAATCCCTCTGTAATGCTAAACTATCGACCCTCAGATTTTATACTTTACCACAGCTTACGTATAATCTGCACAATATTGAAACTTGACTGTGTAAACCACTACAAGGTCCATAATAAAAATAAAAAGAAGTGGCCCCATACTGACCCCTGTGGAACTCCATGGTAACATCAACCCAATACTGAGAATGTGCCATAATGACCCACCTATGTTTTCATCACTAGCCAAATACTTACCAAGAAGAACACAGGATTTTTCTACTTTCCCAGCCAGTCTCATTTATATACCACACCTTTTATGTGGGCACGGGGGTCAAATGCATTTTGAAAAGTCCCAGATATTAAACATCCACAGCGTCCCCCAGATCCAGTCTTGAATGACCTCCTCGTAGAAACCAATCGATTAGTCGAGGACGCCGATCTTCTCAATTACAGAAGCGGGCCTATAAGGCTCCAGCCGCCGTCGCGCTTGTTAACCAAGGTTAGGCACGGGATACATCCAGGTAGCCCTCTCCAGTTCGGGTCCACTACCTGTGAATAAACCCCCCCCCTTCAAATATTTTCCCACCACAGCAGTTAAGACTTACGGGTCGTAGTTCCACGGATCGCTAATTTGATCCTTTTGTTATTGGTACGCCCCCCCCGCACACATTTGCTATCGCCATTCACTGTCGAACATAACCCCTATGCCTCAGTTGTACCATCTTTGCTAAAATATCGTAAAAATACCATCGGTTCTGTCTATCACCGTACACACGCAATTCATGCAGAAGAACCCGGGGGGTGTTAGCCATCTGGCCCAGGTGAGTTATCTATCTTAGTGGTTGCTGGAGGCGGCGCGGAGTCATACCTTTTCCTGGGGTTACACCTGTTGACCATCTATAAAAATGCAATTTACATTAGTCCCATGTGTCTTCCACCAGGGGATGTTTCACGGGTAAGAAGTTGAGAAGACGGACCATTCAGTAGATTGGCCTCCTCATCTCCTTCTCACCATGACCACCCATGTTATTTCTAAGGGACCACGCTCTATGTTTTAGTTTGTTCATTTTATATACTTAAAAATAATTTGGGTTATTTTTGATCTCTCCTGGCAATATGCTCTTTCAATCTTATTTTTCGGGGCCTTTATCTGTTGTTTACTATGGCCATTTACTTTTTTCTCTCTATAATCCTATCTGTAATGCCTCATCGCTACCTTCACGTTTTAGGCACCTTCTAAACGCTTTATTCTTTCTCGCTGTATTGCATTCCTTACAAGGACAGTTAGCCACATAGGTTTTCTGTGTTCTTTATGTTTTTCCCATAAGGTATGTGTTTTCTACAGGAACTTTTTCAGAATATATGAGGAAAAAGTCCAATTTTGGGGGGGGCCTTTTGTTCTTTGAGAGCATTATCCCAGTCTATGCTTTAAGGTCTTCTCCTTGAGTTGATGAAAATTGCCCTCCTGAAGAAGTTAGAGTGTTGGTTTGGCCCTTCACTTACGTGCATTAGTAAAGCGAATACAAAAATCAGAATGTATTATGATCACTATTCCCCAGGGTTCCCCCAACTGTAGTTTTGGATACCCTATCAGGTCGTTGGTAAGGATAAGGCCCAGAGTGCCCCCCTTGTTGCGCTACAGGACTAGTCTGCGAAGGTATGTCTTTGTGTGTTGACAAGAACTTGCTACCTTTGAAGGACCTGAGGTTTTCTGCACCCAGTCAATATCTGGGTAAGTTGAAGTCCCCCATGATAAGTACTTACACATGCTTTGAAGCCGCATCCATTCACTTATACAGCCATTTCCTCGCTGCTTGCCATATGATACTTTGGAGCCTTATAACAAACCCTATTAGTAATATCTTTGATTTTTATTTTCCTCCTTTATCTTCCAACCCATAGGGACTCCACATTGCTTACTGATGTCATCTCGCAAGACCAGGCTTGAGGCTCAGAATTCACATATAACAAAACCCCTCCCCCTTTTATTTATACGATACTTTCTAAAAAAGAACTAACCATCTAGTAAGAAACAGCCCAGTAATAGTAACGTCCGCCATGTCTCGCTGATACCCACTATATCATAGTTTCCGTTCAACAACATTCAAGAGTTCCAGTTCCTCATTTGGTGTGTGAGGCGGTTCTGGATTTGTGTACATACACTTTATATTGGTTTCACTGTCCGTATTCTTCCTTTGTCCTTTATTCCCCAATCTTCGATCCAGCCCCCCCCTCCCCCCATGGACTATGGTATCTCCAGCTCTCTATGTACACCGTTATTTGCCTGCACAAGTGTAGTTGCCCTCCCCCAGGTCTCTCGTTTAAAAACAACCCTCCACATTACTGGCATTTTTCCCCTAAAACAGCGCCCCCTCCCCATTGAGGGGTGCAGCCCATCCCACGGTAGAGCTGTTAGGCCACGAAGAAAATCAGCCCAGTTCTCCATTGACCCAAACCCCTCCTCTACACAAACTTTTGAGCACTATTTACCTCCTTGATCTTCCGTTTGCCTTTCTGGGGTGGCACGTGGTAACAGTCATAGGGTCATGGTTCTGGTATCATTGGATCGGATCCCTGGATCCCTGGATCGTGTAGAGCCTAAATAGACATATTAAAATGATACTACGGGAACACATTCCAAAAATGTATTTGCCCGTGGGCTGCGATGGACCATAACTCCATAATTGTCCCCAATCAACATATTGGTCTCCTATTGAAAATGGAGGGTTGTAAATCAGCTCAAGTCCTTGGACGACGATGCGGCTGGGGAAATTCTTTGAAGCTTGGCCCTGCCGAGCCAGCGGTAACACTCTGCTAGCCCATTAGGCTAATAAAGTGAGGCTGGGGGGAAATGGGGGGGATTTGAGTAGTAAAAGCCCTCCCTCCCCCAGGCCATATTATCACAGCCCCCTCTGTGTTTCCCCTCCCCATAATAGGAAATGTTGATTGATACAGACTTTGTGACTCAGCTTGCCTAGGTGTTTGCATGTGCTTAAAATGGCTGCTGCTTAGCATATGGCAAAATTTATACTTGATGAACTGGCTAAATAGTCAACTAACTCAGAGCCAAGAAGGACCAAGGGAACCATACAGTATTTCCATGAGCCTAATTATCTTCATGTGTTGCCACTTCCTCTTGTCCCTTAACAAGTCCTACTTCTTCCGGAGATATAAGTAGAGGAGGTCAAGAGTCTTAGTAATATTTGTTAGTATGGTTAATGTACAATTTACACTACAATTCGCCCGCACACGTCAGCCACAGTGGAGAGAAGGAGGAATGAGCATGCCCACAACTCCCCTCTTCATAGAGCAGTGCGGGCTGGCAAAATATAGGACATGTCTACATTTTGACTGTGCATGGTCACGGGGCATTGAGACAATGGGGCACATCTTACTTCACGGTCCCGCACAAATCCCCGATCCAGGACTGTCCGACAAGGATGAACTCGAACCGCGATTCATGAAGATCGTGCGCTCGATATCCTGCATGTGTCACTTCCCCAATCAGGTCCGCCAGAGTTCACCTTCTTCCCGATGTATGTAAGTGCATGGCTTGCAACACAATTTTTATGTTAAATCCTGCGGTTTGTGAGAATCCGTAGGATCATCCAACGGCCCGCCCCCCAATTTGTGTCGCATGAAAGCTGGCGCGATTGCGCCAAAAGCCGATCATGTGCGCCAAAAACCCTTTTTAAATCCCTATCCCAGCAGCGCAAAACGGAAATCGTAGGAATGTCTGGTCCACGGGGTCTGCAGGGCCCTTAGAAATGCGGTTCCCATAACGTTTGTGGGAATAAGCTCTTAGCAGTATCAGATAAAAGTTGCCCTGACTTAATGGTAATTGCATAAATAAAGGATCTTTTATTTTGTTTCTTAAAGGAAACCTACCACTTCAAAATGGTCATTTTGACCTAAACATACCTTTACCTTGGGGTATGTAAGCTGATGCTGGAGGTGGTCTTGTTAAGGCAGATAAATCCGCAGTTTCGCAAAAAAAAATAATTTTTACACTAATCAAATGACCCCATTCGGCGCACCAGGACGCTTGGCGTTGGTCACAATCATAAGAATGCACGCATCTTGTGTGTGTGAAACTGCTCCCCCCACCTTCCATCACTCTCGAGAGCCAGTGACGTCACCGAGCTCTCGGAAAGCATTGGTGCATGCGCACTGTATCTTAATTTCGCTCGGCCGCGATACAAAGGCGCGTGCATTCTTATGATCGTGACCAAGCGCCGAGTGTCTTGGTGGGCTGAATGGGGTCATTTAATTAGTGTAAAAATATACTTTTGTCAAAACTGTGGATTTATCTGCCTTAACAAGACCACCTCCAGGTAAAGGTATGTTTAGGTCAAAATGACCATTTTGAAGTGGTAGGTTTCCTTTAACCAGAGGAGACATAAGCCTGTTGGCTCTGTCTCCATGAGTGCAGTGTTTATATTTAGAGATTTCTAAGGGCTAAGCTGAGTAAATATTCAAATGGTTTTTTACTTTGTTACGTAGTGCAGCTCTTGAAGTGTATTTTGAACCTTAGTCTTTATATCTACACTTTCGAGTTTAGATATCTGAAGGGAACCCTGAGGAAGTTGCATGTAGCCACGAAATGCGTGGGGTATTTGCTCACATTGCCCTCCTACAAACACTCTATGTCTTTTGTACCACTATGGATTGATAATTTTGTATCACTGATCAATATACCATGCAAGACTTTTCATGAGTGTGCCATCTATTTCTGTCATTTGTTGGACTTGAGGACCATATTTTGTAATTATTGACTTTTATCGATCAAACAATTGTCTACTGGTAGGGAACACATGACAATGTATTTATGGTTTTTTAGTGCAATGTGAAGTGTATGGACTTATTGTGGTCACATACATAGGTTGTGGTCGGATGTACTGTTGTACATTTTAGCTGTTTTTAAACTATGTGTTGTGTGGAATAATTATTAAATAAAGATTTTAAAGATTATTTCTGGTCTATACACACTTTGCTTTTCTCAGTTAAAACTGTTTGGATATCTGTGGCATCATAGGGGCACATTTACTAAGGGTCCGCACTGGACATTTTCGTCGGGTGCCCCAACTATTTCCGATTTGCACCGCATTTAAGTCGGGTATTTGCCGCAATCGCAGCGACTTGCATGTGACACAAATCGGGGGGTGTGGCCGACAGACAACCCGACTGATTCGAACTAAGCACGGGATTTACAATTCAAATTGTGTCGCGAGACACTGCGCTCACATACACCGGGAAAAATAAGGTGAACTCCAGCGGATCTCAGCGGGGAAGCAACACATGCAGGAAAATGGACGCACACGATCTTGAAGAATCGCGCCAGACTTCATCCTCGTCGGAGAACACACCTCGGGGATCGCGTCAGGACCGGGTAAGTAAATCTGCCCTATAGAGTTAAAAGGGTTGGCTAGTTTACCTCATGTTGTTTGTTATGTGTGTGTAAGTGTGGGCGGGCAGGATATTAGGTAACTTAACATATACATCTATTAAAAGTCCTGCAATGCTATTCCAGGAAGGGTTTTAGCAGGTGCGTTTTCACCAGAGCAAAAGGTGTGAAATCCTGGAATATGGCATTCTGCTGCTCCATGTAATGAGTGTTGTCACACTCTGTAGCCCCTTTGAGCATCACTGTGTGTATCTGAGGATCAGGGGAGCATGGTTTAGCACTTAGTGCTCTGTGAATCAATTCAATAAGGTTAGAGGTGGTTCTGTTAGGGTCCAGTAAAGTAGTCAAAATTTCTGCTGCAATTTTAGATAAGTCCTGGTGCACTATTTCTTCTGTGAGGCCTTGCATCCTGATGTTTTTTTCATCTGCTGTGATTTTCTTGGTCTTTGACCCAAAGCAGAGCAGAGTTGATTTGAAAGCAGTGCTGTTTCATGAAGTTATGAAAGGCTTCTCCAAACTTGAGCACCACTGATTGCCATCATGCTCTTCCAAGTGATTTCCAATATGTCTGATGTCCACCTTTATTTTGGAGAGCTCTTTTGCTATGGACGTAAGAACTCTGCCACCTCCCACCTCTGTGAGAACACCTCCACTACCTTAGAGATCTGTGCCATAGAGAAATCAGGAAGCGTGGCCGCCATATTATTGATTTTCCCAGGACGTGTTGACAGCTTTGTTTGGGGGTATTTATCCAGTTCCAGTTAGTTTTTATTACTCTTTGGGCACCTTTGACTTTCCAGGAGTCTTGCTTCCCCTTTTTGACTATATTAAGCTGCAAAAAGCAGTTTTAGTTGGGGCATCTTAGGAGCAAAGACTCAGACAGCCATCTTGCATTATGGCTCAGCTCCGCCCCCTTAGAGTTATCCTCTGTTTTGTTTAGATCTCTCTTGTAGCCTTATGCACATGCATTACCAGGTATCCTAAACTGCTGGAGTTTATACTACAATGGATGTGTCCATGGACATAAATTTTCTCCCCATGTTGTACTCCTTATCAGTCTCTTCTGGCAGCTTTCCCAGTATTGGTGTCATTGTGGTCGCTTCAGAATTAGTCTGATTTTACAGTCTCATTTCCCTATCATATCGATTGTGCCAATATCTCTGATAGCAATTTTGCAGTATTAAATATGCTGTTAAATGATTACGAAAGTAATAGATAAGCCATATAGAATAGATAGCAAATGCATTTCAGAGCTGCACTTTTTAGAGAGTTTCTCTATGATCTCTATTATAGTCTATATCATACATTTTTATTCTTCATTTTTGTAATCATTTTCTGTTTTTGCTTTTGAAACATTTGTTATGAAATATGTATTTGGTAAAGAGATATATATATTTTTTACTGATGGGTTTGATGTCACCCCCCCTCCCTCTTATTTCACATTGCTGGAAAAGCCTGCTCGATCTACTTCTGGCCTTGATGAAAAAATTTCATGACATATTGCATCACTGACTCCTTGTTAGTAACTGTTTCACATTTAGAGAGTCAATTAGAACTATACAGCACTGTATAATTTGTTAAATAGCAGATGCTTTATCTCCCTCTAAGCTAAATTAGTTGAACAATATAATAAAGATTCACAGTACACAGCCAGATTTTCAGCAGCAAATAGTGCCCAAATTATGATAAGGCCTAATGATTATTAATTAGCTTTTTGTCAGCAAATTTTAGCAAATGAACAGTCTGTGCAGATCATCTTTGTCCATATAATACCACTTAGGGGAAAGCACAAAATGTTTATGATTACAATAGACCATTTTAACAGCACTTAAAATGTACAATCTCCTGGAGCAATCATAAACAAAACAGCTATTTCTAAATGCTGCAATCTTCTGCTAAATAAATGTGAACCAATGGAATTTCATATTGACATGTTTTTGTTGTGGTTAATTTGGATAATACTCCCCTAATAAGTTTCTCTATATTTCTCTAGGTGTGCACAGATAAACATGGGCCTGGACACTATTACCATATATACTCGAGTATAAGCCTAGTTTTTCAGCACAAAAAATATGCTGAAAACCCAAACTCGGCTTATACTCGAGTAAAAAAAATATAGGTTTTACCATGTTTTGTGGTAAAATTAGGGGCATCGGCTTACACTTGGGTCGGCTTATACTCGGGTATATAAGATATCTTTGAAAAAACATTTAACAAATGTGTAAAACTAGAAAATTGTTGATTTTTTTTTTCTAAATATATCTGCGCCCAATTGTTTCTGTTTACTCTACTGGAAGTTTATCTTACTTCTATAATTTAAAAATAAAACATAAATAGAAAAATAATAATAGTAATGAATAGTAATGTTAACTAGAAATGCAGTATTTCCATATGTTATTAATATAAATACAATATGGAAATTTTGGAATACTGTATTCTAGGAATATGGGAATGAGTACATTTACCATGATTAAATTAACGTAAATAGGGTAGATAATAGTAACTTGGGAATATCGTAAAAATGTTAATTTAAGACAAAAGTTGCATGGAAAATTAAAACTGCACACTGAAAGCCAATAAGGTACCAAATTAAAATGGAACTTTGTTGTTTTTGAGGGCTAAATGAGATTTTTTTTTTTTAACAGAAGACAGCCTTGAATTGGGACAAGAGGAGCAATGTGTGGGGAGTCAACCTTACCATCACCCACATTGTTACACACCCCGGAAGCAAAGGAGCATCTAGGGACATGAGCTTCTGTTGTGTTTCAGTATATTATTCCAAGCCATTATGTATAAAACTAGACAGCCAAAAAAGAACAGGATTTTCATTAGTGTATCCAAACAGTTTTGAGATCGGACTAATACCCAACCTTTAAAGCTTCATTTGTGCTCTTAAAACCCATCTCTTTAGGCAGCCTAACACACTCGCTAACCACATGAAAGTTCTCTTTACTAATCCATCCTGTATTCTTCTCCCATTTGTTATCCGCAAACACCAGATACCAGGCTAAGGCTTCCGGCGTCCCTGACCTTGGACTCCATAATAAGAGATGGCGGCTTGATGGCTGATTTTAAGGCAGCGCCTTTTTAATTATTCACAGATGTTATTCTGTTCCCATGTAAAGAATGACTGGACCATTATACAAGGTCTTATACCTCTTTTGTCTCCCCTTTATCCCCTTAGGCTACATTCATACATATGTAAGGGGGATGTATACACGGCCAACGTATATACGGCTGATATACGGCCCACCATACAATTTCTATGGGCTCACGGCCCTGTACGGAGAGCGGTACTGGTGAGACACAATCGGTCACCCATAGCTCCGTAGCCCGGGAAAAGTAGGACATTGCCTATCTTTTCCCGTGTGATACCACCGTGCGACTGTATCTGCCTATGGAGAGGGGATGGGGGTGAGCAGTGCTCATCCCTGCTCTCTCTATCCGCAGCACGCATGTAATGACCCGCCGTTATACTACGGTACCGGCATGGGGCATTAACATCGGCGCTGCGGAGAGGAGCGATGGGAGGAGCACTGCTCACCCCCATCCTCTCATAGGAAGATTACAGCGGAGGGCCTACTTTTCAGGATAAGAGCGGTACGGTGGCACGTGTGCTGCACCGTACCGCTTCCCATACAGGGCATGAGCCCATAGAAGTGTATGGGGGACGTATATCGGCCGTATTATACTTCTGCCGTATATATAATCCCCATACATGTGGTGTAATGTTTGCCTTAGACAAGCGAGTTCTATACCTGTGGTGGGGACCCCAGACGAGGGGTCGAACAACCAAAACCGGGGGTCGTCTATAAAGCCATCGGGCCCCGCAGCAGCCGCAATTTCTGTGTTTTTACTGCGAGTTGCATGGTTTGGGGTCACCACAGCATGAGGAACTATATTGCGGGGTCACAGCATTAGAAAGGTTGAGAACCACTGCCTTAGACTGTAAGCTCTTGTGAGCAGGGGCCTCAATCCAATTCCATATAACTGTTTTCACTCTGTAATGTCTTATTTTATTTGTATATGTCCTGTATGTTTTGTAAAGTGCTACAGAATATGATGGCGCTATATAAATAAAGATTATTGTTATTATTACAAGCCAATCAATATGCCAGTATGCATGATCACTAGGGGCCAGAAATGTTGTGGATTGTGTTATCCTTTCATAACCTTATCATAAGTAGATCTGCACAAATAACCATAAATGTTTTACAGTTTTGTATGGGGCACAATTAAACATAAACTTTATCATGCTTATACAACACTGATGTCAGCTGTATATCCTGAATACTGTATACTTTTCATTTTTAATTATAGTTTTGTGTCCTCTTGAGCACTAATGTGGAGCCCTATTCTACCATCTTCCTATATCAACAAACTGTTGGATCTCTGCCATGAGAACCAAATTCCTTGGCTAGTTGGGAAAAAATCTAACATGTGTTAGATATTCTCATTGAATATGCTGCATATTCATCTTTTAATATCTTAATTCTCTCATCAGCATATTAAAAATATTATTAACTATATTAAAAATGCTAATTTTTGAAGCTGTGGTGATATTTTTAGAAATTCACATTGAAATTGTCACATTCAGCTTGTGACATGCTGTATATTCCAAAGTAGTAAATGTGAAACTAACTACTCTATCTACTCACTGTCATGGGATAGCTAGAATAGTTAGTCAATAAGAAACTAAAAAACATACAAGGAAGCAGGTCTTTCTCAATAACGCTGTAAAGCTGTAGTTGGGAAACTCATCAAAAAACCTATGACAACGGTGAATGAAAATATTGGCTTTACATTTTCATTCATTTACATTCATTTTCATGTGTTTAATTTAAATGTAATAATGGAAATTATATAGAAATACTTGTTTTCTGTCATAATCAATATCTTTTTTCTGATCTCCATCTGAAAGGGAATTTGTAACCATTTTTTATTTTGAAATTTGAACCAAATTTAAATGTCAAACCACATTTTTCTAATTTGTTTTTATTTTCTGTTCTTGATTATGAGAGCTGTCATTTTTCCTGAGTTCTGGTAACAGCATGTATTGATATAGGCCTCATTGCTGTAGCCAGCAATGGTCTTGACCAGACTCACTTACATCTATGGATAGTTTTATAGACATGTCCTGTCAGGGTCGGATTATAGGGAGGGCTCCCGGGGCATATATATCTATGTATTTCTAGAGGAGAGGCTGTGTATATATCTATGTATTCCTGAAGGTGGCTGTGTATATATCTATATATTCCTGGGGGGTCTCTGTGTATGTGTATATATATATGTAATCCTGGAGGTGGCTGTGTATATATCTGTCAGGAACCAGGGGTAGTGGACCCACTGGACCACTGCGGACGATGACGTAAGCCAACATGTGGTACCAGGTTTTCACCAGAGCCCGTTGCAAAGCGGGTTGGACTTGCTGCTGCGGGGTACCACCAGGTCAATCCACAGGTGAGAGGCAAAACTATGGTCGGGGACAGGCAGGAGGTCGAGGCAGTACAGGATAAGAGTCAGGGAGGAAATGGTAGGTCAGGACAGGCAGCACAGGATCGAAGTCAATAACGGAACTGGGGTCACAACAGGAAATCACAGAATAACCACAGGGCATTGGAAAGAAGCTTTCTCAATGGCTATGAGGCACAAAGATCCAACGGGGTGTGCAGGGAGGGCCGGGTTATCAAGGACTCTAAGAATGGCCTGCACCTATCAATGGTGTGCTGGCCCTTTAAATCTTCAGGAGCTAGCATGTGTGCCCTAGGAGGCGGGGACGCGTGCACGCGATCACTGGACCAGGAACGAGGATAGGTGAGACCACCAGGAGCCTCGAGAGGGGTACGGGTGAGCCCGCGACCCTAGACTTGGGCCGCGGGACCACCCGTGACGATATCTATGTATTCCTCGGGGGCTGTGTATATATCTATGTGTTCCTCAAGGGGAGCTATGTATATTTCTATGTATTCCTGGAGGTGGCTGTGTATATATCAATATTTTAGGGGAAGGGAATACATATCTATGTATTTCTTGGTGGAGGTGGCTGTGTATATATCTATGTATTCTATGTATTCCTGGAGATGGCTGTGTATATATCTATATATTCCTGGGGGGTGGGGGCTGTGTATATACCTATGTATTCCTGGGCTTTATGTATATATCTATGTATTCCTGGTTAGCTGTGTATATTTCTATGTGTTCCTGGAGGTGGCTGTGTATATATCTACGTATTCCTGGGGGGGGGGGCTATGTATATTTCTATGTATTGTTGGGGTGGCTGTGTATATATCTATGTATTCTTGGGGGTGGCTTTGTATATATCTATGTATTCTTGGGGGTGGCTTTGTATATATCTATGTATTGTTGGGGAGGCTGTGTATATGTCTCTGTGTTACTGTGGGTGGCGCTGTGTATATATATATATATATATATATATATATATATATATATATTTGTAACGGGATTAGCTCTGGATCGGCCGTCCTCCTGGGATAGACGAGAACTTTTGGCACAACGCAGTCACATTCCACTCCCAGACAATTTGGTGCAACTGGCCTCAACAGTTTTTAATTAAATTAGCCGGAAAAATGGCACAAAAACAATAACAGAAATAAAATCCTAAGCCTGTCTGGATCCACTAACGTATACAATACAGTAGTTTTCCTCCACTACCAAGAAACTGTACCTACTGTACAGCTTCCCACCACAGAATACACGCAATTGGCAACTCACATAAGTTTTTCCAGGAGCAGGGAGCGCCTCCTCTTGTGTATCTTCTGACGTTTTAAAGCAACATCTCAGAGCTGTGTGATTAGCTCTAATCACCTCAAACACCTGGAGTGGCTGAGCAGGGTAGGGACCAAGCCCTACACTCCAAACTGCAGCAACCCAGGTCTTCCAGACCAGGTTTTGGCTCCCTAGATAGTGTAGGAACAAACCTAGGGGAAACTACACACCATTCAAACACTTTCCCCTGGTCCTGTCACTACCTCCCCCTCTGTTTCGACCTCGGGGCGGAACACTCTGTGCAATGAGCAGTAAGAGCCCTTGAGAGGGCATCTGCATTACCCATCTGCCGTCCAGGTCTGTGTTCCACTACAAAGAACTAAAGTTCTGTAGAGACATAAAACCACCGTGTTACCTCGCCTGTCTTCTTTCTCACGGTTTTGACACATCCACTTGAGTGGGGTCATGGTCATGACAAGTAAATGTCCTGCCTATCAAGTCGTACCTGAGCGCTTCCAATGCCCACTAATTGCCAAACATCTTCTCTACATGGCATACTCCTTTCATGGTCATTCATTTCCTACTGCAATAGAACCACGGGATGTTCTTTTCGTCTCCCCTATCTTGTGACCACCAGCACCTACACCAATATCAGAAGCGTCTGTTTGTACAACAAATTCTTTGGTGAAGTCTGGTGTTATTAAGACTGGCTGGGCACAAGAGCTTGTTTTAGGCTCTGTAAACGCCCGCTCAGCCTCAGAGGCTCCATTGACCATGACCGAGTCTTTGCCTTTCGTAAGGTTGGTTAAAGTGGGCAGCAATACTTGCAAATTTTACAATAAACCTCCTGTAGTAAGCCAGTTAACCCGAAACGCCCTTCTTGTTTTTTATTACAGGCCTGGGGCCAGTTTGTATGGCCCAATCTTGTTTATTTGGGGCTTGATAACACCTCGCCCATAGTGTACCCCGGTATCTAGCCTCTTCCTGTCCAAGGGCACATTTCTTGTGGTTCGCGGTCAACCTGCTTCCCTGATAGAATTCAGTACTCTGCTTAACCCTTGTAGATGACTCTCCCAATCTACCTATGTTGAGACATCATCTAGAAGGCACTGCATATTTTCTGTGTGACGAAAATTCTGTCCATTAAGCCTCTGGAATGTGCTTGAGCCCCATGCAACCCAAGATGAGAACCACATACTGGAAATGGCCATCAGGAGTGCTTAAAGGCCGTTTTCTTCCTCTTGGCCTGCTCGCTGCTCATGGTACCATGCCTGTAACCTTTTTGTAAGGTCTAAAGTAGTGAATACCTGGCGTTCCCAACCGATCAATTAACTGGTCTACTCGAGGCATGGGATTGCATCAAACTTTTGATCTGCATTCACTTTCCTAAAATCATTGCAAAACGCAGGTTACCAATCAGGTTTTGGGATAGAGACTATAGGACTAGCCAGTCACTAACGGTGCGTTCCTCCACTAAACTCCCAGTTGAGCATCATTTGCACTTCATCTTCAAGCATCGCCTCTACGTCTGTCCCTCAGTCCCTGTAGGGCTTTTTTGTTATGTGTGCATCTCGACCCCGGCTCGGTTTATGAAATTGTCATGTTTAATAACATTGTGTTTCCTGGCATCCGAAAACACATCCCTATTGCTTTCTACAAACTTTCCCACAAACTCCTTTATTCTGGATTTGAGCACTGATAAGTGTGTCAAAGGACATTGTTAACCTGCTGGTACCCGTGGAACACCCTCCTTTTTACCAGTAGTGTTTGACCGCTCCAAACCACTACCTCCCGTTCCTTTTCCAGGGCTTAATTATATTTACATGATAAATCTGGTAGGCTTACGTTTTTCCTGGCTGGTGCACACGATAATTTACCTCTCCCACTTTTCTACAATTTCATAGGGCCCTTGCCACTTAGCTAGAATTTGCTTTCCACTGTAGGAACGAGAACCAAGACCCTATCACCGTGATTAAAGTCCCTAACTCTGGCAGACCTGTTATATACCCGGGATGGTTCTCTTGGGCTTTCTGTAAGTGTTCTTTAAACCAGGGGCATTATTTCTCCATCTTCTCTTGCATCGGGGCTATGTGCCAATTACACTTTGGTAGGGGGTGGCCTCATTTTCCCAAGTCTCTTTGCAATATCCAAAAGACCTCGGGCTGTCTCCCATACACTAACTCAAATGGGGAGAAGCCTGTAGAGCCTTGTGGTACCTCCCTCACAGCAACATGAGATAAGGGAAAGACAATCCCAATCCTTACCATCACTGTGCGACAACCTTTTTAAGCATTCCTTAAGGTCTTTTGAACCTCTCTACTAAACCATCGGTTTGGGGATGGTAAACTGAGGTACGCAAGTGAGTTATCTTCAACAGTTTACACAACTCCTTGGTGACTTTGACATAAACGGTGTCCCCTGATCTGTAAGTATTTCTTTGATGTATCCCTGTACGTGTAAACATTGAAACAATTCTTTGCATCATTTTTGCTGAGTCTTCCTTAGAGGGATTAATTTCGGAATATGTTGTAGCGTATCAACAACTACAAAGAATATCTGGTGACCTCTAGCGGACTTAACCAGAGGACCTACCGGTCCATTGCATGTTCTCTCAAGGGAGTTTCATGATTGGCAGGGCACCAAGTGGACTCCTAAATTTTGGTACAGGGTTGTGTAACTGACACCTTGGGCAAGGTACCAATACTCTTTTTACCTCTTTATGCATCCCTGCCCATAAAACCTTTGCAGATACGGTCTTTTGTCTTCTCATATGCTAAATGACCACCTAGCACATGTGAGTGGGCTATCCCATTACCTTCTACGATGTTGATTTTGGAACCACAAGTTGTTTCAATCAATAGTCCACCCACCTCATATCCCCTGTAAAGCAAATTATTTGTACCATTGCATTTCCATGAGGAAATATTTTATCCACCCAGGTCTTGGGGTGCGCCCATTTATTACTTTATTATACCCTCTCGTGCATGAAGTTAATGTAGGATCCCGGAGTTGGGCAGTCCCAAAGTATCGCTGGACTGGCAAATCAGGGAGACCATTTCTATTTCTTCCACGTTTTCCTCTATATCTCCAGCAAATCCGTCCGAGGGAAAACCCTCGTTTCATCACCCCAGCGTTACCCCTACGCTGCCAGGGTCAGGATCACTTAGTGGGATGGGGCCTACAAAGACATATTTTCATTAGGACATCCCCTTAAGCTTTCCCACAGCTGCCAAACAATGGAAAATCACATCCCACAATAACATTATGCATTAAAGACTTTACAACTCCACTTCATGGCTCACTGTCCCACATGGAGTTTCAACAACTGACACCATAGCAGGTGGGGTACTCTCTGGTATCCCCATGTATACAGATGACACCCATCTGCTTGTTTTGCAGTTTGTTAGTGTTTCACCCGAACTGGCATTGATAGAGTCACCCAAACCCGTACCGCAGTCCACAAAGCATCAACAGATCCTTCAAGAACCATGTGGCAAGTTGTCGCCTACTCCATTTGGGATAAATGAGGCAGTGTAGGCGGGTCTAGCAACACAGGGATTTTCTCCGCCCACTAAATCCCTCACACTACTCATCCAAGCTCATCCACAAGGGGAACATTGTTGGCAGCCACATGACCCAGTCCTTGACAACCCGCCAACTAACAATGTTCTTTCCACTTATTGTCCACTGGACTACTGGGCTTGATGGCCTAGCTACAAAGTCAGTCCATTTACTACTTTCTGTCCTGTTTTACCCCCTTAACATTAGAACAATCTTACAAGTTCAGAGGTCCTTTTGTTTCCTTGGGGTTGCCTGGAAAGAGAGACGTCACGTAGATAGTCCTCTGTATTTACATATCGTTCCCAGCGCCACTCTGCCTGATCCACATCTTTGAGCTCTGTTGGTCCCACACAGCGTTGAATCCGAACTGGTAGGCTCTAATAAACCGTCCGGGACCACTTTTTCCACGGGCTTGTAATGCTGAAGCGACCTCAGGCTGCAGCCACTTTTTAGCCAGGATGAAACGATCCTTACTGGTTTATCCCCTGGAAAATGTCCCAGGTATTACCCGCGGTCTGCCTGACAGCCTGTGTAACTCCAAGACGAGCAAGAATTTCAGCTTTCAGTTTACGGGGAACTGTCTGGCATCCATCTGCTCACTTAAATCAAAGTAGGCTTTCTGTTCTGGGACTCACCACTGAGGAATGGAGCCACGACATCCGCCCCCTGCGTCGGCTGGAAGATTCTCCCTCAATGCCGCTCTTTCAAATATGGTGATGACGCTTCCACATCATCCTCAGGGGTCACTTTGCAGAGAGGCTTGCACTACTCTTTCCTAGCAGAGACACTTTGGGCCTGACTTGGAGGTCTTTCAGACAGCACTTTAATCTGTTCCTCAGATCTCTGTTTATCACCTGCTGTTCTCTGAAGGCCTCATACTGCTGTGCATTTGTCACTTGCTGCTGTGCATTGGCTTGTTGGCAGCTGAATGTTAGTCTGCATCAGCTGTTTATAATGTCCTCCATGTCTGCAGAGTTGGATTTGGCAATAGCAGCAGACTTAACCCACGACATTCAACTTGCTGGATTTTGCCAGCGCAGCTCTCCACATTTGTAACGGGATAGCTCTGGGATCGCCGTCTCCTGGGATAGACGAGCACTTTTTGCACAACGCAGTCACAGTCCACTCCAACAAGTTGGGTGCAACTGGGCCTCAACCAGTTTTATAACTTCAAGCCGGAAAAAGGCAAGAAAAAACAATACAGAAATAAAACCTAGGCGTCTGGCCACTAACTATACAATACAGTAGTTTCCTCACTACAAGAAACTGTACCTACTGTACAGCTTCCCAACCACAGCATACAGCAATTGGCAACTCACATAGGTTTTCCCAGGAGCAGAGAGAGCGCCTCCTCTGTGTATCTTCTGACTTTTTAAAGCAACATCTCGAGCTGCTGGTGAGAGCCCTAATCACCCTCAACACCTGGATTGGCTGAGCAGGGTAGGGACCAAGCCCTACACCTCCAAACTGCAGCACCCAGGTCTTCCAGACCAGGTTTTGGCTCCCTATATGTGTAGACAGAAACCTAGGGGAAACATACCCACCATTCAACATCTTTTTCCCCTTGTCCTGGTCCACATAGTAATATATATGTGTGTGTGTGTTACTGGGGAGCTGTACATATTAATTACTGTGGGGCTGTATATACCACTAGCAAGATTTAATTGAAAAAAATTGTGAAAGCCCCACCTGTTTGTTCCCAGGGCACGCACCACTCTTAATCCAGCCCTGTCTTCTGTGCAGAAAGGAGGTGTATCCAAGCTATGACAGTGATGGCAAAACTTTGGCATGCATGCCAGAAGTGTCAATCACAGCCCCCTGTTTGCTACACACCTATGCTCCTAAGTTGATATGGTTCCTGCACTGGTGCGAGAATGTGTAATCATGGAAAGACCTCAGGGGCAGAGCCAGCTCCAGGTTTAAGTAGGCCCCTGGCGACAGAGCCTCATTGGGCCCCTATTCGATAAACTCATGTCCCGGTTCACACTGCCCCTCCCCCCCAGTAGCCACACTGTCCTCCCTACTCCAGTAGCCACACTGTCCTCCTCCAGTAGCCACACTGTCTCTTCCGCAGTAGCCACAGTGTCCTAACCTTCCTCTCCCCGGTAGCCACAGTGTCCTCATCCCCCCCAGTACCCACAGTGTCCTCATCCAGCCTCCCCCACCTCATATAGGATTGGATACACCAGCTGAGTAAGCAGCAAAAGATAGGCTCAGATGCACCAGCTCAGTAAACAGCATCATATAGGCTTGAATACACCAGATGAGTATATGCAATCATATAGGCTTAGATATACCAGCTAAGTAGGCAGCAACATATAGGCTAAGATATACCAGCACAGTAGACAGTATCATATAGGCTTAGATACACCAGCTAAAGACGGAATCATATAAGTTCATCCAGTCCCCTCCCTGATAGCCACACTGCCCTCATAAGCCCCAGTGTCCCCCCTTCCCCTCTGGCAAAAAAACCCCATTTGCTCACCTTTTTCTCTCTCCCCCGGAGCAGCGCCAGCAGCCGCCTTCTTTCTTGGGCATGCTCTCACTGTACGCGCCTGCTATCAACCTTGGGCCCTGACACTTGCCCGGGTAAGCCGGTTGCTAAAGCTGGGCCTGGTCAGGGGCATCACTCATTTGGCCCACAGAAGCTATTTCTACTGGAACCATGCGCACATTGTTGAACCTGATGAAGAGAGTAGTAGTCTTGAAATGCATTGTTCTAAATTTTAATTCTACTAATAAAATCAATAACCCCTTCATTTTTCAAAACTGCCCTGTGTCAATATAAGATATATTGACAAGTTCCTGGAAAGTGCATTGTCCGACCAGAATGCACCGTGCCGCAATACACTAAGATCATGCGCCCGATATCCTACATGTGTCGCTTTCCCGCCCAGTTCCGAAGTTTACCTTGTTCTTCCTGGTGCATGTAAGTGCTTGATCTTGCAAAACAATTTGAAAGTTAAACCCGCACTCAGTCCGAATCAATCCGATGGCCTCCCCCCCCCCCCATTTCTATTGCATGAAAGCCATCTCAGGCATGGCACAATCTAATCACGTGTGACACAATCCCCAGTTAAATACTGCTACAGCTTGACAAATCCCGAAAATGTCAGAAAATTCGACGAAAGTGCGGCACACTCTGCTTCAAATTAGTTTACAAATTTTGTTGATATGTTTTGTGTTTAGTTATGAAAAAAACTATTCTCTAATTTTAAAGTTTGAAATTCTTTACTTTTCAGGCAGATAGTAATACTGGCCAAATTAATTCATAACTTATATTTCCGAAATGTCTGCACGTTGCCATGTTTTTTTAGGCATTCATCAATTTTTCCTAGAACGTTATGAGGCTTAGAATTTGGGTGCAATTTTTTTATCACCAAAATCTATATCTAGAGGCATCTGCTCAGCTTTCAAATGACTGCAAGGCCTAAATAGTAGTGAAATTCCATAAATTACATTATGAAAACTACACCCCTCAACGTATGAGAAACAGTTTGTTAACCCTTTAGGTTTTTTATAGGGGTTAAATCAAAATGGAATTGCAATTTAGAAATTGTAGTTTATTTTGAACAATACATTCATTTTGATCCAATTACACATTCACAATGGATTAAATGATAACAAGTTCCACAAAGTTTGATGCCCATTTTCTCCTAAAATTGTCTTGTGAAATAATGGGGCACATTTACTAAGGGTCCATCGGATGCATTTCCATCGGGTTTTGCAGGTTTTTTCCCGATTTGCCCTGAATTGCCCCGGGTTTTTGGCCCACGCGATCGGATTCTGGCGCATCGATGCATCGACAACCCAACTGATTCGGACAAACTGCGGAATTTTAAAACCAAATTGTGTCGCAAGATCAGCACTCACATGCAAGAAGGTGAACTCCGGTGGACCTCAGTGGGGGAAGCGACACATGCAGGAAATTGGACGCACGATCTTAGTGAATCGCGGCAGCTCCGAATCCTTGTTGGACATTCCGGATTGGCGGCGTCAACGGGACGGGCAAGTAAATGTGCCCCAACATATTTATCAGGACCTCTGCACCATGCCAGTGTTGCTTATTGCTAGCACTTGTGACTATTTTGCCCTCTCTGCCACCTTCATGCCAGTGGGGCGTGAGGGGGGGGGGGTGCGGGCGGCCAAATTGAAATTGACTTATTCTGCAATGCCTGCACATTTAACCTCAGTGAGAGGAAGGTTTTGTGGTTCATTTATTGCTTCAGTTATGGCTATAAGATTAACCCCCAGAGAACCTTACCCACAGTGAAATGAAGGATTTGTGTTTTTTCCATTGTTTCTTTTAACTGTGTGAGAATAACTGAGTCTGAACACCCAGAGCACCTTTAACGGCAGTGAGTGGAAGGAGTTTGTGGTGTTCCCATTGCTTCTTTTTGGTTGATATAAAGCAGACCTTTGGGAAATGCTAGTTATAAGACTACTTGGGTGAAAAGCAGAAAATTTACAATTTTAAAAATGAATAATTTTTAAGAATTTTTGCCAAATTCCCATTTTTTTCATAACTAAACACAAAAGATATCATCAAAATTTTTCTATTACTTTGAAGTACAATGTGTGACGAGAAAAGAATCTCAGAATCCCCTGGATATGTTAAAGGGGCTATCCCTTTTATATTTGACTGGCTCTGAACATCCAGAGCGCCTTAAAACATATTTATAAATATGTTTTAGTTCCTGTTATTATATTGTTCTATTTTCTGCACTCGACCAATGATATCTTGGGGTCTTCTAAGTTGCCCCTGAGCACTCTTCATACAGGAGTGGTTTATAACACCAGCTCTGTTACACTTAGATAATATGAATTCTGATGTTCACCCATATATATGGGACTAGTCGGTGGACTAAATCTGATTATGTCTCTTCATAAAAGATTAACTACTGGGCTGTACATATAAGGCATGTGTCATTAAAAAGTTAAATATAATAAGAGGACTTCTGAAAATAGAACAGAATAACAAATATTTCACAGAAAGGAAGTTTCAAACTATATAAAGGTTTAGTATCAAGTGTAAAAAGTTGCAGGATTTTATTTTTAAATATAGTAAAATGAAGATAAACATCACAAATGATTCTTACAAAATACCTCCAGTATCACTGTAGTTTTACAAAATATATTATTCTGCTATCTTTTGAAACAAGTGATATTATATAATAAAATGACAAATATTTTACATAATTTTCATGTAGATAGTGGCTCACATTTATTAAAGGAAACCTACCACTTCCGATGGTGGTTATAAGCTGCAAATGCTGTGTACCAGCTCAGGGTGAGCTGGTGCCGCCGCTTATTTTCATTATGTTTTTAACAGATGTAAAGCGTTTAAACGCTTTAGTAATCTTTATATACAAGTAGCTTCACCGCACTGTGGTACATGCTCGGCTTATACATATGCCAAAGAAAATAAAGTCAATACTCACCTTTCCGACGCCCCCCTCAGGTCTTCTCTTCTTTGGTCCAGCAGCGGCAGGTCCATGTGACACTGGTGCACAAGCTGTGACGTCATCCGATGCTGACATCAGCATTCTGCACACTCCAAAGGCAAACTGTGCACTAGTTTCAATAAATGTTGAACAATATTTGTATTTGAATGTTAACTAATGAATTTTGAAAAGTAAACAAAATGTCACATTATACTGTATATAAAAGAACTGGCACTAGTAAGTTATTTGTTGCTCACCTGAGACCTGTGGTATGCCCTGGCATTGCTACACGCATGTGCAGCCAGACAGCGTGGACCCACTGCAGATTGCCGGTAGACACTGAACTGAATACAACACGCTGAGCAGATAACATGCCAGAGAGTAAGTAGATGACTATACATATGTATTGCAGTGGTTGTAATCCATAAGGTACCAGATACACAACCACGGGGGTCCGGAATACTGCATTTTACCACTATATGACTAACAGGTGTTTTAAGAGCACTTTTTTGTGTATGTATCATGCATACTTAAAAGTTTTCAATACAGTGTAACAAACTACAATTGTATACATTAACATCAGAGTATAAACCATACGGATCCATCGGTTTCATTGTTTTATGGTATATCAAAATAAGTATACTGGACAGATATTTATAACACCAATTACGTCCAATATGGATATTATGTGATGGATCAATTATACAACTTCCCTTTTTTATGTATTTTATGTACGAACACACAGGAATAATTTAATGTGTTAATGTCTGCTTACTAGTGCCAGTTCTTTTTATATATATTTCTATACATTTTTGTACCTTAGGGCCGGCTACTCTGTTGCAAAGTAAACACAAGACGTTTAAGGTGGATCTGTGAGTGAGTGCCATCCTCTCTCTTTTTGTAAATTGTCAAATTAGTCTTTGACCTTCACCTCACTCACCTTCAAAACAGCAAGGCCATTTCAGCCACGAGTCATGAAGCAATTACTAATGCTCTTTGATGACTCTCCTTGCTGTGGTTCAGTGGGCCATACAAATTACTACCAGTTGCAGACAGAGTTTTCAGATTCCTAACAACTTGTGTTGTAAAATAAGGATATCTAAGATGATTATGAAACCCATGTGCAAACTGCTGGAGCTTTGTACAATGTGAAGACTGACAAGAAGCTGTGAGAGCTTGGTGGAAGAATATCTGAGGGGTGATGATGAGGTCCTAGACAGAACATGGATCCAAGGCAATGGGACTTCTGATGAAGCGATGGTGGTCACAAAGCACCTAAATAATTGGCGAAAAAGTGGAAGTTTGACCCATGTCAACCACAAGCTCTGGTCTTGATAGGGAACATTTAAAAATTGACGGGTTTTGAAATACTACCATTCAGGCTGGTACGTTATGCTCAGCCGCCAAGGCTTAAAGCGCATGTCGTGTGCACATTTTCTATACTCAGACGGTGTAATAGCACAATAACAGCTTTTCCATATTTATATGGAGTAATAGCCCCGTAACTGCATTTCTATTCTCAAATGGTCTAATAAAGCTGTGACTGCATTTTTAATCTGTAAACTGTATTTCTATATTCAGATGGTGTAATAGCACAATGCCAGTATTTCTAATCTCAAACCATCTAATAAAGCAGTAACTGTATTTCTATTTTCAGATGGTAAAAAAAGTAAACTGCAACTGCATTTTCATATTCAGATGGTGTATATACCATCCAATACCTGCATTTATGATCTCAAACCATCTAATACTGCAGTAATTGTATTTCTATATTCAGATAATGTGGCGCAGTAACTGAAAATCTATATATGCAGAGCTTGCAATAGCGTAGTAACTGAATTTCTATATTCAGATGGTGTTATAGAGTAATATTTGCATTTCTTGTCTCAAACTGTCTCAGCAGTAAAAGCATTATTAATCTCAAACTGTCTAATACTGCATAGAGTATACGATAGCAAACAAATCCAGCTCCAAACGATGTCCACGTAAGAATAAAAACTGTTTACCTTTATTGTGACAACATCTTACAAGGGAACATAGTTGAGGCAGACAGCCTGCAGACACAGAAAAACACTTTAGGGTAGTGAGGGGACCAATAGTCACCTACGCATTTCAGAGAAACATCTCCTTAATCATGGCTGATACATAAAAGCTCAGGGGAAGTTAATATTCACACTTCCTATAATCACATGATTTACCTGTCGATGATGTCATGGATCACGTGAGCATATTGATCTGATTGACAAGCAACACAGAGAAGATAATAAAAACATTGATTAATCAGTTTAAAGTGAACAAAGCAAGTATTATATACATGTTATTGGAGTTAGCAATGTGACAAGCAAAAAAAGAAGTTAATATTGTTAAATCACATCCTACCTATTGTTGAAACCCTCTGGAACTCGGGTTTGTAACGTGAAGATCCATAAGGTTTCTCTGTTGAGAAGTTTCCTTCTGTGACCCCCTCCCCCCCTCTGGTAGGACGTTTCACCTTCTCTATTGCTACAACTGATAGCCCTGAACAGTCACCGTGATGGACGCTTTGAAAATGTCGTCATACCATGGAGACATTTATTGCATCAACCTTGCCGGCATCTGATATATGATGGCTTATTCTAGTTTTTAAAGAGCGGGTGGTCCAAACTACATACTGAAGGTTACACCTATCGCACGTAATCAGGTATATGACATTGCAATTGATGAAATTACGTATTTTGTGTGACCGTCGGGTACGGGCAGAGCAAAAATATTTGCTTGCTGTTTGCAGCATGTACACCTCTTGTGTCCACATTTATAGAACCCTTGTACGTCAAGCCAACTGGCAGATAAGGGATTTTTTTTATATATATAGACTGCATACCCAATGTTGGTGCCCTTCTAGCCACACAATTTCAGGAAGTATGGAAGCCAAATCATTATCCATATAAAGTATTGGGAGATGTTTGTTGACAATACGTGTGATTTAACCGGTGTATTGTGTTTTTTATGTCTGGTATTCCCTTTTTCTATCAATAATTTTTCTCTAGGAATTTTTTCAACTATATTATGCACTCTATTAAGCATCCAATTGGGATATTCTCTTTGTGATAAGTCCTTCTTTTTCTTATTGATTTTGTTTGCTAAAATAGTAGCATCAGTACAGTTATGTTTGACTGCGATAATTTCTTCTACTGGAATGTTTTTAATGACGTGTTTCGAATGACACGAATGGGCATTGAGTGTTGAATCAAGTGCTGTAGGTTTGGAGTATGTTTCAATGGTAACATGTGTGGTGCCTATGAGTGTCATGTCCAAATAATGTACCTCATGCCTCGATAATTAATGGGTGAACTGTAAGTACATATTGTTCTGATTAATGTAATGAGAAAAATTTATGACCTCCGACTCCATTCCCTCCCACACCAGGAGGAGGTCATCTATATAACGACCACCTGATGTGGGAGAGGAAAGGATTGTCGGAAGTAATAAGGAACTGTTCTTCCCATATTGCCATGTAGATATTGGCCAGCGATGGGGAGCATTTTATTAAGTCCTTTTCCACTTTATCTTGGAACACATCCAATGCCGCAGGTCGTGAATGTCCGGTTGGGATCACACCTTGTATTTCCATGTTGTGTTAAATAGCGTTTTCACGTGCAGGTGTGCACGACCAAGCACAATTCACAATACAAAAAAGAAAAAGATATAGTCAGCTCACCTGGACGTAAGAAAACATGCAACATGTCTCTTGGTTATGAAAGATTCACACTCTGCAGCTATCGAACTCACTATCTATTACCATGATATTACTGAGTCTAGACTATCTAGGCTACTAAACACCACACAGGCTGGATTAAACATTAAAACGGAGAGAGTGCACCCATGATGCAAAACTGGTGCAAACTTAGCAGTTGTTAAATAGTGCTGGATATTGGTGGGGGTCAATAACAGACATCAATGGTAGGGGGGAATTATTTGAGTCAAACCTGGACTGAGCATCAAACTTCTAATGAACTTTTTGGTTTGGATTTACTTATCTCCAGTGTTGACATTTGGAATAATTTTGAGGTAGATATAGCCTTTTATTCCCTTACATTTTCTGGAGGTATGATGAAAAAAAATTCATTCTGTCAATGTTTCATTGTTGGTAAGGCCTAAAGGTAAAATGAAGATAGCAAGCCCCAGTAGCCACTTCTCTCAGAAACTAATGGCACACTGAAATTTCTCTTTCTACTGATCAAGATGCCCCCAGATGATCTTATGGCCAAATGGCCATGGTAGTTTTGCACTTCAAGCAGTTATCTCATGGAACTAGATTGCCACTTCCTTTAGAAATACATGCACACATTTAATTTTATACTAAGGGGCGTTTACATAGAACATCTACAACTTATAGTGTAGCCTTGTAAGGAAGGGAGGGAAAGTTAAAGCTTTTGGTGAGGAAGTGGTTCAGATGAAAATAAGATTACATACTTTCGTTTCCTCATTCCCTATAAATATTGACAAAATGAACCTTTTTTGCTTTTTTAGAACTTGACATGCTGCTCTACTCATAGACGTGACTCATCTGCTCTGGTATGTTTCATCTATGTTATAGACTAAATTAGCATTAGCTTGTGGTTCTACAGATGCATTTAACATGGGCCATTTAGGGACAGCTGAGTAAATAGTAAATGTTAGAGTTTTTCAAAAATTCTAGAATATTGATTAAATGAACACAAACTTCAGCCAGCAGGTGTGTATATATATATATATATATATATATATATATATATATATGTGTGTGTGTGTATATATATATATATTATTATGTTTTACCAATCAAAAACGTCTGGTGGCATAAAGTGTCAATGTAATTTGGAATGATAGCTTTCATTGGTTTCATTGGTTTTAATATTTATGGGTGAAACTGTAGCTGTAAATGCTTTGGTGGACCGGTGGTACTGAACTTTCACAATTACTGTTATGAGGGACACTGCAGAGGGTGTTTTTATTAAGGACACTGTGGCGGGGAGATTTATAACCACGCTGCCTGGTACTACACTGTTTTTGTACTACTTATGGAGACTGAGACAAATAAGTCTCAAAAACTAGTACAAGGTGGTGAATTCTCTGTGACTGGCAATGTAACAGAAGCCTTTACTTGTCTCAGTATCTTTGTTCAGAAATTGCCATTTTTGCCAATAATGTCACATTATGTAAGGTCTGGAATTCTTATTTAAAACATTAATTCTTGCCTAAATAAACACATGTGTTTTGTCTTTCAGAATTACAGACTTACAGAAAAAAATAATGAAAATCAACTATTTCATGTTTTCAGCATATTCAAAATCATAAATAAGTTTTTTTCACTGTATTTTCACACCTTTGCAACACCAGGGTATACTGAGAAGACTTCAGAAAAAAATCCCAATATTTGCTTAAAACATGTTAACGTGCAATTTCTCTATAGTGACAAATGGGCAGTCTCCCTCTGTTAATATAAAGAATGTTGGCTCCAGTATTTTATTATCTTTGGCTTTTATCATTGGGGCTCCAGGAAACATATCGGTGATATGGAGCATATGTAAAAAGCTCAAGAATAGGACCGCAACTGTGCTGCTGATTGGAAACCTGGCACTTGCAGACTTTCTCATTCTTTTAACTCTACCTATCTGGGTGTACACAATGGCTGTAAACAAATGGATTTTTGGATGGGTGTTTTGTAAGATTTTGGTGTATATCATATACTCCAGCTTGTATGTCAACCTGTTCCTCATAACTCTTTTGAGTATAGAACGTTTTTTTGCTGTGTTTAGACCATTTGATCTGCAGAGATGGACCAGACAACATGTTTTACAAAAAATTACCATTTTCATTTGGGTTACTTCTGCAATACTCGGTATTCACTCTCTTCCATTTCATAAACCAGATCAAGGTGGAAAGCCTTTCCAATGTGTTCTACATGAATATAACAGTGATACACAGAAGTTAATATTCCTTCTATTGGAGACCTTAGTTGGATTTTTGGTTCCATTTTGCATCATTATCTTCTGTTACAGCTACGTGTGGCGAAAACTAAGAGAAATGAAATTTGCTGGCAAACATAAATCAGACAAAATAATCCTGTTTGTGGTGGGAAGTTATGTCATATGTTGGATACCATACCACATATTTAACATTGTGAATATAATCTCTGTTTTACTGGGTACCTGTAGTCTAGAAGAAGTAGTGGACATTGGAGGTAATATCGCTGGGGCTTTGGTGTTTATAAACAGCAGTTTGAATCCTATTTTTTATTTCTATTTTGCATTTAGAATAAAAAGTCCCACAAGAATTATGAGGCTGAACATGCTTTTTGAGAACTTTGGAAGAATGGAGGCAGACCAGAGACCAAATGATAATAATGAAAACACCACAGCCAGTACAAATATTGATAACAGTACTGTGGTTACAATTAATCCTTGATAACCTCTCTGTAGTGATACTTCCTCTTCATTGAGTTGTAGGCTTGCAGTTAAAATATCACAATGAGCATGTTCACAATTAAGTTGGAGGCTTCTGCAGAGCCTTTACCACATATATTTGCATATTTTAATTAAAATTTCATGTTAACATTGGACAATATCAGACAGACTCAAAAGTCAATGTGGTCCTGGGGTGCAGATGAATTGTGCCATGTAGTAGATCTGGAAGAGTAATAACAATGCTCTACAAACAGAAATATTTAGAAATCTACTATGGAAATATGGAAAATTAATGTTGAAATTTTGCAATATAAAATGTTTTATTTGTTTATTTTCTTTTGGGGATTTTTATCTTACCTCAATCTGAAATGTCACAACCTATCTTCACTTGAGAGCTAGATGGGATTCTAAATGTGACTATATATTACATTATATTGTATTACAGATGCTTATATGGATTCTATGTTTTTGCTCAGTGTTGTGCAAAATGATCTTATATTCTCAGATATGTCTGCTTTCTAGTTTTTGATTATCTTTCCCTTTACTTAGGGTCTGTTTAAATCTTTTTTTCATGTGCAAAAATAAAACAAAATTTTGTAAACTGTCTGCAATGAATGTGATGTCTAAAATAAATCATAAAGGCTCTAAAGACACACAAGCAACTGAAGATGCCTGCTGAAGCATAAATCATTGTGCCTTTTAAATAAACTGAACTACCTTCCTTGCAGCTGTGAACATTGGAACATTTTAGATATAGATCATAAAATTAATACCTGTGGAATTACACTCACCGGCCACTTTATTAGGTACACCATGCTAGTAACGGGTTGGACCCCCTTTTGCCTTCAGAACTGCCTCAATTCTTCGTGGCATAGATTCAACAAGGTGCTGGAAGCATTCCTCAGAGATTTTGGTCCATATAGACATGATGGCATCACACAGTTGCCGCAGATTTGTCGGCTGCACATCCATGATGCAAATCTCCCGTTCCACCACATCCCAAAGATGCTCTATTGGATTGAGATTTGGTGACTGTGGAAGCCATTTGAGTACAGTGAAATCATTGTCATGTTCAAGAAACCAGAGATGATTCCAGCTTTATGACATGGCGCATTATCCTGCTGAAAGTAGCCATCAGATGTTGGGTACATTGTGGTCATAAAGGGATGGACATGGTCAGCAACAATACTCAGTTAGGCTGTGGTGTTGCAACGATGCTCAATTGGTACCAAGGGGCCCAAAGAGTGCCAAGAAAATATTCCCCACACCATGACACCACCACCACCAGCCTGAACCATTGATACAAGGCAGGATGGATCCATGCTTTAATGTTGTTGACGCCAAATTCTGACCCTACCATCCGAATGTCGCAGCAGAAATCGAGACTCATCAGACCAGGCAACGTTTGACCAGTGGAAATCTACTTTGGTCTGATGAGCCCAAATTTGACGTAGAAAAAGTGAAAGAAAGGAAGGGAAGGCCTGGTTCCAACCGCATGGAGGAGGAGGTGTGATTTTAAAGGGGTACTTTGCTGGTGACACTGTTGGAGATTTATTCAAAATTGAAGGTATAGGGGGCATGGCTTACCACTGCATGGCTGCATTCCTCTGAGCTCTTGCTCTCTACACCTATCATTTGGTCCACAAGCGTAAAAAGCCCTGGCTACCTGGACCAAAAAAGACTAGCCATTCATTGGTCCTGGAAAGTCGGTGATGATGGACAGCTTTTTGTCATCATCCCAGGCAGCCTAAGACCATGTGGTGGGCCTGCCCCATTGGTTTCCACCACAGACTTGGCAATCCAGCGCCACAAACCACCAGCACCTGCTGAAAGGTGTTTGTGAGGAGGTGGCTATTCTTATGTTACTGTTTTTCTTCGTATTCTCGCCTATTTACTGAGTTTGTTTTCCCAATTTGAAATTATCTCAGGTGTTAATTTGCAAATGCCCTCTAGACTAAAGGGCGCGCGCGCTTGCTGTTTCAAGGGTGACTATGCAGGCTCTGCTCCACCCTTTCTGATCTGGAAAGCGATTAGTGTCACCAGATCCATAGAAAAAGTATTATTTGTGCCATGTCGTCTTTGTGTTCCCCTCCCCTTCTTACTCCCCCTTTACCCTTGTGTTCCCTGGCAGGTAATGATCTGGGATTCATGGTAATACAGCAGTACACTATGAATCCGCTAACATGACGGGTCTCCTCCTAGAGCTCCTACATGTCTCGGAGTGGTAAGAACTGCCTTAGCTGGTTAAGGATCCCCCACAGATATGATAGTTAAAATCCTAACTATAAACATGAAGAGTCTTAACTCTCCCTGCAAAAGACGGTTAGCCTTAACAGAAATGAGACCCCACGGAGCAGAGATAGTATTTCTGCAAGAAACCCATTTAGATTCCACGGGCTCCCTTGACTTTGCCAAAGGGAAATATTCTAGGGCATATCAAGCAATAGGGGAAAAGAGAAGCTGTGGAGTAGCCATTTTAATAGCTGCTTCTTGCTCATTCCAGACCTCCAAGATTGTCCAAGACCCTAAGGGAAGTTACATTATACTCCATGGCACTCTACAAGGGACCCCCGAACTCTGGACAAATACAAATCCTAAGGCATGTCTTTAACAAATTGACAAGTTTACCTAAAGCATCCGTTCTGATGGGGGAGACTTTAACATACACTCCTTGGCCTATGCTGTCAGACTGATGGTGATTGAAGACCCTCCTTCGCCCCAGTTATGAAAACTGGGACTTTAGAGCACTAATACGACAATTCAGCCTACCTCATCTATGGCACATTGACTACCCCAGAGATCTGGGGTCATCTGGGATGCCCTAGCTCCAGGGATACTACCCTACCTAGTACCATTTCAAGCAACTGTTCCACATTGCGCCAGAAGGGAAAAATAGATGCACAGGTCCAAAAAATGTGCACAATGTCCACAACTCAAACAGATATCCGGGGTCTTTTGGTAAATATGGAGCAGTGCTGGTACCAAAATAAGAGTAGTTTGTACTGATCCTCCTCATATTGGATGCACTGGGAGGTCTTAGCTGCTTTATTCTAAAAAGAACTCCATACTTGGGGGGGCCAAGTTCTGCCTACAAATATACTTTAAAATGAAAGCAATGAAAACACTATCAAAAGTCGCAAAAAATGACACCACCCACAGCTCCGTACACCAAAATACGAAAAAGTTCTTGACACCAGAAGATGGCAAAATAAAAAAAAAACTTTTGTACACAAGGTTTTAATTTTTGTAAATGTATGAAAACATTTTAAAACCTATACAAATTTGGTACCCCTGTAATCGTACCGACCCAAAGAATAAAGTAGACATGTAATTTGTGGTGCACAGTGAAAGCTGTAAATTCTAAGCCCACAAGAAAACGTCGCATTTTCAGTGCATTTGGAATATTTTTCCCACCTACCAGTACACGGCATGGAATATTAAATACTGTCACTATGAAGTGCAATTTGTTACACAGAAAATAAACCGTCACGGAGCTCTTTATGTGGAAAAATAAAAAAGTTATAGATTTTTGATGGAGGTGAGTAAAAAATGGAAGTGAAAAAAATAAAAAGGGCCAGGTTGTCAAGGGGTTAACATCAGCAAGATGCCTTATTGCCACTAAGTGGTGGCAAGGTGCTCCCAAGTGGAGGTTTGACTTAAATAAACTTAAATAAACAAAGTTAGCATGGAGCACTTGACCTCACTTTTTTGACATGTGTTAGTCCACCACTGCCCAGGGGGGAATTTGAATATTACTGGCATGTCCGCTCCACTCGCCTCCCCTACAATACATAGGTCCTAAACCTGCCCCCTCTCACCTATTGTCCTTCACTTATCTTGTTACTGTCTGTTTCCATATTTGTTGAAGGCCTACTCAGTGCACAGGCTTTCTATTATCTGTTACCTTTTCTATGTTCCAATATTGAACGTGATAAACTCATCCTTCCTCCCTAGGAAGTATATAAAATTTGAGGCAATACTTCAATCACTATTAGCACCCTTACACAGACCTTCCTGGAGTACAATGTGCTTTTGTATATGAAAATCTGCCTTTGTACATGAAAAACCTAATAAAAATACAGTTGGAAAAAAAAATTGAAGATACACTGAACCCGCATGGTTACCACAGCATCTTGCAGTGGCATGCTATTTCATCCAGTTTGCATTTATTTGGACCACCACTTATTGTTCAACAGGACAATGACCCCAAACATACCTAGAGGCTGTGTAAGGGCTATTTGACCAAGAAGGATAGAGATGTGGTGCCACACCAGATGACCTGGCCTCCACAGTCACCAGACCTGTGTTGGAGTATAATAGCAACAGCTGCAGCTTAATGCTGGAGGAACTTCCTTGTACGGACAATAGATGGCACTGTCCTATTTTGTAACTGTGCTGTCTATATACACTCTGCTGTTTTATGTTGTGTACTCTCTAGTGTCCTCCATCTTGCTCTCAATGGTTGTAAGTTTCCAATAAACCATCACCTCTTTAGGATCTTTAACAAACTGTCCCATGAAATTATCCTGCAAAAGGTTGATAAAATGAGTAGTTGTGCTTAGGTAGAGGGATGAGAGGAGATTAATTGCTGAATCTGAGTATAGTACAAGGTAGAATTGTAAAGGCTACAAATGCCCTTGTATATGCTCTGCAGTGAGCACAATTTGATGAAGTGTGGAAATAAAAAAGATGGAAATCGCATAGTGGTGAGTAAGTCTGAATGGGAACATATTTCTGAGAATGAAACTTCAGACTCTTCATATCTTTACAGTAGATTTGAAAACACCTTCTGTAAGTAGCTATAAACCCTGTTATTCATTTATTTTATGTGTTTTTATTTCATGGCCATTATAATATACAGCTCTGTTTGCACACATCATAGTATCATAGTATATAAGGCTGGAAAAAGACGCAACCTTAAAAGAATTAAATAAAGTTTTATCCCCATAACCCGTGATATTTTTTCTCTCCAGAAAGGCATCCAGGCCTCTCTTGAGCATGTACAATAGAGTCCACCATAACAACCTCCTGCGGCAGAGAGTTCCATATCTCACTGCCTTACTTAAGTAAAGAACCTTGTCTATGTTGATGGTAGAACCGCCTCTCCTCTAGGCGCAGAAGATGCCCCCTAGTCCTGGTCACAGGCCTAGGTATAAAAAGATCTTTGGAGAGATCCTGAGATACAGTCTGGAACTTACTTCCTCATAGAAGCCAATCAGAATAGTCTGACAGGACCGATCTCTAAACCCATTCTGGTGCTGGGTTGAAAGGTTATGTACAGTGAGATACTCCAGGATAGCATCTCTAACAAACCCCTCAAATAGTTTCCCCATCATAGAAGTTAGACTCACAGGTCTGTAGTTTCCAGGATTGCTTTTTTTAGCCTTTTTTTGTATATTGGTACCACATTTGCTATGCACCAGTCTGTGAAACATTACAGTCCTCAAGAAATCTTCAAATATTAAAAATAATGATCTGTCTATCACAGTACATAGTTTATGCAGAACCGGGGGTGTATGCCATCTGGGCCTGTGGTTTGTCTATCAGTGTGTAAACAGTTGACATTCCAAAGAGAATGAATCATAGTATCATAGTATAGTATATAAGGCTGGAAGGACGCAAGTCCATCAAGTCCACCTTAAGAATTAAATAAATGTTTTATCCCCATAACCTGTGATATTTTTTCTCTCCAGAAAGTCATCCAGGCCTCTCTTGAACATGTAATAGAGTCGGCCATAACAACCTCCTGCGGCAGAGAGTTCCATAGTCTCACTGCTCTTACAGTAAAGAACCTTTGTCTATGGTGATGGTAAAATCGCTCTCCTCTAGGCGCAGAGGATGCCTCCTTGTCCTGGTCACAGACCGGGTATAAAAAGATCTTTGAGAGATCCTTGTACTGTCCGTTCAGGTATTTGTACATTGTAATGAGGTCTCCCCTCAGTCGTCTTTTTTCTAAACTGAATAATCCCAAATTTTGTAATCTGTCATTGAATCATTCCTCATCGTGGATGTTCAGTAGATTGGCCCTTTCCTTCTCTCCTTCCACCACGACCCCCATGTTCATTAGAGGGCCCACATTTGCCTTTTAGTATTATATTATATATATTATATATATATATATATATACATACAGACCAAAGTTATGGACACACTGTCTCATTCAAAGAGTTTTCTGTATTTTCACGTTTATAAAAATTGGACATTCACATGAATTAACACATGAGGAATTATATCATTTTGCTTACATATATACTTTTTGCTTTCATTACTGCTTTGCACACTCTTGGCATCTCTTGATGACCTTCAAGAGGTAGTCAACTGAAATGGTCTTCCAACAGTCTTGAAGGAGTTGCCAGAGATGCTTAGCACTTGTTGCCCCTTTTGCCTTCATTATGCGGTCCATCTCACCCCAAACCATCTCGATTGGGGTTCAGTTGTTGCAGAGTTTTCTGTCTTTCAGCAGCACACAAACATTGTAGGAGAACATACTGTGTTCCTTTTTTTGAGGAATGAACAACAACCATCACATAAATAACACCCCTATGTTGTGTACTCTCTAGTGTCCTCCATCTTGCTCTCAATGGTTGTGTTATTTATGTGATGGTTGTTGTTCATTCCTCAAAAAAAGGAACACAGTATGTTCTCCTACAATGTTTGTGTGCTGCTGAAAGACAGAAAACTCTGCAACAACTTGAACCCCAATCGAGATGGTTTGGGGTGAGCTGGACCGCATAATGAAGGCAAAAGGGGCAACAAGTGCTAAGCATCTCTGGCAACTCCTTCAAGACTGTTGGAAGACCATTTCAGTTGACTACCTCTTGAAGGTCATCAAGAGAATGCCAAGAGTGTGCCAAAGCAGTAATGAAAGCAAAAAGTATATATGTAAGCAAAATGTATATAATTCTCATGTGTTAATTCATTGTGAATGTCCAATTTTTATAAACGTGAAAATACAGAAAACTCTTTGAAGAGACAGTGTGTCCATAACTTTGGTCTGTATTGTATATATATATATATATATATATATATATATATTACTAAAAGGCAAAGTGTGGGCCCTCTAAGAATAACATGGGGGTCGTGGTGGAAGGAGATGAGGAAAGGGCCAATCTACTGAAAATCCACCGATGAGGAATGATTCAATGACAGATTACAAAATTTGGGATTATTCAGTTTAGAAAAAAGACGACTGAGGGGAGGAGACCTCATTACATGTACAAATACCTGAACGGACAGTACAAGGATCTCTCAAAGATCTTTTAACCTCGTCTGTGACCAGGACAAGGAGGCATCATCTGGCCTCGAGAGAGGCGATTTTACCATCACCATAGACAAAGGTTCTTTACTGTAAGAGCAGTGAGACTATGGAACTCTCTGCCGCAGGAGGTTGTTATGGCCGACTCTATGTACATGTTCAAGAGAGGCCTGGATGACTTTCTGGAGAGAAAAAATATCACAGGTTATGGGGATAAAACATTTATTTAATTCTTAAAGGTTGGACTTGATGGACTTGCGTCTCCTTCCAGCCTTATATACTATACTATGATACTATGATTCATTCTCTTTGGAATGTCAACTGTTTAACACACTGAGATAGACAAACCACCAGGCCCAGATGGCATACACCCCCGGGTTCTGCATAAACTATGTACTGTGATAGACAGATCATTATTTTTAATATTTGAAGATTTCTTGAGGACTGGTAATGTTCCACAGGACTGGTGCATAGCAAATGTGGTACCAATATACAAAAAAAGGCTAAAAAAAGCAATCCTGGAAACTACAGACCTGTGAGTCTAACTTCTATGATGGGGAAACTATTTGAGGGGTTTGTTAGAGATGCTATCCTGGAGTATCTCACTGTACATAACCTTTCAACCCAGCACCAGAATGGGTTTATGAGAGATCGGTCCTGTCAGACTATTCTGATTGGCTTCTATGAGGAAGTAAGTTCCAGACTGTATCTCAGGATCTCTCCAAAGATCTTTTTATACCTAGGCCTGTGACCAGGACTAGGGGGCATCTTCTGCGCCTAGAGGAGAGGCGGTTCTACCATCAACATAGACAAAGGTTCTTTACTGTAAGAGCAGTGAGACTATGGAACTCTCTGCCGCAGGAGGTTGTTATGGTGGACTCTATGTACATGCTCAAGAGAGGCCTGGATGCCTTTCTGGAGAGAAAAAATATCACGGGTTATGGGGATAAAACATTTATTTAATTCTTTTAAGGTTGCGTCTTTTTCCAGCCTTATATACTATGATACTATGATGTGTAGCAACAGAGCTGTATATTACAACGAGCAGTTTCGAGTACGCTAATGCTCGAACGAGCATCAAGCTCGGACGAGTATGTTCGCTCATCTCTATTCTTTACTGTAAGAGCAGTGAGACTATGGAACTCTCTGCCGCAGGAGGTTGTTATGGCGGACTCTATGTACATGTTCAAGAGAGGCCTGGATGACTTTCTGGAGAGAAAAAATATCACGGGTTATGGGGATAAAACATTTATTTAATTCTTTAAAGGTTGCGTCTTTTTCCAGCCTTATATACTATGATACTATGATGTGTAGCAACAGAGCTGTATATTATAATGGCCATGAAATAAAAACACATAAAATAAATGGAATAACAGGGTTTATAGCTACTTATCAGAAGGTGTTCAAATCTACTGTAAAGATATGAAGAGTCTGAAGTTCATTCTCAGAAATATGTTCCCATTCAGACTTATCAACACACTATGCGATTTCCATCTTTTTTATTTCCACACTTCATCAAATTGTGCTCACTGCAGAGCATAATACAAGGGCATTTTGTAGCCTTTACAAATTCTACCTTGTACTATACTCAGATTCAGCAATTTAATCTCCTCTCAGTCCCTCTACCTAATGCACAACTACTCATTTTATCAACCTTTTGCAGGATAATTTCATGGGACAGTTTGTTAAAGATCCTAAAAGAGGTGATGGTTTATTGGAACTTGTAATCCCTAACAATGCAGAACTTTCCCAAAATGTCAATGATTGGGAAACCCTCGTGAACAATGATCATAATATACTTATTTTTTCCTAAACTGTAAAAGACAAAATGCAAGCAGTAGAAACAAACATTTTATTTTAGGATGGGCAGTTTTTCCAAGTTTAGGGTTGCACTTTAGAATTATTGTGTGACAGTAGCTGCTCTTTATTAATGTACTTATCTAAAATGGGAAATCTTCAAAACTGTGATTGTATTTCTAAATTTATTTCTATCAAGTATATGCAGACCATGTGGCTTATGACAACAACTGATAAAAAGAGGGTATTAACCCCTTCCCACCGCAGCTCCTTTTTGTTTTTGTGTTTTAATTTTTTACTCCCCACCTTCAAAAATCTATAACTTATTCATTTTTCCATGTACAGAGCTGTGTTATGGCTTATTTTCTGCGTAACAAATTACACTTCAAAATGGAGGTATTTAATATTCCATGCTGTGTACTGGGAAGCGGCAAAAAAATTCCAAATGCAGTGAAATTGGTAAAAAAATGCATTTGTGCTATATTCTTGTGGGTTGGACTTTACGGATTTCACTGAGCGCCCCAAATGACATGTCTACTATTCTTTGGGTCGGGCGATCACGGGGATACCAAATTTGTATAGGTTTTATAATGTTTTCATACATTTACAAAAATATTTCTGGATTTTGCCATCTTTTGGCATTAATAACTTTTTTATTCTTTGTTATACAGAGCTTTGGGAGGTGTCATTATCATTTTTATCATTATTATCATTTTTAGGACTGTACAACCTTTTGATCACTTTTTATAGAATTTGAATTTTTTTTTAAATGGCAAAAATGTGTAATTTTTGACTTTGGGCATGATTTTCTGTTACGGGGTTAAAAGCAGTGAAAAAATGTTTTTATATTTTGATTGGGCATTTTTTTTATTATAATTTTTTTTAAAGTTTTTTTTACATTTTTATTATTTTTCAGACTCCCTAGGATACTTTAACCCCTTAACGACTTGGCCTTTTTTAGTCTTTTCACTTCCATTTTTCACTCCCCACCTTCAAAAATCTATAACTTTTTTATTTTCCACATACAGAGCTCTGTTATGGCTTATTTTCTGCGTAACAAATTGCACTTTGTAGTGACGGTATTTAATATTCCATGGCGCATACTGGGAAGTGGGCAAAAAAATTCCAAATGCAGTGAAAATGGTGAAAAAACGCATACATGACATTGTGGGCTTGGATATTACAGCTTTCCCTGTGCGCCCCAAATGACATGTCTTCTTTATTGTTTGGTTCGGTACGATCACAGGGATACAAATTTGTATAGGTTTTATAATGTTTTCATACATTTACAAAGATTAAAACCTCCTGTACAAACATTTTTTATTTATTTAGCCATCTCCTGGTGCTACTAACTTTTTTATACTTTGTTGTACGCTTCGTGGGTGATGTCATTTTTTTCCGACATTTGATAATATTTTCAATGATATCATTTTTAGAACTGTACGACCTTTTGATCACTTTTTATACATTTTTAAAATATTTTTCGAAATGGCGAAAAAGTGGCGATAGTTTCCGTTACAGGGTTAAACGCAGTGAAAAACCGTTAGTATATTTTGATAGATCAGGCATTTTCGGATCGTCGATACATAATGTGTTTATGATTTTTACTGTTTATTTATATTTATATCAGTTCTAGGGAAAGGGGGGTGATTTGAATTTTTAGGTTTTTTTATTATAATTTTTTTGTCAAAATTGTTTTATTTTTATTTTTACTATTTTTCAGACTCTCTAGGGTACTTTAACCCTAGGTTGTCTGATTGATCCTATCATATACTGCCATACTACAGTATGGCAGTATATGGGGATTTTCCTCCTCATTCATTACAATGTGCTATCAGCACATTGTAATGAAGGGGTTAAAACGAAACATGGCGACGGATCACCGTCACGGGGAGCGACGATACTAGGCAAGATGGCGGTGCCCATGCGCCGCCATCTTTTTGAAGCTGCTGGCAGCTTTGCCAGCAGCAATCGCTGTGATAACACCTGGACAGGTGTTACCAATAAGTCTTTGCTGTAATATGCAGCAAAGACTTACCGGCTATGGAGAGGCCTCTCACCATGCAGCAGGACCCACCGGTCGTGAACCAGTTAAAGGCAGCCCCCTTAACATGAAGCACGAAGAAGCCATGTGGCAGGATAGTAGTCAAACACTGTATCTATTCCAAAATGAACAGACTCCTAACTGTGGACAGTGCTTTTTTAATGTTTCCAAATTCTTCTACAGACATCCATGGGTATAAAGGTCAGGTAGAAAAAAAATTTGACCATCTCTTGCATGCTTAATATTTCAGAGGCTTGTATTCCCTAGTCCAGTAGCATATTTGTGCAGAACATTTCTTTCATCATGTCTGGCACCTTTCTATCTAACTACTTTAGTTTCAGCACCCCTGTGTCCCTCATGTTTGGTGGGAGCTGTCAGGGCTCCTTGCTGGTGTTTTTGCTTATAGCTGCTAATGCTTGGAGAAGGAAACATGAACCGGAATTTGAAGCAGCTGCTGGAGCCTGAGATTCCTCTACATCCTCAGGGTCTTTGGATGTTCTTGGTCTTCTGGTTCTGTCCGCTAATCTTGTTGTAGGGGCCATTGCCTCCTCTAGCTTCAGCCTTCCAGAGATCTGTTTCTTCTGTGGAGACAGATAAGCTTCCCAAGTGGGAAAAGCTACGCAAATTTGTCTGTTCTTTCTTATTCAATAAGACAGGTTGCTTCCTGAAATTCTTCACTTCTCTTAGGTGTTTTGAGTTCCAAGTGAGTACCAGCTCTATATTCTTGAACTGCATAAATCTTTAGTTTAAGATGAAAGTGAGTGTTTTTGGTCCAGCTGTGGACAGTGCTTTACTGAATGAGATTGTCTTAATCAACATCAATATCATACAGACAGCAAACTACATCAAAGAGCTGTTTTGATGTGTTTATACCTCTTCGGCACAGTGTGATTTGACTGGAAGAGAACTTGTAGATGCAGGAAGACAGAGTTCTCCTTATTGAGAGTTTGCACCTAAGGCACATAAAGAGACTTAAAGACCATGCTTGCTCCACGGGGGTTTCTGGGAATTAAATATGCAAGTTTGTTTTTGTGGGTGGAAAAAGGAAAACTTTGTTTCAAACCTACCTTAAAGTCAGCCCCATAATATAAAGCACAATTTTCCAAGAAGCATAGTAAGATGAGGTGGGGTAGAATTCAGATTCCCTACTGTGGAAAGCTCTTCTATACAGGAAGCATTATATATGATGAGTACAGTACAATACAAAGCAGTCGTTTTGTAGTAAATTATATGTGATCAGAGCTCCCTGGATTCAAGAGCCCTAGGGACTTAAAAAAGACCTAAAAGTTAAATAAAAAAACATAAACATGTTAGGTATTCTCACATCCCAAAATATCCCATCTATCAAAATATAGAAGCCCATAACAGGAAATATCGCTCAAATGTCTTCACCTTTTGCTATTTTGCCACACATAAAAATTTAATAAAAAGTGATCAAAATGTTATAAACTCCCCAAAATGGTAGTAATGAAAATGTCAGCTTGCCCTGCAAACAGTCCCACACACCAAAGTATGAAGAAGTTATTGGCCTCAGAATATGGCAAAATGAAGAAATCTGGTATCTCATGATCACACCAACCCAATAAATAAATGAGAGGTGTCATTTGGAATACATATTGAAGTCTTTTATTTCCAGCTCCCCAGGACATTCCAGGGGATATTAAATGCTGACACAAGGAAGAATTTGTTCCAAAACTCTCTAAACAGAAAAATACAATAGTTATGGCCTATCTATCTATCTATCTATCTATCTATCTATCTATCTATCTATCTATATATCTATCTATCTATCATTTCAGCAATCACTCCATTAACAGTGCTCTTATCCAGGAACAAGTGTCCTTTGTATCTAATGGACCATATTGCTACATTTATGAGAAATTATCTTCACACGGGTACATTTTTAATAAAATCCTATTGATGAAATATGTGTATATGGCAGATGAATTAAATTACATGTGAATGTCCATATAGAAATACTCCTTTAAAGGAAATGTGAAAAAATGATACCACATTTTAGGAAGTGGTTGCTATTTCTGTTGTCAGTAGGCATTTATTGGAAAAGCAGTCACATCACAACAAAATATATAAATAAATGCAAATTCTAAAATATAAGATTTCTGGTAAAGTAAGTCAAAAATATTTACCACTTTGTGAATGCTGTTTTTTAATGAAAATTGTTACCCTAAATTACACTGTAGATGTAAACTCATGCATAGCATAGGAATCGCATGGTTTGTCAGTTGTATGTTTCAACCAGAAAATTAAATCACAATCAATTTTATAGGGGTTTTCAAGCTTGTTGTAGAGGTCATCAGTACGGATAATTTGACAATCAGGACCACCACCATTTAGCTTATTGAGGGCTTCTCAGGACACCAAAATTACACACAGAATGAATACAGAAGAACAGATCTGTTCTCTGTGTAGTGGCTGGGTAGGGTAAGTACAGATTAGCTCCTATTAATAAGATAGAAAGATGTCAGACATGCAACAATATAATATTTATGACCTATGCAAAGAAGGGACAGGTATAACAATAAGCTGGAAAACCCCTTAGGACTGTCTAATGTAATACTGCATGCAAAATGAGCCAGGATATGCAATCTGCCAGTGTCTTTTGGAACTTCCTATTTATGATATATTTCAAAATACAGTACAGTGTATGTCTAAAGTGGATATGTGAAAGATTTATACCACATACAAGAAGTGGTTGTTTGGAATTTTTGTAGAAGTTATTGTTGATGTTAGGCAGCAGTTGGAAAAGCTACCAATAAGTTTTGTATGAAAATTATTTAACTATATAACATCAGGAACGTATGTTTTCATCAGGAAAGTAGTACTTTTGACTCAGCTCAAATTACAGTTGAAAAACTCTATAATACAATGCCAAATTTTAAACATTCTTGTATACTTTTTTCTCTTTCTTTACTCTAGTCTACTTGTTTTATTAGGATTTCATCTAAGTATGCACTTTAAGGTTATGTACACCTGATCAGTTCCTTTTTTAACTTGATGTTTAGCTATACCCTTCAGATCATGAGTAAGGACTGAATTTAAAAGATTGAAACACGTAGATCTCTATGGGGTTTGTGCAAGACAATGGGGCACATTTACTCCGCTCGAGTTCCCCAACAGTGCATTGCCGCGATTCACAAAGATTGTGCGCCTGATATACTGCATGTGTTGCTTTCCCGCTCAGGTCCGACGGAGTTCACCTTCTTCTTCCTGGTGCATGTAAGTGTTTCGGCTTGCAAAACAATTTGAAAGTTAAATCCTGCGCTCAGTCTGAATCAGTCGGTTCGTCCGGTGGCACGCCCCCCAATTTGTGTTGCATGGAAGCCAGTACAGCTGCGACAGAAGCCAATCAATCCCAGCACAGACACCTGCAATCCCTTAAAAGGTGTAAAGTCCAACTAAAGTGAGTAGTGCGATCCTTAATTTAATAAGCCCCAATGTCTGCATTTTAATATGTGAAATAAATAATATGTTTCAACAAAACGGATTCCTCTTATATCGAGTGACTTGATTCCAATCTTTACCCTATACAGTCCAATTGATCAATCAATATGGTTGATGTATTAACTACATATATGTACACATATTCAATATTTTGGTTGTTAAAATCACCCCATTTTAACCCCTAGGCACACAGGACTTATAGTAGGTCCTCACGGCTAGGTGCTAAGCGCACGGGGACGTGCTATAAGGTCCTGTTTCTGGCACCGGCTAACAAACGTAGCCGGCACCAGACGCAGAGGTTGTCAGCTGTCTATCACAGCTGACAGCCTGCGCTAACACCCGCGATCGGAGACGGCTCCGATCGCGGGTGTTAACCCCTTACACGCCGCGGTCAAGCATGACTGCGGCGTGTATGGGTGTTTCCGCTATGGATCGGATCCCCAGTGCTGCTTACCGGGTGATCCGATCTACTTCTGGGCAGCCCCGAGGACTGACATGTGCAGCCCCGAGGACTGGCAGTCAGATCCCTTCTGGGTCTGACTGTAAACTGTCTGCGCATGCTCTGCATGCTCAGACAGTTTATACTGCTCTACAATAAAATAGTATTGTAGAGCAGTGTATTGGACTTGAACCAGCGATCAGAGCATCGCTGGTTCAAGTTCAAGTATGTATAAGTAAAAACATGTAAAAACACTTAACACAACACATTAGAATAAATAAAAAATAAATACATAAAAATATAAGCCCCTAAAATGTCACTTTCCCATAAAAACACTTAATAAAGTATAAAAAACACAAAAAAACCCCTGCATATTTGGTTTTGCCATGTCCGTACAATCTGTATAATAAAATAGAATCATTACTGGACCGCACGGTAAATCCGGATAATTTTTAATTAATACCCTATAACAAATGCTCTAAAAAGTGATTTAAAAAATGTTATGCACTCTAAAATAAGCCCCCTAAAGAGAAAAACTCTTCTCGCAAAAAATAAGCCCCTAACCAGATTTGTCAGTGGAAAAGTTCTACTGAATAAAATACACCCCCACATATTTGGTATCCCTGCGTCAGTAACAATCTGCATAATAAAACAGAATCAATATTAGATCCGCAAAGTAAACAAAAAAACAAAACAAAAAGCTCAAAAAAAAAGAATTTTTAATTAATACTCTATAAAAAATGCTCTAAAAAGTGATTTAAAAAATGTTATGCACTCTAAAATAAGACCACTAAAAAGAACAATCCTTTTCGCAAAAAATAAGCCCTTAAGCAGGCGAAAAATAAAAGTTATGCATATGAAATGTGATGCTGAAATTAACAACATTTTTGCCAAATTACTTTTTATTCAGTAAAAATGGGAAAAAATAAAAAAATCTATATAAATGAGGTCTTTTCGTAATTGTGATGACCCATAGAATAAAAAAAATATACTATTTCTATGGTATGATTAACGGACAAAAAAAAACACATAAAAATTTTTCTAAAAATTGATGATTTTCATTTCCTCCACCAACAAAGAGTTAATAAAATCTCACCAATTAGCTATAGATGCCCCAAAATTACGTACCAAAAAGTGCATCTCATGTGGCAAAAGAAATAAGCCCCTGTAGGTCCACATTAAAAAAATGTAAAAATTATAGCCTGTACAATGTGACATAGCAAATCTGATCTGGATGGCACCTCCTTCCCTCCTATGCCCGGCCGTGCACCCATACAGCAGGTTACCAGCACATATAGGGTATCAGTGTACTCGGGAGGAATTGGGTATCAGACTTTGTGGAGCCTTTTTTTCATTTAATCCATTGTAAATGTATAATTTTCCACCCAAAATGAGTGTATTCTGAAAAAATATTACAATTTGTAGACTGCTCCTCCATTTTGTATTTTGATCAATCTATTGCCCTGTGCCATGACGCATGCACATAGTAAACATAGGGTATTGTATATCTTGCATTCACATTTGGCAATTTTGAATGTGCAAGTGCGCAAGCGCATAACCTCTATACTTACGGGAGGACGGCGCCAATTCCTTTTATGTTGATTACATATCTGCATCTGTGCATAATTTGATAGTATCGCGAAAATTAAGAGTGTGAGTCACCACTTCCATACATGCGCAGTTAGATTGGCGGAATTACAATCTGACATGCTCCTAGTTTGATTCACCAGGAGTGCGTTCATGCTGGGGATTGAAGGTAGGTGGTTACCCCTGAACTTAAATAGGTTTGCTCTAGGGATTGAGAGGCACTGACCCCAGAGGAAGTCGCATGGCTGTGATGTTACGCATGGGGTGCCTTCAGCCACAAGTGTGGGATGCTGTTTCTCCCACCTTGCTTACTTTCACTCCAGAATTTGGATTTAGGTCTAGTTTCTATCAGCAAGAATTATAACTGTGGACATCTGCATTCTTTATATTTTTAACAACTAGATTTCTCCCACCATAGATAATCATAGATGTTTATATTTTACATAATGGTCTATATTTATCCACTTGATATATGATAGTGGGATACTAGTATGTTTTGCTTTTGTATATGTACATGTGCACTGGCTTGTCTTCTAGTAATACTATAGATAGTTTTTTGTGTGGATGCTTACAATGTGTTTGATTGAGACATATCTCTACTTGTCAAATTCCTTTTCACTGGAAAAGTGCCCACCTGCTTTCTTTACTCAGGATGTGCTGATGGCAATCTCACAAATCTGTATCTTTGGATGTCAATCTCCTTTTACTATGGGAAAGTCTTCCAACTCTCCAAGGCCAGTTATGTATGGTTCAATAAAGCAGGGCCAGTTATTTAGAGACACTTCACACCTGCAGCAATCCAGGTTCTCTTGTTACTCCCACCAGAGGGATGGGTGACTAAATACACATCCTAAATTGGATATACAGGATAGGAAGGGTTAAACATCTGTTGTCTACCTTCTTGGGGGAAGATACAAAGGAGAGACTTATAAGGGCATGGAGGTTGAGGATAGGGCAGAGAAGGAATCTACCATTGAGACCAGCTAGGAGGATCACCACACAGAAGCCACTATACCTTCCCGAAGTTGGCTGAGTACTTGTATCGCTTCCCATCTCCCTGTTAATCTATCCCCCTGTTAATCGTCTCCTGTTTCTGCCAGGAGTAGAGGGGGAGTAGAGCCCTCCTAGCCCCCCCCCCCTTTCAGAAGTGCATCCGTAGCTATGAAGAAGTTTAGAAGATGTAGAGACAATCTAATCTGTCCTAAGTCAAGCATGAAATGTATTACATGTTTTTTTGTGGTGGCTTAGGTTAGACTTAAGAGACTCATACCACAGTAAAGGACTGTGATTCAGAGAGGAAAGGACCAGAAGCGGATGATGTTTTTTGTGGGCAGAGGATACTGGGTTACAGTGACTTCCAGGAAGGTGGCTCTGTGGAAAAGTGATGTCTTGGTACCTAAATTAAAATTATAGTTCATTGCATCCTGAATCATTATCAGGGATAAATAGGGTTGATAGGGTTGAATAGGCAAATACAGTTGAGCAGGTGTGGTTTGTCCCTTGCCTACAGACCTTTGCCGATACTCGAAGGATAGTGTAAAGGGAAGTGTCTGTTCATGTACATAGGTATTTGCGGCTATGTGTATATATATGTGTGTATATATGTGTCCCGCTGTCACAATCCTTTCTCCTGGGAAAGTTCCCACCTGCTTCCTTTACTCAGGATGTGCTGATGTCAATCTCACAAATCTTTATCTTTGGGCGACAGGATGTCAACCTATTTTTACTATGGGAAAGTCTTCAAACTCCCCAGAGCCAGTTTTTTTATGGTTCAATAAAGCAGGGCCAGTTATTTAGAGACACTTCACACCTCCAGGAATCCAGGTTCCTTCCCTGTTAATCCCTTCCCTTTTAACCCCTTACCGACATGTGAAGTAATAGTACGTGGAAAATGATAAAATTGTAAACGTCATCAAAATCCGCAAAAAAACGGCACCACCCACAGCTCCATACACCAAAGTATGAAAAAGTTATTAGCGCCAGAAGATGGCAAAATCCCCCAAAAAAATTTTGTAAAGGAGGTTTTAATTTTTTTAAATGTATGAAAACATTATAAAACCTATACAAATTTGGTATCCCCGTGATTGTGTCGACCCAAAGAATAAAGTAGACATGTAATTTGGGGCATACAGTGAAATATGTAATTGGATGTTTTAGATGCTATCTAGCCTCATTCAGTCACTCTGTCATGGCCATGCTGTTGCCCATAATTTTGGCATAATGGTGCGATTAAGCAGCCTCAGAGGCATCCATGCATGCTGCCCCTGCTGTTTCCTGTCCATTTCCGTGGTGTTTCCATCCTTTTCTGAGGTTCCCAGGTGTTTGGCCAAGCTTCCCTGTGCAGAGCCTTGGTCCCCTTGAAAAATGCTCGAGTCTCCCATTGACTTCAATGGGGCTCGTTACTCGAAACGAGCACTCGAGCATCGGGAAAAGTTCGTCTCGAATAACGAGTACCCGAGCATTTTAGTGCTCGCTCATCTCTAGCTGTGATGTCACGCATGGGGTGCCTTCAGCCACAAGTGTGGGATGCTGTTTCTCCCACCTTGCTTACTTTCACTCCAGAATTTGGATTTAGGTCTAGTTTCTATCAGCAAGAATTATAACTGTGGACATCTGCATTCTTTATATTTTTAACAACTAGATTTCTCCCACCATAGATAATCATAGATGTTTATCTATATTTATCCACTTGATATATGATAGTGGGATACTAGTATGTTTTTCTTTTGTATATGTACATGTGCACTGGCTTGTCTTCTAGTAATACTATAGATAGTTTTTTGTGTGGATGCTTACAATGTGTTTGATTGAGACATATCTCTACTTGTTTTACATTTATTCACTTGAGTAGCGAATCACTGAGATTTTGGCCCTCAATTTAAATAAAGCATCTTGAATAAACATCTTGTCTTGAGGAAAGACCAGGTGTGGTTTGTCCCTTGCCTACAGACCTTTGCCAATACTCGATGGATAGTGTAAAGGGAAGTGTCTGTTCATGTACATAGGTATTTGTGTGTGTGTATATATATATATATATATATATATATATATACACATCCCTCTGTCAAATTCCTTTTCACTGGAAAAGTGCCCACCTGCTTTCTTTACTCAGGATGTGCTAATGGCAATCTCACAAATCTTTATCTTTGAGCGACAGGATGTCAACCTATTTTTACTATGGGAAAGTCTTCCAACTCCCCAGAGCCAGTTATTTATGGTTCAATAAAGCAGGGCCAGTTATTTAGAGACACTTCACACCTCCAGGAATCCAGGTTCCTTCCCTGTTAATCCCTTCCCTTTTAACCCCTTACCGACATGTGACGTAATAGTACGTGGAAAATGATAAAATTGTAAACGTAATCAAAATCCGCAAAAAAACGGCACACCCACAGCTCCAGTATGAAAAAGTATGAAAAAGTTATTAGCGCCAGAAGATGGCAAAATCCCCCCAAAAAATTTTGTAAAGGAGGTTTTAATTTTTTAAATGTATGAAAACATTATAAAACCTATACAAATTTGGTATCCCCGTAATCGTACCGACCCAAAGAATAAAGTAGACATGTCATTTGGGGCGCACAGTGAAATCCGTAAAATCCAAGCCCACAAGAATACAGCACAAATGCCTTTTTTTTTATCAGTTTCACTGCATTTGGAAATTTTTTTCCCGCTTCCCAGTACACGGCATGGAATATTAAATACCAAAAGTTTGAAGTGTAATTTGTTACGCAGAAAATAAGCCATCATCCAGCTCTGTACATGGAAAAATAAAAAGTTACAGATTTTTGAATGTGGGGAGTGAAAAATGAAAACGCAAAAACAAAAAAGGGCTGCGGCGGGAAGGGGTTAATCTGTTCCCCTGTTAATTTCCCTCTTCCCTGTTTCGATCCATTCTCTGTAATAATAGGGATAGTTGGGTGTTAGGATTATTACCGTATTTTCTGGACTATAAGACACACTTTTTAGCAAGAAAAAATCTTGCTAAAAAGTGGCTGCGTCTTATAGTCCGGAGGTCAGGAGGATCCAGCACTGCCAGACCCTCCTGACCGCTGTAATGGAGATCGGGTGATGCCCAATACAGCTGCACCCGATCTCCCAGAGAGGAGAGGCTCCGTACTACTCTTACCTCTCCCCGATGTTCTACAAGTCCAGGACCTGCGGTGATGTCAGAATCATGTGACTGATCACATGATTCTTACATCACCACAGGTCTCATACTGCCATGCCGTCCTGGGACAGGGTAAGAAGAAGGGAAATGGGGGAAGTATGTGTGTGTATGTATATGTGTGTGTGGTTCTGTGTGAGTGTGTATAGGTGATGCAAAGTTGAGTGTGTATAGGTGAGCTGAGTGTGTATGTGGATGGATGATGCAGTGTTGAATGTGGATGGATGATGCACAGTTGAATGTGTATGTGGATGGATGATGCACAGTTGAATGTGTATGTGGATGGATGATGCAGTGTTGAATGTGTGTGTGGATGGATGATGCAGAGTTGAATGTCTATGTGGATGGATGATGCAGTGTTGAATGTGTATGTGGATGGATGATGCAGAGTTGAGTGTGTAAATGTATGTCTGTGTGTGCTGTGCTTTAGTGCGACCAACAGGGATATTTTAATTAAAAATATATTTTTCCTTTTTTTGGAAGCCTATATCTGGGGTGCGTCCTATAGTATGAAGCGTCTTATAGTCCGAAAATTACGGTGTATGTGTGTGTTTGTGTTTGTATGTTATGTTGTCGGGTGGTTTTGTGAGTACTGTGTTTTAACATTGTATACTTTTAGTGTGGTAATAAATATTTTTAGTATTAAACCTGAGTGTGGTAAATGATATTGTACAATACAAGGCAATTAGAAACAGAAGATGGTAAACAGTATGATAAGGAAGCTAGTGATAATAATTCTTATACCGCATAATAATTGATACCAATACAGTGCCCTTTTACAGGTAGCACATCTGCTTCACTTGTGCCACCAGAGACAACTGCCTGACATGCCACTCTCTTTGGGAATTTATAAGGCTTTTTACTTCATTATCAAGCTGTTCAGGTGGAACAGATAACTGTACTCCACTTCAAGAAAGACCAACCAGCCCACTCTCCTTGGAAGCGTTGGCTATAGAAACAGCCCAATTGGATGCTGTCTTTTGGACCCTGCCTTGCCCCATCTTCTCAATAACCAGCTCTATTACTAAGCACTTCCTGAGGCTGTGGAACTTCCTCGGGTTTTCTGTGGAACTCATCTCGCCACACCTCTCTCTCCTTCCCCTGTTACATACTGCATTGTTTTCTACTGGGCTGAATTACACAGAATATACCATCTGCACTCTTTTGGGGGCATGTCCACCTTTGCACTTCTAAAGACTCAATTAAGTTTGCCTTCTTCTGTATACTACTGCTATCTCCATCTTAGTCATGTTATCTGCTCCTTTTTGTGGAGCACTATGTATTCTTGTACCCTCACATCCTCCAAGGTATTCAGTTTTAAATGCCATGGGTCTTATTTAGCAGATTAAAGCTGTGTAAAGTATGAAGCTGTTCTACATTAATAAATGAAAAGTGGATTTGAGGGTGCAGATAAAAATAATGTAAAGAAACCAAAGGAATAGCTTGGGTTATCAGTCTTCTCAAGTGTGTTGAGTTTCAGGTATTTTTAAGCAAATCAAACTTTCTTGGCAGGCAGTTGGGTCCATATTAGGTCCATTGAACTATTCTAGTTAGTATAAAAAATTGTTAATGGGAACCTGTCACCACATTTTTCACAAATACAGCTAGTAGTAGGTCCCTATAGAGCCCTAGTAGCTATCTGACACCCTTCTTTTAGCTAAAAATTGTTTCCCTCAGATCCCCATAAAATCAGAGTTATAAACTTGCCTGGTGTCTAAGGATCTATAAAGTGAGTCGAGGGGCGTGGCTTTATGTCATGTGACCAGGGTTTAGTAATTAGCAAACTGTACCCCATGCAAATATCTGACCACATAAAAAAATCACAGCATCCCTGCATGCCCTTTTTTTTCTTTCCATGCAGGTGCTGTGATTTCTTGTGATATGATTTTCTCTGGTTTCATGAGATATATGCCTGCTGTACACTTTACTAATGTTCAGAGGCTAAGGGACCTGCAATGATGTCACCCTGGTCACATGACATTACTGCTACATGAAGAGAAAGCATGGGGATGAGCTGCTGGATTTAGCCCAGAGTAGGCCGTGCCCACCTTGACTTTCTATAGATATCCCTGGATACCAGGTAAAATTATAAAGTTGAATATTTGAGAATCTGAGGGGAACAATTTTTAGCTAAAAGAAGGGAGTCATTTAGTTACTATGGCTCTATGGGAACCTGCCACTAGCTGGATTTGTGAAAAATGTAGTGACACGTTCCCTTTAAAATAATAAATAGCATGTATACAAAGTTTCTCATCTACTATATACAGTATATTTAAGAATAATGTAAATCACATGATGGGGATTTGTGCTAGAAACCGTCAATCTGTTATCCAGATTATATTACAGTAAAAATTAACTATGAACATGACGTTCAAATTGCCTGTACGGATCCATGAAAGTGAAAAGGAGCCATCCTGTAATGTCCACTCCTGGCTTGACTGATGTCCCTTAGGTCAGGTACAGCATCACAAATCAATGGGCGGGTTTCAGTTACTGAAGGTAGCTAATAATAATGAATAGTACTAGTTCTGTGGGACCTTATCCAAGTCTAGGAAAGGACTGGTCGGTGTTACTCTTCTCTCAATCCACGATCCCTCATAAGTAATTTTAATATACTGGCATACTTTCAGTTATTTTCTTGCATGATGTTGAGTCTCTCGGAAAGTATAGATGTAGTACAATATAGTTAAAGTATAGTAAAGTGCTATTGTCAAGGACATCTATTGGGAGAAATACATTTCATTGTTTTATTAAAATGTAACAAACAACAATCTAATTTTATAAACTGGATAAAATAATAGTAATGTTTATTTCTATAGCGCCATCAAAATTCCGCAGAGCTTCACAATTCATAGGGGACATATATAAATGTAATACTACATAGTACAAACAGTCATATGGAACAAGAGAAATAGTACAACTAATGTTCAAGGACTTCGTAGAAATTGTGAATGACTAATATGTCCTTTATCAATGAGATACTCTGCCATGACCAAAGACATAAGTGGGCGGATTACAACCTACCTAACACATTTCTTGACCATTCAAGGACACACAGTAAGTCTACTGTTTCTTTAATGCATGATTTGATGAATGAGTTGTGTAACCTATTCATGTAGATTTTGCTGTTGTCCTCATACATACAATGATGCATACATTTATGAATCCTGCTATATAATAGCCCAGATTTATCAAAAGTGAGGAAGTGAGGTATGCAAAATTATTGAATACTTGCAAACAGCCTTCAATTATCTGTCACACCCTGCACTGGTCTGGAAGTGTGCACCTTTTTATTTTTGGTGCACCTTTAACTGCAGCTTGCGACAGATTTTTGTCAAGTCGCTGTATTAAATGTGTTGCAATTAAGCACCAACACAACTTTTGGTGCACATTTTGCTGGACACAGTGCAGGCACTATGCAGAACTAGTGCAGACACTTTGAATTGGCTTGCACATGTAATTATATGAAATGTGAGACAGAAAACTGATGCAGACAGTTTAATATATCTGGGCTACTTTCTTGAATTTATTGACTAAGAACTTTCGGTGCACCTTATTTTAATTCTTGTCGGACACAGTGCAGCTGCAAAACAAAACTGTGGGGAGACCATCTGACCATATGTGATCTAAGGAGGAGAGTAGGGGCATACTTGGGAGATATTACCCCTTGCCCGCCACGTTAATATGGTCCATAATGGTGACATCACCAATTTCATGGAATTGAGGCAGTCTCTCGACCAGTGAGAGGAGGCAACTGGGACAAAATTATCTTACAACTTGAAACACAATGGATATTTGTGTTGGATACAGTTGCCCCTAAAGGCCTTAATGAAACCTTGAGCTATGCATTCTACCTGTAAAATTGTACATATCCCACCTTTAACAACTTAAGGGTTGTGATATAGTTTTAGCCTGCTGTTAAACTATAAGACTGTCTCAGTCTACTGTGTATATTTAGTTCTTTTAGTTATCAATTCAGTTAATCACTTCCTAGGGATTAGTGTACAATATGTGCGTCTGTTCTATTATTCATTAACGTTTCCCCCTCTCTAAGCAGTGAAATTTATTTTTGTACAATATTACCCATAAAACCAGAAGCATCTGACTGCCTTAGATGCCTCCTGTGGATCCTCTACCAAAAATAAACTTTTTCTTGTGGATACCTAGATTAGCATGCTCAATTGCAATCGGAGAATGCTATTACGTTAAGGGGGTTGCGTGCTCCCTCCCTCTGTCCACGCAATTATACTTACCCTATAGCAAATGTGGGGCGGACAGAGGATGGAGATCGGGAAGTGACATGGCTAATGTGGAAGGGACACATCATGCATGTTGGGTCACAGCTTCCTCCCACCCCATGACTCTTCTCCTCCGTTGGATGGCTGCTCCCATCCCACCATATGATGGGGACGCGACTAAACCACTAAGATCGTAGTAGGTGGGATATGGGAGCAGTCACGATGGCTTATATTTGGCGCATGCGCAGTTGATCCAGCACCCACACCGACTTGTAACCTAGTGACCAGGTTTACAGATGGAGTAGTAGATGAGCCACTGTCTACTACATGTATTTGCCAGGCTCTGGTTCATATATCTCGAGCCAGCACTGAGCATTTATTTACGAAAACGTTGTTTGCATTCCCCTGATGAGTGCAGAGATCCATGCATGAAACACATAGGAAAAGGAATAGCTTTTTTATCCCCTAGTCTTAGGTTTCAATAGTCACAAGTAGGGAGAGAAATGGGACCACCCTTGTAAGGGCTGGAAGCAATAAAATGGGGGTCAGGGATAAATGCATTGTAGGGCTATTTAGGACTATTCCTAACCTGGACCCTCCGTTACCAGAAATCCCCCCAGAAACGGTGAGATCAAACTTGTTTTCTATGTTCATGCTCATCATTATTATTCTCTATCCCGATATGAGACTAAAGATGTATATTTAAAAAGATTAATGCATCCATCTATGTATGATATGTGCATCACTAGGTTTTTTGTGATAACTTGTGTTACAATTTTATATTGGTGAATTTGGTTTTATTGATCGATTAAAAGTTAAGTTTTTGGGCATTTGTATAAGACACAAAAGGAGATGTGTATAAATGACATAAATTAAACTTTATTAGTAAATCATGTTAAAACATACTTAAAAACCCAAAAGACAAGTTGGGTGTACATCACATACGAACTCCCCAGTCCCGCCACATGAATAAATCACAGATGAACCACAGTATACAATAGATGTAAATAATAGGCTTAAAAAAGCAATGTAAACATATATTTAGGACCGAGACAAAAGAGGTAAACAAATCACTCATGTAAATGGTAAATACTATAATAAATATATGGTCCAAAGTGGATAATCTGTGGAAATATACAAATATAAAAAATTATATTACCAGCTAGGTCGTTGCGGTCTGGGGAGGAGAGAGCGCCCCACGCGTATCGCCCGGCTCGCGGGCTTCGTCAGGGGATTTAAGTTTGGGCATTTGCTATTAGATACTGTGACTCTGAATGCCATGGTCAGTGGCTAGTTTTGCTTTTATTGTGAAGCTATTTTGATTAGCATTTGTGCTAATTTGACACTTTATTGTTGGAAGCACTCTGCTGGACACTTTATTAATTGATGCACTCTGCTGGACACTTTAATGGGGCACTCTGCTGGACACTTTAAGGGGGCACTCTGCTGGACACTTTATTAAAGGGGGCACTCTGCTGGACACTTTATAAAGGGGGCACTCTGGCTGAGCACTTTATTAAAGGGGGCACTCTGCTGGACACTTTATTAAAGGGGGCACTCTGCTGGACACTTTATTAAAGGGGGCACTCTGCTGGACACTTTATTAAAGGGGGCACTCTGCTGGACACTTTATTAAAGGGGGCACTCTGATATTTTTTTATTGGAGCGGCTGCTGTAGACATTTTATTAATTGGGGTTGCAGCTTTGGACATTTCATTCATGAGGGGAGACTACTGGACATTTTTATTGGAGGAGGCGATTACTGGTCATTTTATTAGAAAGTAGCAGCTGCATTTTCTACCCTAGGCTTACACTCAAGTCAATACGTTTCCCCGGTTTTTTTGTGGTAAAATTAGATACCTCGGCTTACACTCGGGTTGGCTTATACTCAAGTATATACAGTAGTCCATTATAAAAGTATACTAAGCCTCCAGGGATGCACCTAAAATTGATAGTTTAAGGAATTGTTTGCCATTATATGATGCTGCCACAGTGTAGAGACGTTCTACTCCACAACCCCAGTATTTAGTTCTGTTGGTTTCATATGGAGGGTTAATCATTACTGGTCAACCATGATATTTTACTTTCTGGATAACTAGAAAGGACTGGGTCTCATACCAAACTGTCAGCTGCTTCACACACACACCCCACACACACACATTGGGGCAGATTTACTTACCCGGTCCGTTCGCGATCCAGCGGCGCGTTCTCTGCACTGGATTCAGGTCCGGCCGGGATTCATCAAAGCAGTTCCTCCGACGTCCACCAGGTGGCGCTGCTGCGCTGAAGTCCGCTGGAATGCCTCGAAATACACCGGCCTATCCAGGATGAAGGTGAGTGAAATTTTCGCGACACAATTATTTTTTTAAATGCGGCGGTTTTTCCGAATACGTCGGATTTTCGTTCAGCCACGCCCCCCTGATTTCCGTCGCGTGCATACCGGCGCCAAAAACCCAGAGCAATTCAGGTACAATCGGCGCAAATCGGAAATATTCAGGTAACACGTCGGGAAAACGCGAATCGGGCCCTTAGTAAATGACCCCCATTGGGTTAGATTTATATATTTTCTTTCTAGTTTTCCTGTAAGTTCCTTTTTGTATAGTTTCTTAGGCTATGTTCACACTACCATTCAGATTTCTAGACCACATTGACTCCTTCAGTTTCGAAAGACTGGTCAAAGAAATTGATATGGGGTCGCAAACATGTAAGAATGAAGATTAAACACAGTGTAATCAGAGGGGTTTGGCTATCTTTATTTACAATTTTATTTTTCTGGAAAATAGAAAGCATCAACTTTTAGTGCAGCAAGTAGGGAATTGTAAGTTAATCTTTGAAGCACTTGAATCAGTCGGGAAATCCGGTTGAGGTGGTATAATACACATTTGAAAGAATTTAGTCAATTTGGAAACGGATAGGATAAGGGATTACTAGGGTGATACATCTTTTTCAAAATTAGCAGATTTTTACCTTTGAGGGTTAAAAAAGGTTTTTGGATATTAATCTGGATTGTTTTTCTATTATGCTTCTATGAAAACACATGAAAATGGGTAGGAAAATACACTATTTCTAAAATCTATAAGATAATGATGAAAGAGCAATACAGGTAGTTTCGCAGGTTTGTTCTTAAGTTGAATTTGTCAGGACCCCAGCCCAATTTTGGTCTCTGTGACAATTGGATTTTAAAAATGTAGGGGTTGTCATAAGAACCAGGATTAACAATAAAGTTTCATTGCAGACACCTTTGATAACTGTTATAGCTGTTTAGTGTAGCCTAGGGCTAAAGTACAGTGAATTACCAACATCCAGAGGTCCGTTTGTAACTAGGAGTCATCTGTTGACCCTTAGTTACAGGTCAGGTGTTCTTAAGTAGGGGGCCGTCTGTATAAGAATATTACATTTAATTCCCAGTACATTGGGAACAAGAAGTGGGATAGAAGTTTGGGAAAGGATATACGGTAAAAATAGTTTGGTGTCACTTAATATGAATCATATATTTGTATCTGTGTGTATATGTGGATATTTATGCATGCATGTGTGCATATTTGTATACATTTTTTTGTACACATTTTTATTTGGATATATTGATCAGTGTTTGTGGCAATATAGGTGGCTAGCACGGTGGCTGAACGGTTAGCACTACAGCCTTGCAATGCTGGGGTCCTGAGTTCAAATCCTGGGTCCAAGTCCCATCCAGGTCAACATCTGCATAGAGCTTGTATGTTCTCTCCATGTTTTTGTGAGCTTCCTCCCACACTCCAAAACATGCTGGAAGGTTGATTGGATTGTGAGCCCCATAGGGACAGGGACTGATTTGGCAAGCTCTGTGAAGTGCTGTGTAATCTGTGAGCATTACAGGCGGTCCCCTACTTAAGAACACCCGATTTACAGAAAACCCTAGTTAAAGATGGACCCCTCTGCCCACTGTGACCTCTGGTGAAGCTCTCTGGATGCTGTACTATAGTCCCAGACTGCAATGATCAGCTGTAAGGTGTCTGTAATGAAGCTTTATTGATAATCTTTGGTCCAATTACAGCAAAAAATTTTGAAACCCCAGTTGTCACTGGGGAAAGAAAATTTTTGTCTGGATCTACAATTATAAAATATACAGTTCCGACATACATTAACATTCAACTTAAGAACAAACCTATGGAACCTATCTTGTATGTAACCTGTGGACTGCCTGTATATAAATAAATAATTATTATTATGTTTGTGTATATATGATCCTGTAATTCTATTGAGTATCTCAGATTTTATGAGATGTTATTTTTTATATGTGTAAGGCCCAGTTCTCATCTCCATCTTGTCTCTCAGCCCTACTGTTCCATTGTTTAGAACAGTGGAAATATAGTTACAAGTCATTTTCACTGTTATAATTAACTAAAACATGACAGAAGTAGGCTTGTGTACATGTATCCCGATGGGAAATAGAACAATACATTGCATTTCATTACTGTCACCTTTCATTTATATTTTATGTTATGCCCTTCCATGATTTAAATTTACCAAAATACCGTTCCACCCATGTCTTTTTATACTTTATAAATAACAGAGGACACAAATAAATAAATAAATAAATAAATAACACAGGAATTACAAAGATGCTCCACATGTGTAACACTATGAGGAATAGAATAGAACTTTATTGATCCACTGGTGTTTATTGTTCCCATTGTATGCTGTTACCAATAGCATTTGTTGAAATGGCAATGCAGATTCGATTAGCCAGAGCCACAACTACTGGCATTTGCATTGCATTTGTAAACTCAATACAAATTCGACATGCAACTCTAGGGTGAATTCTGCAACAAATTTAAAGCTGAGATGTGTATGATAATGATCTGTAACAGGTTTTGTATTGTGAATTTCTGTAGCAGCAGAGGTGTGTATTGTGTATTTCTGTTGAAGGTTCTTAAGTAGCCTAGGGGTGTATTCTAATGTTCTGCACTAGCAGAGCTACATCAAAACAACAGGAGAATCAGGAAGGGAGAGAGAAGGGAGGTGAAGGTATCAAACCTATATACCAAGTAAGCGGTCAAGATCCAGTGGTACGTAATAGTGTGTGGTGTTGACCGGTTCATGGTAAGGTACACAACAAGAAGGCTTCTCTCTAATACAATAGTATTTCCATAACGTCCCACATGAACGGCCCACTAGGAGGATGACTCTTGACCTCTGTAGGGACAGAGCAGAGAGGTTAAAAGCCTCCCCCACATCCTCCCGCCAGTGTCTCCTCCTGTCCCTACAGGGGTCAGGTCAAGAGAGGGTCTCCTCTCCTCCTAAGGGGGGGGGGGGACGTTTTGAAAAAAAAAAAAAAAAACGGAGAAAGAGATCTCCATACTCACCAAGCCTTACCTGGGGTTACCCGACTGCGGTCTCAAGTTCCCTCCGGACAGATCCTCGGTTAGCCCGGCGGCTGGCGGGCTCTCCCTGAGTTATCTTCGTTCCGGCTGGGCGTCCTCTCCGGGGGTCTGGTCACCAGACTCTCGCGCGGACTCAGGAAACTACGTTTCCCAGAATTTCCCCCTGTCGATGACGATGTCCGGTCGCGACCGGAAGTGACCGCGACCGCGCGGGTACGCAGTAGGAGCCACCGACAGGGGGATGGCTCCCCATGCATGTATTTAAAATCCTCAAATAGCGGTAGTCAGTTGGTCTGAGTTCTATGGACTCGTTTTCTCTTGGGCCGGCCGTCCAGACATCAATATGGCTGAGAGGCGACTGGGCCTTACTCCACCCCTCCGGTGCACGGAGTGGTGCTGTATGGCAACATATACCACTGTTTTTTGTGTGAGCTCCAAGTCATTGCTCCTTGCTTCCTTCCCTTGAGCAAGTTCTAAGGGAAAGGCAAGGAAGAGAAATCAGGAAGGAAAAGAGTAGAGAAAAACCTGAAAAAAAGCAGGATTTCTGTTAAAAAATGCAGTATGTGCTCCGTACACTACTAGGGCTATAAGAAACCGATCTGCAGACTCTGCATAGAAGAATTCATGCGGAGGAGGACAAACGGTTTTTATGGACGAGCTTAAGAATCCTTTATAGACGAGAAGGTGGTTTCTTCAGTGGCGGCGGCTACGCAGGAGCCCCCCCCCAACGTAAAAAGCTCGGATAGTATCGGCTTCCTCCCTAGAGAAGAAGAGGGTGTATTCGACCTCTCCCTCCTGCTCTCTGGCGGGAGACCAGGATCATCAGGATACGGCAAGCAACATGTTCCCGCTACTTAGTTCCAACATGGAGGATCTGGACGATCTTCTGAAGCTATGAGAAGATAATGAACCTCGAGGACGAGGAACCCCTCCCCTTTTCTCGGAATGAAACTTTTGGGGGACCAAAGCCAGGGAAACAGCGTTGGTCTTTCCCTCAATGATACCCTAGGGTCTATAGTCAGGAATGGAGAGACCCTGAGAGGAAAATCGCGGTCTCTAAGAATTCAGGAAACGCTTAGTCTTCGACCTGAAGTAGTCAAGTGATTGGGACTCGTTCCCCAAAGTTTGATGAAGGTTGCCAAGGTCGCTAGAAGACTGACCTGCCCTGTGTGAAGGATCGGGCTCAGTTAGAACCACATGGACAGGAATCAGAAGCCCTTTTAAAGAAAGCGTGGGAACTTCCATGCAAGCCTAACAATCGAACTTAGGAGCCACTTCGGTAGCCAAGAACACTATATTTCTGGCTGGGGAATTAGAGTCCCATATCCGGGAGGGTACTCCCAGAGAAGACTTACTGGAAAGCATACCATTGTTAAATCTGCTACTGCCTTCCTTGCTGACGCATCTGCCGAAGGAATAAGGTTTTTCTGCAAAAGAAGGAGCTCTTACCATGCCACCAGGAGGGCCTTATGGCTGAAAACGTGGAGCGGGGACATCCGCTCTAAATCCAATTGTGCAGCATTCCTTTCTCCGGAGACTTTGTGTTCGGACCCGAATTGGACGCTAACTCGAAAAGGCGTCCGACAGAAAAATGGGGATTTCCAGAGTCCAAAACATTACCCAAGAAATCTTCCTTTCGTCCTTTTAGGAACACCGAAGACTACCGTGGCAAAGGTAAGCAAGGACGGTGGAGTATCCCAAAGAGGAAGGGGAAGGGGGTTCCTTTTCTCTTAACTCCCAGAGGGTCCAGGAAACAAAACATGACGCCAGAGTGGGGGGGCGTTCCTGGGATTCCTATCCCAGTGGACAAAGGTCACCTCTAATCCCTGGTACTATCTATCTTGGAATCATGCCTACAGTGTATAGAATTCTCATCACCACCCCCTTCATCCAAGGTTTTTCGTCCCCTTACCCTCTCCCTCTCAGTCTACACTTCCTTCATTTGGCAGGAAGTGTTTCACTAATCCCATGGAGAGTGGTGGTGCCGTTCCCTCAAGAACAAGAAAAATTGGGATTCTACTCCCCGTTTTTCCTTGTCAAAAAACCAGACGGATCAAATCGCCTAATTATCAACTTGAAAGAGCTAAACAAACCGCTTCATCGTTTACAGATTTCGCATGGAGTCGGTAAGAACAGCTAAACCCTTATTCACACAGGCTCTAATGTGCACTTTAGATCTAAAAGACTCATATTACCATGTACCTATGCACGCCCTCATCTCGAGATTCCTAGATTCGTCGTTTCTCTCTCCCGAGGGCTCTGTCCTTACACTTTCAATTCCGTGCACTTCCATTCGGTATTTCATCGGCTCCAAGGTCTTTACCAAGATCATGGTGGGGTGGTAGCCTTTTTAAGACTACAAGACATATCATCATCCCTTACCTAGACGATTTGCTAATTATAGGGAAAGACAAACAAAAACTAATCTTGCAAGAGAGTCTTCCCTAAGAATTTTAAACAGAGTTGGGTGGTTAATCAACCTGAAAAAATCAAGTTTAGTACCCTCCACTCGAAAGACCTTTCTAGGGTCATTCTAGACTCACTCACCAAATGTCTTTTCTTCCTCAGGAGAAAATATCCAACATAAGGCATCAGATTCGTTCATGTCAGACGGAAGGACTCTGTACCAGTCAAGACACTATGAAGATCCTGGGCTCCCACAGCATGCCTACTGCGGTCGCCTGGAGTCAGAGCCATACTCGGATCTTCAGAGTTGGATCCTAACCTTCTGGAACAGGAATCTTCAGGTCTAGACAAGAAGATCCGGATTCCTTCCTTTGTAAAGAGGACCTGCTGGGTGGATGGAATCAGGACCTAGAGAAAGGAGTATGTTGGCACCAACCTCCCAACCATCACCATAGTGACGGACGCAAGCAGCTCAGGCTGGGGAGCAATCTTCTCCCACTACGAGCAGGTTCCTGGACTCTAGCCCAAGCAAAAGCAGCTCAAACTACAGGGAGTTAAGAGCGGTCTGGGAAGCGCTAAGACGAACACAGCCTATCTAGGGACCTCATATCCACATTCTTCGGACAACGTCCTCGCACAGTGTCCTATTTAAGGACAAGGGGGTCACGATCCCCAGTATTATCGAGTCTGGCTCGTACCATCTTCCAGTGGGCGGAAGAAAACATCCTTTCCATCTCTGCCACCCATTTGAAGGGATCCCTCAACAGAGAACGATTATCTCAGCAGAGAAGATCCTACCGAACGAATGGTGTCCTCACCGGAAATCTTCCTACATCTAACCAGCGTTCTGGGCATGCCCCAAATAAGACCTATTCGCCACGAGGAGAATTCAAAATGCCAACAATACTCTCTTCTGTAGGCCGGCGAAGTCCAGAGATCACTGGACGCGTTCAGCCATCGTTGAGCGGAAGTCTTATGTATGCCTTCCCCCATTCCGCCTAATTGGCGAGAGTACTCAGGAAAATCTTGCTCGCCTCTCGACCGGTCAAGGGTGATCTGATCTGCCCAACTGGCCAAAAAGAAGCTGGTACCCACTGCGAGGTCCCTATCTGTCCAGCACCCTTTATTCTATACCCGATTCATAGCCTGCTATACCAAGGTCCGATTTTCCATCCCGATCCAGGAAGACTCCGTCTGGCGGCTTGGATCCTGAGTTCGAGTTCCTAATGCCCAAGGTCCTCTCTCGGGCCGTAATAACTACTTTGAAGCAGTGAAAAGGTTACTTTCGCCATATACCATAAATATGGACAAAGTTTGTGACCTTTTGTGGGGCTAATCCCCCCTCTCAGTCTAACCCAAATATTTTACAGGTACTAGACTTCCTGCAAAAAGACTAGAAATTGGTCTTTCTACTAGCACTTTGAAAGTCCAAATTTTCGGCTCTGAGCGCATTCTTTCGACCAACCCCTGGCCGGACCAAGGTGGGGTCAAAAGATTTATGTGCTGCGTGCAAATAGAATTAGCGCCTCGTTCTGAAACGGGTTCCTCCTGGATCTCTCCCTGTCTAGATCTCTCTCCATGGCCTCCCTTTGAGCCTTTAAAAGACGCTAGTATAAAAACTCCTTAAAAACTGACTTCCATTTCTATTATTAGCTTGGACCTCAGCTGAGAAGGCTGGGGGAACTCCAAGCCATTTCTATTAGAGAGCCCTATATGTGTATTCTCCCGACGGATAACTTTGACTCTGGAGCCACGTTTGTTCCTAAAGTGGCGTCCAGTTTACAGAACCAAGATAATTCTTCCATCCTTCTACGGGAATCCTTCTTCAACAGGAATTGGAGTGGCATCCGTGATGTAAGGCGCTCGGTCTTAAAGTATTTGTTAGGCTTAAAAGCTACGAAACCTTGTGGCGTCAAAGTCACAATCTCTTTGTTCGTTCAGGAAGACAAAGGGTAAAGGCATCCAAACCACGATCGCCAGATGTTAAGACTGCCATAGCCTCCTGTTACACTAAACAAGGGAAGAAGTTCCCTCCTACCTTACAAGCCTTCACCAGACCATATCCGCCTCTGGGCAGAAGAAAAAGAAAATGGGGCGCTTCTCTTGAACAATTCTGCAGAGCGCTCACCTGGGTTTCTTCATCCACCTTTGCAAAACACTATCTGCTGACTTACCCCAACCACAGGAATCTCGCGCTTCGGTCAGAAGGTTCTCCGCTGTGGTCCCACCTAACGTCTACTATTTTGTAGATCTCCTATGGCCGTCATGGGGGACGTTGATGAAATTGTGAATTAGACTCACGGTAATTCGGTTCCATCAGTCCCCTGGACGGCCTATATTTTTTCCTCCCATGTTTCGTTCACTTCTTTTGAAATCTGTATGTTGATTTAAAAAGACAGAATAAAATATGTTGTAATCTTCACTGTGTAGTTTATTTAGACACTGGCGGGAGATGTGGGGGGAGGCTTTTACCTCTCTGCTTCCTGTCTCTAAAGTGGTCAGTCATCTCCTAGTGGGCCGTCATGGAGGACTAGATGAAACCGACTTCCGGTGAGTCTAATTCACAATTTTTATGCTATTTTATACTCTTAATTATTTTTTGTTATTTTGATTTCCTTAATTCAGTGTCACCTCATGGTTATGGCGCTATGGATATAACAGGCGGTCCCCTACTTAAGGACAACCCGACTTACAGGACAACCCATAGTTACAGACGGACCCTCTGCCCCATGTGACCTCTGGTGAATCTCCTGATGCTTTACTATAGTCCCAGCTGCAATATCCAGTGACGGGGGTCTGTATGATACTTTTTGATCATTCTTGGTCAATGATAACCAAAAATTTTGAAACCCAATGTCACTGGGGCAAAAGAAAAAAATTTCCTAGAATTTCCATTATAAAATATACAGTTTCGACTTACATACAATTCAACTTAAGAACAAACCTCCAGACCCTATCTTGTATGTAACCCGGGGACTGCCTGTATACGCAATGTCTTCAATCTCTAATTGTCCTAAACAGCATGGTGGGAAAAATGCGGTTCTTCTATTGGTCCTGCATAATATGGCTTCGCAAGGGTCACCTGGTGCATATACAATAATGGTGTACAGCACTATAACATAGAGTTCGATCTATAAACATGTTAATCATTTGCATTTTTTCTGGGTATTATATCACAATTTTTATTTCGTGCTAGTCGAATCACCAACAGATTACATATATGTTTTTTCTTATATCACCTTCCCATTTTGTGTTCCCTTCATGTGCTTTCCTCACCTTCACGCCCCCCTGTCCTCACTTGTGCCCATTACCTCACTACCTTGTATTATCACTAATTTTTTTAATGTTGTTGAACGTATGTCTACCATGCTGGTAGTCATAATTCACGCCCGTCATGATTCATAATATGGTATCACTGCAAAATTGCGATCTCATTAATATTCATTATTATCCAAGTTTTTCATCATTTTAGGAACCTTACATTCAGTTACCATCATTTTTATATAGGTATCCTCGTTATGGTATGTTTCATGCATTTAATTGGCACCTTAGCCATAAATACATGTTGGGATAATGTTTTGAAGTCCCTTTTAAAGTTTTTTTGTATGCAGCTTTAACGCTATTATGTAACACTAATGTAATTGAATCAAGTTTTATACATCTACGCATGCATCTTTGCAATCTCTTGTAACACAGTATTTGCACTAAGTGTGTCATTTACCCATTTGCTTGTCACAATACATACCCGGCTTCCCTCCATTTACACAGCTGTTAAACACCGCTACGCCAGATACACGTGATCACTGATCACGTGACTGGTTACCATGTGACGCGTCACACTACCATTGGCCCCGCCCCCACACATGACAGCGATCACGTGACCCATTGGCTCCGCCCCCACACATGACAGCGCTCACTGAACCCATTCGGCTCCCCCCCCCGCACATGACAGGGTCTTGCGCTCCCTTGGTGACGTTCCTTTTAACACTCCCCTCACTGGAATCACCTCTACCACCCAGACGAAGGCTCTGTTATGAGCCGAAATGTGCGTTGGGGATATCGCCATCCCGGACAGTGGAGGTCCACTTCATCTCACCTTTTGTTCATTGGTAAGGCATTACCTCTACCTGTTTGTGCGCATTACCTATGTTTATGCATGTTAAGCAACTGTGTGCCACTTTACACCTGTTGCCTTCATTATATGTACCATCTGTCCTACCTATACATGTGCGATGCTTTGTCCATGTGTCATTCCTCCTATGTCTGCCGCGGTGACGATTTCTCATTGTTTCGCCCCTTGCACTGTCATTCCCCGTCAGCATGTCTGAGGATTTTCATCCTGCTTTTATAATGTATGCTTAAATAGTCATTAATAAAGTATTTCTTACTACAATTATTCAGACTCAATTTGGTCTTTCATAGTGCTTCCTTTTACCCCTTTTTCACTAGCAGAGCTACCTATTGTTATGTTCTACTGCAGCTGTCAACTAAAATTTTTAACTTCGCCTTGCTAAATGATCTGCCCTGACTGCCCTGGGCATTCTGATCATACACAGGGCCGTGGAAAAATCAGCCCTGTGCAAGAGCCCATAGAAGAAACTGCGGACATGAGCTAATCATTTAAATAACAGCTAACATACACTCACCGGCCACTTTATTAGGTACACCATGCTAGTAACGGGTTGGACCCCCTTTCGCCTTCAGAACTGCCTCAATTCTTCGTGGCATAGATTCAACAAGGTGGAAGCATTCCTCAGATATTTTGGTCCATATTGCCGCAGATTTCTTGGCTGCACATCCAGATGCGAATCTCCCCTTCCACACATCCCAAAGATGGTCTATTGGATTGAATCTGTTGTGTGGAGGCCATTGAGTACAGTGAACTCATTGTCATGTTCAAGAAACCAGTCTGAGATGATTCCAGCTTTAGACTTGCGCATTATCCTGCTGAAGTAGCCATCAGATGTTGGGTACATTGTGGTCATAAGGGATGACATGGTCGCAACAATACTCAGGTAAGCTGTGGCTTTGCTACTACATGCTAATTGGTACCAAGGGGCCCAAAGAGTGCCAAAAAATATTCCCCACACCATGACACCACCACCACCAGCCTGAACGTTGATACAAGGCAGGATGGATCATGCTTTCATGTTTGTTGATGCCAAATTCTGACCCTACCATCCGAATGTTGCGCAGCAAGAAATCAAGACTCATCAGACCAGGCAACGTTTTTCCAATCTTCTACTGTCCAATTTCGATGAGCTTGTGCAAATTGTAGCCTCAGTTTCCTGTTCTTAGCTGAAAGGAGTGGCACCCGGTGTGGTCTTCTGCTGCTGTAGCCCATCTGCCTCAAAGTTCGACGTACTGTGCTCAGAGATGCTCTCTGCTCACCTTGGTTGAACGGGTGCGATTTGAGTCACTGTTGCCTTTCTATCAGCTCGAACCAGTCTGCCCATTCTCCTCTGACCTCTGGCATCAACAAGGCATTTCTGCCCACAGAACTGCCGCTCACTGGATGTTTTTTCTTTTTCGGACCATTCTCTGTAAACCCTAGAGATGGTTGTGCGTGAAAATCCCAGTAGACCAGCAGTTTCTGAAATACTCAAACCAGCCCTTCTGGCACCAACAACCATGCCACGTTCAAAGGCACTCAAATCACTTTTCTTCCCCATACTGATGCTCGGTTTGAACTGCAGGAGATTGTCTTGACCATGTCTACATGCCTAGATGCACGCCATGTGATTGGCTGATTAGAAATTAAGTGTTAACGAGCAGTTGGACAGGTGTACCTAATAAAGTGGCCGGTGAGTGTATGTCTATAATAAAACATTGTGTGAGGAGCCTTATTGTGCAAACAAGTTCACATCACATTGTGGAATCTATTGTTTTGCAATTCAGGATGTATTTCCCTAATTATAGCACCATATATTTTTTTCTTATTATTCCCATGAAGATAAGATTCTTAAATATACTCAGGATAACAAAACAAAATTTACTGTTATTAACAAAAATACAGCATTTCACAGAAATTATTCCAACTTGTCTCTATTAGTCCTGGTGTATACAATTTCGGTTGCCACGGGATCCGTCCGTAGATCGAAAGTCTAGGGTCGGGCTGGACAGATTGTTCTCCTCTCTGATCCTCTAGTGAGCTCCTTGGCCCACACCTTTGCATTTTAAGACAAGCTCACCCATAGACGTACTGTGGACAAACAACAGCATGAGGAGAGTAAATCTACAAGCCACAGACAGATAAGGTCTTTATCCAGGGGAGGTGGAGGAAGGCATAGCAGAGCTGACAGTGTATGTTATGGCTGAGTTAGCAGAGCTGAGAATGTCATGTGTTATATGCATCTCATACTCTCTCATCTCTCTTTCTATGTGTCAAATACTAGTGAATGTTCAGAAGCTAAATGAAAGTGTAAATAAACCTGGACTCTAATCTAACAAGATTATCCACTCAGCACTAGAGGATTTATAATGTGTCGGCCTAGAAAGTCCTCGCCCACACTCTAGAATTTTACACTGACCAGCCTATGCAGTGATAGGAGCTAAAATAGAAAACTGAGAAAAAATTTTAACCCCTTAAGGACCAGGCCCTTTTTCGTTTTTGCGTCTTTATTTTTCAGTCCCCACCTTCAAAAATCTTTTTTATCTTTCCATGTAAAGAGTTGTGTGAGGGCTTGTTTTCTGTGTAACAAATTGCACTTCATAGTGGTGGTATTTCATATTCTGCCATCTTCTGGCGCTAATAACTTTTTCATTCTTTGGTATACAGAGCTGTGGGTGGTGTCATTTTTTGGGACTTTTCATGATGTTTAAATGCTTCTAGTTTTCGAACTGTACAATCTTTTGATCACTTTTTATAGAATTTTTTATGTTTTTCAAACTGGAAAAAAATGCCATTTTTCGACTTTGGGCGCTATTTTCCGTTACTGGGTTAAACGCAGTGAAAAATAAGTATTATATTTTGATAAATTGGGCATTTTCGAATGCGGCAATACCTAATGTGTTTATGGTTTTTACTGTTTATTTATATTTGAATGACTTCTAGGGAAAGGGGGGTGATTTGAATTTTTATTTTTTTTTATATATATATATATATTTTTTTTTAAACTTTTGTTACTTTTTATTTTTTACTATTTTTAAGACTCCTTAGGGTATATGGTATATGGGGATTTTGCACACCATCTATTATAATGTGCAAATCGCACATTGTAATAGATAGCCTAAAATATGATAGCCTTGGATCTCTATGTGACCCGAGGCTGTCATGGCGATGGTTCGCAACTTCCCGACGAGGTCACATGAGCGACGATCGGAGCCAATATGGCTGTGCCCACACACCGCCAGCTCGTTAATGCTGGTGATCAAAGGGTTAACACCTGCGATTGGCGCTAGCACTGATCGAGGGTGTTAGCGACGGGCATTTGCTTCATTGTGAAGCAAACGCTCGGTGAGTATGAAGATAGCTCAGCCCGTGACATAAGGGTACATCTTATTGCACTATTGGGTTAAAGTAAAGGGTAAAAAATTATTTAGTGTGTAAACATCACTAGGGGATTGAAATTTGAGAATTTTCTTTCATGGGCAAACTACTTTAATGAAGCCTACCTTCAAAAGTATTATACATTATCCTGAATCTAAAATAGTTATACATAGCCCAAAACAATGGATTTTCATGCAGGTTCAAGTTTAGACTTAACTCACTTTGCAACTGGAAAAAATATTTTGCATTAATCTACAACAAAACACTTATGACCTGAGTATCCGCTCATTCCTTACTCTAATGGGCTCTTTGGCTAAATATCTTAATTTTCTTAGGGTTGGTATCATGAATATCTAACTGCTCAATGAGCCTCAGGGCTCCCTCTCTGTACACATCAATCCCATGTGTTCCTTCAATTTCGTGTTCATTTCCCTTATCAGTTTTCCCACATAAAATCTTCCACACAGACATAATAACACATAAACTACATATCTGGTTCTACAAGTAATGCAGTGCTTAACCTTCACTTATTGACTTACAAAACTCACAACTTTAGTTTTTATCAACTGGCCACAACTTTTCCAGCTACCACATCTAAAGTTGCCTTTTGGAGCCAGATCATTCACCCAATTGTAACGATGTGTGTTAAAAGCACTCCTGACCAAGTGCTTCTTTAGTGTCCCCCCTTTTCAAAATGTAATCAGGAATCCTCTATGAGCTAAATAAAATATTGAACAAACTAAAACAGGGAAGTGTGACCCTTTTCAAACATAATAAAGATAGCTTTGTGCAGCTATAACTCTCCCTGTGAATGTATGTACCATATTATGTTCCTTATACCAAGTTTAATGCCAATAAATACTTTGTACACAATTGTTATTTAATAATCAGTTAAAATGATGCTGTCCCAAGATATGGAAAACAAGGAAAAATGTTATACTAGATGACAATCGGGAATCATAGACATTGTATGAATGTAGATTTGTGTCAAAGCCATACAGGTCAAGTATATATAAGGTGGCATCCAAATTCTAACATGCTGTGACTAAATAGTCTAAATAAAGCATTGCTGTATAGTAATTTATATGTAGGACCATTCACCCATTATGATGATCACCGAGCCCCGGGATGAAAGCAGCCCCAAAGCGCTTTTCGGCTGTATCACAGCCTTCGTCTAGGGGGGTGATACAGCCAAACGCGGGTCAGCGCTTTTGTCATCCTGTGCAAAAGATTTTAAATTGTTGTCACTTTATACCATGTCAATGTCTTTTAATTGCTGCATTTATTGTACCTGCTAAGAATTCTGGCGCAGATTGCTTGATAAAACTCATTTATAGACATACATTTATATTTCAAGAATTAAAGATGACTTCACTGTGATTCTCTGTTTTGCTTTATACATGGGGTTCTACAGATTGTGCTTAACTATGATGGCCACATCAATTGCCTTTTAAAAACCACTACCGGCTATTATATAAAATAGTCAGTTGGAACAATATTGGTTTTATGTTGAAGTTCTTTTTATACTTATAAAATACACAGTCAAGAAACAAATATATTAAAGATACAAACCATAGAGAATGAATCATATTTTGTTGCAGTAGTGTCAAAGCCCCACTCTTAACTGAGATAAATTTATGTGACATGATATATGAAGCACAATGTGTACAGGATTGATTCAACTAAACTCTATGCAGATGGCAGAAGGATATCCATTTATTTTCAGACAAACATTTGTCCATTTTTATAGCTTGAATTTAAATTGAAAGCTTGTCAAGGTTGTGTAATGTAAATCACTTCAGACAAATGGCTCAACATGAACTGCTGAAAGAGATTAGTGAACCTGTTAAAATAAATTGATATTCACATTACCGGTATTTGAAATCTAGAAAAAATTTGTATTAATTGGTGAAATGTATTTTTAAATTAAAATGAAATAGATTTTTATTAGTGAATAATTAAAACATTTGTTGCCTTTTTGTTTATCTTGTGGAATTACAGTCTGAAGTAAAGCAACCTCCTCCAGTTTGCTCGACATAGATTATGATGTTTTATCGGGATCTCACTACAGATGTTATGACACTCTCCATATGGTATAATTATTTTTTATATTTTTATGGTATTTTAGGGTCCTTGAATGGAACAAGTGGTCTCCCTGGTGAGAGAAAAGCCTTTTCTGATCTCCTATATCTCCAATTTTTAGTAATGCCTGGTTCCTCGTCTTGGCAGAAATTCTCAGACCTGAGCATAACTTGGTGTAATTAATATGGTGATTTCAGGCTTCATCCTGGTGGCCAAATAATTTCTGCAATAACAGTGAGTCTCTCAAAAATGAGCTGCCCTCCTGAACACCTGAGTCAGTGCGGGAAAAAACAGGTCCTCTCATTCCCAGTCCACCAGGGTTGTGCTCCCGGAAAACTGTAGGTCTGGTTCATTACCAAGAGGACCTGGTCCCAATTCTGCCATGACCAGGAGGCTCTCAAAAAAGCAGTCACCCTCCTGACTTGGCTTAGGACTTTTGGGTCCTAGTGACCTGAAAACATCTAGGAATGCCACCTTTTTGTAGTCCTGGCTTGACTACTTATTCAGAACCCTCTGGTCTTGACAGAGACTATACCAAGACAAAAACAATGCACCTGTCCTATGCCAAATGGGCTCTAGGAGGTCAGACAGGGCATTTATGACCTTCTGGTCTCACCATGGGGCCCAAAACAAATTCTATTTCCCTGGCCATGTCCTTTCTCTGGGACCTTGTAGCCATCCTCCTGTAGAACATGGCTTGGCCAGGTCATCCCAATCCCAGGAAGGGTCCTGAAAATAGACTTGGCAAGAGAAATAAAGTGGTTTCAGGGGTCTGTGGTTAGAAGTCACAGAAACCTTATCTGACCTCTTGGAGCCCTTTTTGGCATGACCTGGTCTCTTGTCAAGATCTTGTCAGAGATCCGAAGCCTCTCAAAGTGTAGCCACACTCTTGCAACATTGCCTCTGCCAGGGGGAACTGGTTCCTTCTACTCCCAGACTTTCACCATGTACTTAGTGAGATAAATACGGCAATTCCCAGTCACCATGGCAAGACTGGCAGGTCACAGAAGCCCTATCAGTGTTTTCAGGAAACACATGTTACTACGTGGGTGGACAAATAGGATACCATTCTGCCTAGTATTATTTAAAGAGGACCTGTCACCCGGGAAAAACACCCACAACAAATTAGCTCCCCCTCATCCTATCCCCAGCCCCTTTTATATTTATTGAATTTTTATTAAGATTTGTGTTTTTATACTTAGTTTAAAACGATCCTTGTACAAGTCTCCTAACAGTCGGCCGTATAAATGAGGAGGCTGGCAGATACACCCCCTCCACGCCCCTGTCAGTCAGGGGTCTGTAATAAACCGCTCTGCGGCCGCTGTCAGCACAGCGCTGCATCGCATAGAGCCGTCGGCGATTGCGCAATACATGCGCTGCTGCCGGCGAGTCTTACAGGCCCCTGACTGACAGGGGCGTGGCGGGGGGTGTCGGCCGCCCCCCTCATGAATACGGCCGACTGTTAGGAGACTTGTACAAGGATCTGACCTCTTATTTGATAATAGGTCGGATTGTTTTAAACTAAGTATTAAAACACAAATCTTAATAAAAATTCAATAAATATAAAGGGGCTGGGGATAGGATGAGGGGGAGCTAATTTGTTGGGGGTGTTTTTCCCAGGTGACAGGTCCTCTTTATGGAAAATAATTCAACACTCCCCTGTTTTGATGCTCATATGAAAGAATGTTTATTAGAATAGCAATACAGATCAGTAATTTGTTCCACAAAGAGACCTTCCTCAGGTACTGTAGAATCATGTAAAGATCAATAACACGCTCAACATTGTATTGTAAAATACACATACAGAAATGTACACAATAGCATAAAGGAAAAACTTATTAGTAGATATACAATGACTTACATAAACCGGATATCAAGCAAGGTTATCTAGTGCAAAATAATACATAGATAATAGATACACATATACAGGGCAATCATAAGAAATAGTAATAGCATGATAAATCACTGATGAGATATCTAACATTGGTCCAATGTATATTTCTGGACCAAGAACCATTTTCAAGGAGGAAGAAAAGCTAAGGGATGTTCATAAAATTTGTGGAATCTAGGAATATTGGGCCAGATCTATTAAACTGGCCAAGCCAGTTTTCTGTCTGACTTTGAACAGAACACCATGCAAACTGCTTGCACATGTATTTATAAGGTGTATGTGCCAGGTCTGTGTCCCAGCTGTGCTTTGTGGCCCATACAGAAAAAATGTGCACCTAAAGGGGCTGGTGTTTAGTTGGAGTTTGTGACACAATTAATACAGTGACTTGCCAGTATTGTGTTGCACGCTCTATGTTAAAAGTGCACATAAAAAAGATGCACACTGGTGCACACTTCCAGAGCAGTGCAGGGTGTGCCAGATAATCGAAGACCGTGTACAAGTATTCAATACATTATTTTTCGGGCTATAAGGCGCACTGGAGTATAGGGCGCACCATCAATAAATGCCTGCTAAAATGTTGAGGTTCATATATAAGGCGCAACTGATTATAAGGCGCACCTGATTATAAGGATGAATGACCAACAGGTGACAGACCTGTGCACATTTCCAGGCAGCTGTTGTCTGTCAGTACAGTTCATATATAAGGCGCACTGGACTATAAGGGGCACCTTTGATTTCTGAGAAAATCAAAGGATTTTTTGTGCGCCTTATAGTCTGAAAAATATGGTAATATGGAGCACCCTGCACACTCCAAAGGCAAACTGCACATGTTGAAGTTTGCTTTGCTGTTTATAAATCTGGCCCAATAGCTGCACCTTTAAGCTATAATAATAAGTACAGCCAAAGTATTCACTCACTCTGCCTTTAAAATACACTTAGCAAAGTATTGCATTGCAATGTGCAGTTCGGATCCTCTAATCACTATTAGTGAGATTTCATAAGTTGGTCCAATTTCAAAGAGGGAAAAAAACTAAGGGATATTCATATAAGTTATAGAATCTAAGAAATAATGTGTAGAAACAGTCAGTAAATAATCCTGGATAAATAATATCTGTTTTAAGAAACTGACCCAGGGCTAAAGAGGATAAAGTATAGATAGCATATGTTGAAGTAATATAGATATCAGAAGATAACAATGGTAGCCATATAGATATATACATAAAGCAGAGTAGAATCAGGGGCAGTGAAGTGAACTTACCTGATTTTGAGGCTACAAAGAAGTGTAGAAGTGGCCAAAGCAGATTTGAGTGCCAGGAGTAAACAGAGTATAGAAGTGAGACATGGCTTCTGCTGATATGCTGAGTGTAGAAGTGTGCCGAACTCCTGAGCTGGAGGTATACACAGGGGCAGATTAAGACTGCCGTGGGTTGTATGAATATTATAGTTTGGAATTTACTTACATATGGTACTAGAATCAAACTTCTTGGGGAATGGAGGATGCCTCCCTTCTGCCTTCTTTCAATCTGCAGTTTCATGGCCCTTGTAGGACCTTTAAAGGTTTTAAAATGGCTCTTGTATACATGTGTATTGAGAGCAGGAACAGATGTTGAAGGATTTCATGGGTGAAGGTCCTTCTGAGTATAAAATTTGATTTGTGGATTGGGTGGCAATGGGCCCCCTAAAAGGCTTCTCTGTTAAGGTCTGAGGTTGTAGTGTAGCAAGTTTATGAATCCAGAATGCTACCCGAACCTTCAAATGTCCAATTCTATTGCCCTCTCTCCTCAGTTGTATGACATGTTCTAGGATCTGAAACTTCAATTGAGCCAAGGGGTGTGTAACCTGGAAAAAATGAAGGGATGCGGCAACAATAATCTTTAAGAATGGATATCAGACTTCTGCTTAGAGATTCGATCATATATGTGTTGGATTGTCTACCCAACATACACCAGTCCACAAGGACATTTTATGAAATATACTACAAATGATAAGTCCCATGTAAAATTACCCTTTCTAGTAATTACCTTACCTGTGAGGGGATGATATATTTAAAAGGGAAGCTGTCATCAGGAAGGTAATTTTTACATGATAACATTTGGAAATCTACCGATGTGGGTAATTGATTATATAAAATAACAGAATACCTCCATGTACTTCAACTCCTCCCCATGCCCCCCATGTTAGTGGGTAAAGTGTATTAGATGACATCACTTTTGTCACGAGATATAAAGTGCTGAATGGTAAGAAGGAATAGAAATGAGTGAGGACAGAAGGAAATGCTCCCAGTGACTCTCTTAGGATCTGCCTTTTTTCCAGGTACGATAACAATGTTGATATTTAAATTAACCCACCCAAAATAAATATTTAAAAACTATGATTAAAAAACAATTCCCTTGCACTGTTACAAAAATCAGTTTGTAAACGTATATGCAATTCAGCAAATGTAAGTCCAATCAAACACTAAGTGAGTCCTGCATATTACATTTTATTTGTATTATCTTCCTCCTTATTGACAGGTACTCACTTCTAGGACATGTGTGAATATGTTGTCCGGTAACAATAACCCATAGCGCCATCCTATATGAGAAAAAGTCCATTGTGTACTTCAATCATTGACTAGTCCGCCATTCTGGGTGAGCGGACTGTAGTTTCATGCCAAGCAGCATCCCCAAACCACCACCTGCCAAGGACCTCAAACAGGACCTTCACACAATCTGACACGCTTAAAACCTCTGGTTACGAGGTGAGAGTCGAATAGAACCCATGATTGGGAATCCCCAAAATACTGTATAACATTAATAAGTAATACACAAGATTATCTTCAGTATACCAAATGTTATATGAATTATAATCAGTCTTAGACAATAGTTACATATGTGCGACACTTACATCAGACCTAGGTAAACCAATGGTATGGACAGAGGCCATGATTACTATGGCAAAGCTATTAAGCATATGCTGTGGTTAGCTTGATGTGTCTCCGCCCGACACACGTCCGGCACCTACGGTGATCTACTCTGGTTCACTCACTTGCGGCTTCCGGGCGCACATCAAATCCTCCCCAAGTAAGTTAGAATTGGCTAATTTTTCTTATATATGTACATACCTTCTGATGGCCAGCGCTATTACCCTGAGAGAGGATGTATGGGATATATCCCATGTTGGTTTTTATCTGATTTTTTTCAATTTATGAATTATAGTACTATTTTTAATATGCAATAATAAAGTTGAGGAATTTGTAATCAATTGTGTGTAAAACTGTATTTCCCCATGCATCACAGGCTTAATTAAGGCATAATGGAAAGATTTCCATATTTGTGTTAAACAGATACTAAAAACTAATGAAATAACACAGAACTAAGATATATGATAACGTTGTCTGCCCAAGGAAATGGTGTAGAGCAGTGATGGCTAACCTATGGCACTGGTGCCAGAGGTGGCACTCAGAGCCCTTTCTGCGGGCACTCAGGCCATCACCAGAGATGACTCCAGGTATCTTCCTAAAGTCCCAGGCAGCCCAGGACTTGCTGTGCACAGAACTATTTTAAAGTGACAGCACTATCTGGGACTATTTTCTGCTTTATTGGTGTCCTCAGGTGCTGGTATCAATGAAAACTGTGACAGAGAAGGGAGTATAAATCACTAATTAAATTTCTGTGTTGGCACTTTGCGATAAATAAGCGGGTCTTTGTTGTAGTTTGGGCACTCAGTCTCTTAAAGGTTCGCCATCACTGGTGTAGAGCAATGGTTTGTGTAAACATATTCACAGAGCGTGATATATTCAGAGCAACACATTTCGATGCATTTATCTTAAAAATGGAGAGTTTTAGGGTAACTGCCTGAACCTTGACCCCTAAAATTTGATAATCCAAATTATTTTGAATTGCAGGCAATAAAAGAAGCCGTTAAATATGCAAAACAACAACCACCAATGACCACAAATGTTGCAGACACTGCTCTAGAGCCAGTGTCAAATTAACATTTATTACATGTAAAGATGCTGCTAAGGAATTAAAATAAAAGCACATTCCATTGTTTTTTTTTATAAAGTCATTGCAATGTATTCAGATATCACAAAATTGTTCAATGTATTCTTATGTAATAATGAGTAAAAAATTTGCAGTATTAGCATTACCTGTTATATACGTCTGAACTTATGAATACACATGTAAACAAAAAATATGACTTCATACTTATTAAATGGGATACAGCAGGGGTAAGACAACAAGATAAATAATGGAGTATGTACTGGCTGTACTAGCGCTGTACTAGGTCTGAAAAGCTGTCAGGAGCATCCATTACAGATTCCATCAATAAAGTTGAGAGAAATCAGTGCAGCTTGTTAGGTTATTTTTTTCTGACAATCTAATGGACCCCAGTATAATGTACAATGTCCATTTTAGGACCTAGTGAGAAGTCATAGTCATAGATCATATACAGGCAGTCCCCTACTTAAGAACACACGACTTACAGACAACCCCTACAAACGGACCTCTGGTTAGTGGTAATTTACTGTACTTTATCCTTAGGCTACAATAAACAGCTATAATGGTTATCAAAGTTGACTGCAATGAAGCGTTTTTTGTTAATCCTGGTTCTTAAAATCCAATTGTCACAGAGACCAAAAACATTTTGTATGGAGTTACAATTATAAAATATACAATTCCAACCTACACACAAATTCAACTTAAGAACATTACTGACTGTAATGGCATATTTGATACCTAACACTGACATCTGAGGCTGAGTCTGACAGGAGTCTGACACCTGATTCTAACACCTCCGGCCTAACAAACCTGCTCAAATGATACGTGAGAACAATAACTGACAATCTCAGACTCAGAGGCTTGTGTAAAGGATACATTGTATTTTTCTACAAACTGTGGCAGCCAATGAGAAAGAGATCAAGAGGAGGGGAAAATAGCCAAGCATTCAGTGCATTATTTTCCTTTGCTTGCAGAAGCTGCTGCTAAAATCTTCTTACCTAAAGGCAGGTCATTAATACATGACTTATAGCAACTGTATGTGTTTAGCAGCCATATCATTTGAACAGGTTTTCTAGGCAGGAAGTATATGCAGTGTTATAAGCAGTGTAAGTTTCTGACATGGGGCTGTGAGGCTAGAAGATTGTCAGATATCACCCTCACAAATCATTTTACCAGGTTTGCTAGACAGGAGATGTCAGACTCAGATGTCAGTGTTAGTTATCAAATATGCCATTATATGATCTATGACTCTGACTTCTGACCATGTCTTCAAATAGACAATGTAATAGTGAGACCTCTAGGACACCAGTACTTCTGTACTTTAAATATAGTATAAAAATGTCAATCCAACAGCAGGGAAGCAGCACTCCAAGTTCAGTAGTGGTATTTATTTCACCAGTGGAAAAAGATACAACGTTTCAGCTATCTCTATGTAGCCCTTTTCAAGTATATATACTTGGAGTGCTACTTCCCTGCTGTTGGATTTACATATGTAAGGGTCTTTCTGAGCCAGATTCCCTGAAGCGTGCAACCACACGGATCTCAATCCAATACACCACTGTGCTACTCCTTCAACTTCTCCTCTACTTTGTGCCTAGTATAAAAATGTCAATATAATATTATTATAAGTTATAGTTGAAGAATGGTCAGAACTAGAGATGGGCGAATTGATTCTAATTATTCTAACTTCAGTTAGAATTTCAAGAAAAATTCGATTCATCACAAAGCCGAAGTTTATGCTGATTCGCGGGAACGAAGTTGTTTTTTTCCCCCTCATATTTCTGCTAAATGGGTGCGAGAACAACATGTTACATGGGGCAGAGAACTCTGGGAAGGAGAAAGGAACACCCCCGATGACATCTGCAGACCTGTAAGCCAATCAGCGGCCGGCAGGCTTATGTGATGTCACACAGCCCTATAAAACCCAGCCATTTTCTATCTCAGCACTTCATACTTCATGTTGTAGCGTCCAGCTGCTTCTATTGTACTGTGCGATTCTTGCTGCAATCCCTCGCTGTTCTATAAGGGGATTCTATATACCCCAAATAGTAGTTCTATTTAATGACAAAATCGAATAGGAAGAAATCTGTTTGACTTTCATGCATCTGCAGTAGCGATTGGTGGACCAATCCCTGGTTGTTCTTTAAGGGGGATCTGTACACCCCAAATACCAGTTCTATTTAGTGACAAAATCGAATAGGAAGAAATCTGTTTGACTTTAATGCATCTGCAGTAGTGATTGGTGGACCAATCCCTGGTTGTTCTTTAAGGGGGATCTGTATACCTGACATAGCAGTTCTATTTAGGAAGAAATCTGTTTGACATTCATGCATCTGCAGTAGTGAGCTGTCAGTTGTGGGTTATCTGTATAACGAACATTGCCATACCTTTTGGGGGCTCTAGTTTACAGCCATATTTACGTGTGAAATCCACATAGTTTATACAGTGATTTTTGCTGAAATTACACTGTCAGTTGTGGGTTATCTGTATAACGCACATTGCAATACCTTTTGGGAGCTTTAGTTTACAGCCAGATTTACGTCTCAAATCCACGTAGTTTATACAGTGATTTTCGCTGAAATTACACTGTCAGTTCTGATGCCACCAACACACTATATCATTGTGTCACTCTGCCGCTCTTGCTGCTTCTGATGCCACCTTCACACTATATCATTGTGCTAATCTGCGGGCTCCTGCTGCTGCTGCTTCTGATTCCGCCTTCACACTATATCATTGTGCCACTCTGCGGGCTCCTGCTGCTGCTGCTTCTGATGCCACCTTCACACTATATCATTGTGCCACTCTGCAGGCTCCTGCTGCTTCTGATGCCACCTTCACACTATATCATTGTGCCACTCTACAGGCTCCTGCTGCTTCTGATGCCACCTTCACACTATATCATTATGCCACTCTGTGGGCTCCTGCTGCTGCTTCTGATGCCACCTTCACACTATATCATTGTGCTACTCCTGCTGCTGCATCTACTGATGCCACCTTCACACTATATCATTGTGCCACTCTGCGGGCTCCTGCTGCTTCTGAGGCCACCTTCACACTATATCATTGTGCCACTCTGTGGCTTTCCCTGTTGCTGCCACCATGTTGCTGCCACCTGTGGACTCCTGCTGCTGCTTCTTCTGTCGCCACCTCTACACTCTTATCATTGTGCCACTTTGTGGCCTCCTGTTGCTGCTGCTGCCACCTCCACACTATATAATTGTGCCACTCTGTGGCTTTCCCTGTTACTGCCACCATGTTGCTGCCACCTGTGGGATCCTGCTGCTGCTTCTGCTACCGCCACCTCCACACTCTTATCATTGTGCCACTTTGTGGCCTACCATGTTTCCACCACCTCCATAATTTGTCATTATGCCACTCTGCAGCCTACTCATGCTGCTGCCAACTGACCACTGTCTCCCTGGAAGACCCTGTGATTTCCATAATGCTGTTTTCACCCTCCATCACTCTATGACGTTGCCACTATGTTTGGTGTTCCCCTTCATTTCATCTGTCAGAAGGATGAAAAGCTTTAGGATTGATAGCCAAAAGCAGGAGTGGATACAGAACACAGAGGACATGCAATTATCCAATTTGCTGCTCATCTCTATTCTGGATCAACTCCTGTTTGTTTTTGGCTTTAGCAATACTGATCTTTATGTGCCAATAGCAGAAATATATGCCAGTTTCTGTCTTGATATTAAATACATTGTAAGAAACTTGATTGTCATATACAGAAATGGCTTATTAAATTCCGACAAAATGTGTTGCAAAACCTTTGTTAAAGGGGCACAAAAAAAGTTTGTGCACTCTGTCAGGGCAGTGCAGGGAGCACCAGATTCATGCAGAACGGGTGCTACAATTCCTGAATCTCTGCAGTTTCCAGAGTTTTTGAAACAATACTTTGAGACTGTCAATAAAAATAGATTTGGAGACAAAAGGTGACAGAGTAAGTAGACAATGTTCAACCACAATAATGAAGAGAAGAGAACTAATTAGGAATGAGTATAAGTTTAGACCATGTTAGGTCAAGCTTTATCCCCTATGATAGGATAACTAGCTGATTGGTAAGGGTCTGACTGCTGGAACATTCATAATCCAGAGAACAGAACCCCACCCTCCTTGATCCTGAAAACATTCATAATCCAGAGAACAGAACCCCACCCTCCTTGATCCTGAAAACAGAGATCCATTCTCAATAATGGTCAGTCTGCTGCTCCACTAATTAGTGAGAATGGGTTACCCATTCTCTGGATTACAGCAGTCAGACCCTCATTGATCAGCTCTAGTGATGAACGAGTATACTCGTCCGAGCTTGATGCTCGGTCGAGTATTAGCATATGTGGAGTTAGAGCACTAACATTGTTTTTTTATGTGTGTTTTTCTGGATAATTTGGGAGTTTTGCCAAGTTAGTAGTTCCTCCAGTATTTGCCTCCCTTTTTCCGGGTACTGCAACACACATATAGATTGTATTCTCTATCTTATGAATAGTCCCAATTTATTAAGAGGCCCTTTACTCCAATGATCTGCGTTAATAAAGCTGCTCTTATGTGCATTAATTAATTATAACCAATTGCAGTTCTCTACTATACAATAGAGAGATACTTCTGACTCCATCCACAACGTAGGACCAACTTCTGTAGGCTACTGTTAGAGCTGAGCATAGGTCAACAGTATGAAAAATCTATAATATGCTAACATGGGAAACATTTTCACAGATATGCAAAGCTCTAGGACAAAATGTTCAGATTTATTTAAATTGTAACTAAATATTTGGAGTGTCAGGGTTGTTCTGATATTTCAGTGTTTGCATTTCAAAAAAGATCATGAAGTTCAATTATAATCTACTTCATATGCAGAAAAGGCAATGTGGAGTGTTACTCATCCTCAGAAAACAGGAAACATTCAAGGTTGCAGAACATGAGTTTCTTCTACTTTGCTGTTAATCATATAGTCATGTAATATAAAGTGTTAATCCATTTATGCAAAAAATACATCTACATGCAAGTAATTACATTACATGAGTAGCAGCCATAGCAGCTGCTATGGAGCCCACAGTGTCAGGGGCCCAGGCATGCAGGGAAATGGGTGTGAATATGCTGTGTGTGTATATGTGATGTGTATATGTTCACTGGCATATGGCACTGTATGTATGTGAGTTCATGCTGTATGTATGTATATATGGTGTGTATATATATATATATATGTATATATATATATATATATATATATATATATATATATATATATATATGTGAAGAGAGAGAGATGAACTATGCAGCAGAATTAATATGGAGAATGTAGATTAGAATAGATATAGCTTTGTCAATATTTTATGTTTGTCTGTTTATCTTTGTATTTTTCCCAAGTATAGGACATTGAAGGAAGGTTTGGGCAAGTTATTCTGTTTGTTTCTTTTATAAACTCTTATTTTTATTATTAACTGGTTCCCAACCGACCACCATGTATTATGTTGCGCGTTGGCTCCCGCTGCATGGAGAGGGCTCACATTCTGAATTATTTCACTGCTGCACTGCTGTTAATAGATTTGCCACTACGCTATACCAACAAAATGCTGGCAACTAAAGTTCTTAAAATTGCTAAGATCCTGATAACAAAGAGATAGAAATCATCTTCTATTCCTACATTAGAAGATCTTATAACTGAAATTAATCAGATATATTTTCATGCGAAGTGGCATTGGCATATATATGGCTTCCTGAAATCCCATAATCCCTTCAAAATATAGCAACCCCGGATGTCTTCCCTATGGGCTGCTGAGCTATAATAGATAGATCCCTCCTATTTTGGTCTGAAAGAATTTCCTTTTTCTGGACTCAATCTATATGAGTATTCCCCTGCAAGCGTTTCTTGTTTCTCTTTCTTTTACTCTTTTTATTTCTTTCTGATTATTCATTGGATTATAAAATTGTAAACGAACGAGCAACTTTCAGAAATTGCAGTAATATATGTATAGCTATTATATGAGAACATACTGTATAGTGTCAGATACTTAACCTTGTGAGCACCTTGCGACGGTGCCCGCACAGGACACAAGCGCGTTACAGTGCGGCGTTCAGCTGTATTACTACAAGCCGTCACCGCTGGCATGGAGAGAGATCAGCACGGTAATAAATGCTCTCCATACACTTTCGCAGTAGTAACCAGAGAGCATATAGATCGTCCGGTTTCGTATGAGAACATACTGTATAGTGTCAGATACTTAACCTTGTGAGCACCTTTACGACCAAGGACGATCTATATGCTCCTGGTACTGCGAAGAGTGTATGGAGAGCATTTACGGGCTGAGCTCTCTCCATGCACAGCGGGTGACGGCTGTATAATACAGCTGACGCCCGCCTGTAACTGCCGCTGTCTGTGCTGGCACCGATCGCAACAGTTAACATGTTAAATGCCGTGGTCAAACCTGACCACAGTACCTAACTTACCTTTACATGGGCGCCACCATCATGGATGGCAATCGCCGCCCCCCTGTGATCGGAGGGTGGCGATAGATTGCCATGGCAGCCTAAAGTCTCAATGAGACTTGTAGGGTTGCCAGGTGTAATGATCTCTAATAGATGGCAGGCTATTTGAGATTACCAGTAACATTGCTTTATACTGCAATACAGTAGTATTGTAGCATAAAGTATTAGCAATCGGACCCTGCAGGGTTAATTTACCCTGGAGGATCTGAAATAATGGTAAAAAAAAATGGAAAAATGGAAACATAGTAAAGAAAGTAAAAGTTTAAATCACCCCCCTTTCCTTAGATCACATATAAAAGCAAATAAACAGTAAGAATAATAAACATGTTTGGTATCATCACGTCCCAAAATGTCCAATCTATCAAAATATAATAGCGATTTTTTTTTCCAGCGTTTAAACCCGTAACGGAAAATGACGCCAAAGTCAAAAGTGCCACTTTTTTGCCATTATGAAAAATATAAAAAATACTATAAAAAGCGATCAATAGGCCATTCATCATTTTTGTCCTGCTTCCCAGTACACGGCATGGAATATTAAATACCATCACTATGAAGTGCAATTTGTTAGGCAGAAAATAAGCCTTCATAGAGCTCTGTACATGGAAAAATAAAAAAGTTACAGGTTTTTGAAGGCGCGGAGTGAAAAATTGAAACGCAAAAACGAAAAAGGGCCACATCCTTATTAGAGATGAGCGAGCACTAAAATGCTCGGGTACTCGTTATTCGAGACGAACTTTTCCCGATGCTCGAGTGCTCGTCTCGAATAACGAGCCCCATTGAAGTCAATGGGAGACTCGGAACAATGATATAGTGTGTTGGTGGCATCAGTAGCAGCAGCAGCAGCAGGAGCCCACAGAGTGGCACAATGATATAGTGTGAAGGTTGCATCAGTAGCAGCAGGAGCCCGCAGAGTGGCACAATGATATAGTATGTTGGTGGCATCCATAGCAGCAGAAGCAGCAGTAGCCCGCAGAGTGGCACAATGATATAGTGTGAAGGTGGCATCAGTAGCAGCAGCAGGAGCCCACAGAGTGGCACAATGATATAGTGTGTTGGTGGCATCAGAAGCAGCAGGATCCCGCAGAGTGGCACAATGAAATAGTGTGAAGGTGGCATCAGAAGCAGCAGGAGCCTGCAGAGTGGCACAATGATATAGTGTGTTGGTGGCATCAAAAGCAGCAGCAACAGGAGCCCACAGATTGGCACAATGATATAGTGTGAAGGTGGCATCAGAAGTAGCAAGAGCGGCAGAGTGGCACAATGATATAGTGTGTTGGTGGCATCAAAAGCAGCAGGAGCCCGCAGAGTGGCACAATGATATAGTGTGAAGGTGGCATCAGTAGCAGCAGGAGCCCACATAGTGGCACGATGATATAGTGTGACGGCGGCATTAGAAGCAGCAGGAGCCTGCAGAGTGGCACAATGATATAGTGTGAAGGTAGCATCAGAAGCAGCAGGAGCCTGCAGAGTGGAACAATGTTATAAGACGTTGGGGGCATCCGTAGCAGCAGCAGGAGCCTGCAGAGTGGCACAATGATATAGTGTGAAGGTGGCATCAGTAGCAGCAGCAGCAGCAGGAGCCCACAGAGTGGCACAATGATATAGTGTGTTGGTGGCATCAGAAGCAGCAGGAGCCCGCAGAGTGGCACAATGATATAGTGTGAAGGTGGCATCAGAAGCAGCAGGAGCCTGCAGAGTGGCACAATGATATAGTGCATTGGTGGCATCAGAAGCAGCAGGAGCCTGCAGAGTGGCACAATGATATGGTGTGTTGGTGGCATCAAAAGCAGCAGCAGCAGGAGCCCGCAGATTGGCACAATGATATAGTGTGAAGGTGGCATCCGAAGTAGCAAGAGCGGCAGAGTGGCACAATGATATAGTGTGTTGGTGGCATCAAAAGCAGCAGCAGCAGGATCCCGCAGAGTGGCACCATGATATAGTGTGAAGGTGGCATCAGTAGCAGCAGGAGCCCGCATAGTGGCACAATGATATAGTGTGATGGCGGCATCAGAAGCAGCAGCAGCAGGAGCCCGCAGAGTGGCACAATGATATAGTGTGAAGGTGGCATCTGAAGCAGCAGGAGCCTGCAGAGTGGCACCATGATATTGTGTGGAGGTGGCGGACAATTCCAGTCCCTGGTAAAGATGGCAGGAGGCAGATGGTGCAACTAGCAGCAGAAGTGTGGCATCAGGCGGGTGGCAGCATCAGAATAGTAGCTGAGGCAGGTAGTTAGAACTCATTTCTAAACGTTTGGAGGAGGCGTCATGGCTGATCTAATCTGATGCATTAGGCATTGGTGAGTTGAAATCCTGGCCGATCCAAGCCTGATTCATCTTGACAAAAGTCAGTCTCTCCACATTTCGGGTGGACAAGCGGGTTCTCCTGGGGGTAACGATGGCCCCCACCGCACTGAACACCCGCTCTGATGCCACACTACTGGCCGGGCAGGACAGCTTCTCTACTGCAAACTCCACAAGTTGCGGCCACGCATCAAGTTTGGCTGCCCACTAATCGTCTACCTCAGTTGGTAAAGTGCTGTCCAAGTAGGCCACCACCTGCTGGTGCAGGGTCTGCTTCATGTCCTGCTGCTGCTGCCGGTGGCGGCTACCCTCCTCACTAGGCGGGTGAAGGAAATTGCTCATTAAAGAATCCAGACTTAAGCGACTGTTGATGGAGCTGCTACTGCTCCTACCCCCCCAGCTCCCCACAGCAGCCGTAGTAGTAGTACGTGAGCAATGACTGCCAGGAATCCCCCGGTCACACCTGACAGAGGATGGACAATGGTGCACATAGGCAGGGGCCAACTGTGTGCTCAGTATTTCTCTATAGTATGCCAGTTGTTCCTTCCTCTCAGCAGCAGGACAAAAGTCACCCATTTTGGACCGGTAGGGAGGGTCCAAGAGGGTGGAGAGCCAAAAGTCATCCCTATGCCGGATGTTGACTATTCGGCTGTCACTAGTTAGGCAAAGCAGCATGCTGCGGGCCATCTGCGCAAGTGACTCTGAGGGACTCCCAGTCTCCATATCCACAATATACTGTCACGGTGCTTCTGGGTCATCTGCCTCGTCTTCTACCTCCTCCGGATGCTCCTGCTCCTCCTCTCCTGTCACCTGAGTAGAAAAACCACTAATTGCACCAGACTCTGCTTGTGCTCCAATGTCCTCCTCCTCCTCCAGTTCAGCCCCCACCGGACTCATGTGGCCATGAGATGTAGTCTCCACTTCTCCAGTGCCCTGACCAAACAGATTTTGCAGCATGAGTTCCAGGACATGAAGCAGTGGAATGACGTTATTCATCCCGCTGTCCTGGCGACTGACAAATAACATGGCCTCTTCAAAAGGCCTGAGCAAACGGCAGGTGTCACGCATGAGCTGCCAGTGGCTGACATCAAACTTACACAGGGGAGTACTACAGTCCGTCATCATCAAAAAATCATTAATGGCTTTTCTCTGTTCATACAGGCGGTCTAACATATGGAGGCTGGAATTCCAATGGGTGAAAACATCACATATCAGACTATGTTGGGGTAGGCCGTTCCAGCACTGCAACTCAAGGAGGGTGTGCTTGGCTTTGTAAGAATGGCTGAAGTGCGTGCACAGTGTCCTGGCAATTTTTAGAATGTCTTGCAGATGGGTGTAAAACTTCAGGAACTTGTTGACTACCAGATTGAACACGTGCGCCATGCAGGGCGCATGGACCATCCCTACTCGGTGCAGCACGGACACCATGTTCCTCCCATTGTCTGTCACCATGGTTCCGATTTTTAGTTGCCGCGGAGAAAGCCACACATTGATTTCTTCTTGCATGCAGCGGAGCAGTTCTTCCCCTATGTGACTTCTTTCGCCCAGGCAAACCAGGTGTAGAACTGCGTGACACCGCTGTGCCCTGCACATGTGGTATGATGGAGCAGCACTTGTGGAGGCTGAGGTGGTGGTGGAGAAGGAGGAGGCGGACACTGGCGCTGGAGCAGCAGTTTGACAACGTGGAGGAGAAACCGCCGTCTCTTGTTGAAGTTGTTGGTTTGGCTGGGCGAGGAAGCACATTCACCCAGTGGGCCGTAAAGGACATATACTGGCCCTCACCATAATTACAGCTCCACACTTCCGCGCTGCCGTGCACCTCGGAAGAAACTGATAAGCTCAAGGACTGGCCCACCTTCTGTTGTACATATTGGTGAAGGGCTGGCACAGCCTTTTTGGGGAAAAAATTGCGGCTTGGAACTCTCCACCTCGGTTCAGCACAAGCCATTAGTTCTCCGTAGGTCAGTTAGCGAGAGAGGATCTTGATGCTCTAGAGCTGGAACGTCAGGTAAATCGGCTTGATTGTTTCCGCATTGACATACAGAGATTGCTTCTCCACATTGGGAAAAACTCCATTAGCCTTCCCATCAGCAACCTTTTTCGCAAACCTTTTATACAGTGGTATACAGCAACACAGGAGAAACAAAGCCAAAATAAACATCCCAAGCAGCACAATAACTATCTGTTGAAATAGAGCCTTCCATCCTCCTGCCCAGTTGGTAAACCCTATCCCTGAGTTTTCCTTCATCTCTGCTGCCAAATTAGTGATCTTTTTTATTGCCATCATTGTTTTGCCATCCACACCTGAATTCTGAGGGATGTATGTACAACAGTCATCCCCTATCATACCGCACACCCCGCCTTTCTCCGCGAGTATCATATCCAGAGCCATTCTATTTTGTAGGGTCATCAAAGAGGCGTGAATAAAATACTGCAATGCTATTGGCTATAATGAATTTACCAGCACATTTCTCAGAAAAGGCTATTAAAACTTGTGTTCACAGACATGTTTATCTATAGAGATGAGCGAGCACTAAAATGCTCGGGTACTCGTTATTCGAGACGAACTTTTCCCGATGCTCGAGTGCTCGTCTCGAATAACGAGCCCCATTGAAGTCAATGGGAGACTCGAGCATTTTTCAAGGGGACCCAAGCGATACTGCACAGGGAAGCTTGGCCAAGCAACCCTGGGAACCTCAGAATGGACAGGAAACAGCAGGGGCAGCATGCATGGATGCCTTGAGGCTGCTTAATCGCACCATTATGCCAAAACTATGGGCACAGCAGGGCATGACAGAGGACCGAATGAGGCTAGATAGCATCTAACATCCAATAATTGACCCTGACACTATAGGGGACGCATGCAGAGGCAGCGGGCAGCAGCGGCAGGCTAAGAGAGCGTGCTTGGCAACATACCCCAAATGAAATCAGGCTTAAAACCAATGGGTGGCAGAGAGGAACCAAAGGAGAAGAGCAAGAGCGCTCAAAAATATATGGTAAATGATAAAGTTTGCCAGTATATTTTGTGGATTAAATAGCAGGGTGGCGACAAAAAAAGTTTGATGAGGAAGCCATTGAAAACAACCCAAAATTCTGCCTGACACAGCTCGTTGATAAGGGGACCAGTATGGAGGCAGTGAACATAGTAGTAGATTAAAGGTGCTGCAGTTAAAAACTATGTTAGTGGATCTTGGGATGGAGCTGGCGCTCCGCTGCCAGGCGAGCTTTCGCAATCCAAGCCCCTGTCTCTGTAGCTACTCCCAAAACAGCACTTTTAAGAACTTTTGTATAAGATCAAGTGTAGTAGCATTCTTATAAGTTAGGAGGATGGGGGTTGGGGAATTGTAAACCAGTGCGCAAGAAGCGCTGAAATAATATTGGTAAAATAAAAGTTTGCCAGTTATATTTTGTGGATTACCAGCGAAGGCAGGTGGAACAACAAGTTAACAATGTTTGATGTGGAAGCCATGAAAAAAAAACCACAAATTCTGCCTGACACAGCCATTTGATAAGGGACCATGTATGGAGGCAGCATAATGGACGACTTTGGAGGCAGCTATGGCGATGACGTGTGGAGGTAGCAATTGGAGACAACGTGTGAAGAGCTAAAAAGACGAGTGTGTGGAGGTGAATGGAAACAAGTGTAATTTGGATAGTGCATGTATGTGGCAGTCCACAAAAAGTTTTCAAAACAGAGGAGCAGGTAGCTAGTCCTCCAGAAAAGATAAATTAAGAGTGCCTGTATGTGGCAGTCCAAAAAGTTTTCAAACCAGAGGAGCAGGTAGTGGTCCTCCAGAAAAATTACAATAGAGGAGTGCGTATGGGGGCACTCCCAAAAATTGTAAAACAGAGGACAGGGTAGTTGGCCCTCCAGAAAAAATAAATACAAGAGTACTATAGCCAGAGCCAGTTGGGACACCTGGCAAAAAAATAGCCAGTTTCCTCTGCCTTAGTGTACAAAGAGGAGGAGAAGGAGGACAATGAGGAGGAGGAGTGCATACATTATTCAGGTTCAGCTTCTTTCACCTGGTGGAGAAGGAAATGCGGGAAATCCAGGCTTATTCATCTTGATAAGCGTCAGCCTGTCAGTGCGACAGGCGGTACGCTTATCGGTGATGATGCACCAGCTGCACTGAAAAACGCCGGACAAACACGAGCGGCAGGGCAGGCAAGAACCTCCAAGGCGTACAGCGCCAGTTCGTGCCACATGTCCAGTTTGAACCCAGTAGTTGTAGGGAGCTGTGTGATCATTAGGAACGATGAGTCTTGGTAGTCGACGTACTCCCTCACATCTAACTTTTCCCGATGCTCGAGTGCTCGTCTCGAATAACGAGCCCCATTTTTCAAGGGGACCAAGGATCTGCACAGGGAAGCTTGGCCAAGCACCTGGGAACCTCAGAAAAGGATGGAAACACCACGGAAATGGACAGGAAACAGCAGGGGCAGCATGCATGGATGCCTCTGAGGCTGCTTAATCGCACCATTATGCCAAAACTATGGGCAACAGCATGGCCATGACAGAGTGACAGAATGAAGCTAGATAGCATGTAAAACATCCAATAATTGACCCTGACACTATAGGGGACGGCATGCAGAGGCAGCGGCAGGCTAGAGAGTGGCATGGCGACATACTCTAAATGGACTCAGGCTTCAAACCAATGGGTGGCAGAGAGGAACCAAAGGAGGTGAGCAAGAAGCGCTCAAATAATATCGGTACATGATAAAAGTTTGCCAGTATATTTTGTGGATTACACAGCAGGGTGGCGACAAAGTTAACATGGAAGCCATGAAAACAACCCAAAATTCTGCCTGACACAGCTCGTTTGATAAGGGGACCATGTATGGAGGCAGTGAACTAGTAGTAGATTAAAGGTGCTGCAGTTAAAACTATGTTAGTTGGATCTTGGCATGGAGCTGGCGCTCCGCTGCCAGTGTCAAACTGCTGCTCCTGCGCCAGTGTCCGCCTCCTTCTCCACCACCACCTCAGCCTCCACACATCTACTGCCAGTTGCTCCATCTGCCTCCCACCATCTTTACCAGGGATTGAAATTGTCACCCACTTTCACACTCTATCATTGTGCCACTATGTGGCTTACCATGTTGCTGCCACCTCCACACTCTGTCATTGTGCCACTCTGTGGACTCCTGCTGTTGCTGCCGCCACCTCCACACTCTATCACTGTGCCACTCTGTGGCTTACCATGTTGTGCCACTCTGTGGGCTCCTGCTGCTGCTGTTGCTGCTGCCACCTCCACGCTCTATCATTGTGCCACTTTGTGGCCTACCTTGTCTCCGCCACCTCCATAATTTGTCATTGTGCCTCTCTGCGGCCTACTCATGCTGCTGGCAACTGACCGCTGTCTCCCTGGAACACCCTGTGATTTCCATAATGCTGTTTTCACCCTCCACTCTATGACGTTGCCACTATGTTTGGTTTTCCCCTTCGTTTCATATGTCAGAAGAAATTAAAAGCCTCAGGATTGATGAAGGGCAAAATGACCAGTGACGTCAATGCAAAATTACTGCCGACACCCTCTGCACTCTTTTGGTTTTTTTTTTTACATGTATCCGCGTTTATGAGAACAGGTTCTGTCGTTATCTATGGAATCATCTGATATCAGTGAAAAAAGAGTGCACTCTTTGATGTTATAGTGGGATCTTGGCTCTCAGCTCAGTCCTTTCGAGCTGGCACAGATGTTACCTTGCCAGGCTGCGTTCCCACTTCACTTATTTGGTCAAGTTGGCCTCTGTAAGTGCACATGGAATTGAAGAGTGAAGCGATTCTAAGAGCGGCAGCTGTCATGTGCGTCTCATACTAAAACACAGCATTGCTTGAAGGCCAAACCACGCTCCCTATGCATATTTAAGCATGGAACAGCGTTCTACAACACCCTACAGGCTCTCTGCAGCCAGAAAATACATGTTTTTTAATGTGATTCATCATGATTCGGGTCAAATCTAATTTTTTCGAAAGATTCTGCGAATTGGGTAGAACCGAATTTCAACAAATTCGCCCATCTCTATTTTCAATAGAAAATGTTTAGATACAAGTTCAGAAATGGATAGAACCAATTTGCATGGATATTTGAGAAGTCTTGAAACAAACCTTCCCGCTTTCCCTAAAAGAGGTACAGTCTGCCCTTACAACAAGGATAGAAGGAAAAATAAAAATGCACTCATTATCTGACGCTCACAGTGTCCAGCACCGCGGTCCGTTGGAGCCATGCTGTGTGTGTTTACAGGGGCACAGAAGCTCCGCTCTGACTACTTCCCACAGCTTGGCAAGCCCACCCGTCACCATGTCTCAGAGCCTGATACAGGCATCATAAAAAAGAATTGCTTGTGGTTTGATAGTAAAATAAATAGTGCAAGTGCAAAATGGGGGAACAGCGATGGGGACAAAATCTGCCCAGGCAACTTAAACAAATTGTGTGCCCTTAGTCATATGCAAAACATATGCAAAAGAGCCACTTGAAATTAAATGAAACCTACCATCACAATTCTACCTATTAAGGTAGATCTGATGGTAGTCTCTCATTGACCTTCTAAACCCTAATCTATCTTTAGCTAATCTTAAAATACTGTCTACACTAAACTACAGTTTATCTAATTAATATGCACATTTCTACTGGGCATTTAGTAGTCTCTCCGGCAGTGGGAGCAAAGGCTACATTGATAGCCAAAAGCAGGAGTGGATACAGAACACAGAGGACATGCAAGTATCCAATTTGCTGCTCATCTCTATTCTGGATCAACTCCTGTTTGTTTTTGGCTTTAGCAATATTGATCTATATGTGCCAATAGCAGAAATATATGCCAGTTTCTGTCTTTATATTAAATACATTGTAAGAAACTTGATTGTCATATACAGAAATGGCTTATTAAATTCCGACAAAAACAGGGGCACAAAAAAAGTTTGTGCACTCTGTCAGGGCAGTGCAGGGGGCACCAGATTCATGCAGAACGGGTGCTACAATTCCTGAATCTCTGCAGTTTCCATAGCTTTTGATAAATATGCCCCAAGGAGTTTTTGAAACAATACTTTGAGACTGTCAATAAAAATAGATTTGGAGACAAAAGGTGACAGAGTAAGTAGACAATGTTCAACCACAATAACGAAGAGAAGAGAACTAATTAGGAATGAGTATGAGTTTAGACCAAGTTAGGTCAAGCTTTATCCCCTATGATAGGATAACTAGCTGATTGGTAAGGGTCTGACTGCTGGAACATTCATAATCCAGAGAACAGAACCCCACCCTCCTTGATCCTGAAAAGAGATCCATTCTCAATAATGGTCAGTCTGCTGCTCCACTAATTAGTGAGAATGGGTTCCCCATTCTCTGGATTACAGCAGTCAGACCCTCATCCTGTGGATAACTTCTGAACTTTTGACAAACTTTTGGCACCTCTTACAATGGATATTTTACAAGGTATATATTTCTGTATATGACAATTAAGTTTCTTACAATGTATTTAATATAAAGACAGAAACTGGCATATATTTCTGCTATTGGCACATATAGATACACCCACCTTTTTCAAGGGGGATTTTCACTTGGAAAAGGGGAAAACTTTGGGGAAAGATACGGGAGGGGGAGAGACCAACACCAACATCCAAATAAAAAGAAAATTAGGAGATGGGGACACAAAAGAGGGACATCTGAACCACTCCAAAAAAAACCAAGGACATGTAAAATCTGGTGTGTTTAATTTAAGCAATGTAATACTGAGTGAGGGACAGGTAAAGGTTCTCAATAAAGGTTTTAAATTTGCGCCAAAACCGAAATTTGATAGATTTGGCACATATATCGATGTACACAAATTCTTCAGGAATATTAATTTAAAAAAATTTTTTGCAGCCAGACTATTGGAGTCACAATCATGACAGGGCACCCCCACAATCACACTACACTCAAACTTGAAAGAGAAATCCTCGTTTATGCCCAAAAATCACACCAATGAGTGCATAGAGGCATTCAAGAGGTGGTTTTGAATGATTTGAATAGGATCAATTTTACTAGGGGTAATGATAATTTAACAAAGGCAGGAAGGCTGGCACTGAAGGAGTTGAAAGGGAATGAAAATATTATAATAAAGACGGCTGATAAGGGGGGTGGGGTGATCATATTAAATAAGAACGACTATGACCAGGAAATGAAAAGAATTTTAGGGGATACGAATACGTATAAAAAACTGACTAACAATCCAACAGATGAATATTAAAAAGAACTGGTAGTACTCCTAGAGAATGCGAAAAAGATTGGGATTATGAACAGCAAGGAATATAACTATTTAAATAATAAGTACCAGTGGATCCCAGTAATATATTACCTCCCAAAAATCCATAAGAGCATAGAAAAACCTCCAGGAAGACCAATAGTGGCGGGGATTAATTCCCTGACCAGCCGCTTGTCGGAGTATATTGATTTTTTCTTGCAAAGACATGTGACCAAAATGCGCTCCTATCTTAGGGACTCTCAGCAGGTTGTTAATCTCATCAAAACTATACATTTGAATGGTGAAAAAATTCTCCTTTGTAGTTGTGATGTTAGTTCATTATATACGTCTATTCCCCAAGATAAGGGAATAGCCGTAATTAAAAAGGTCCTTGAGAAGGACATACGAACATAAGGAGTTTATCATTGACTCTATTAGATTTTGTTTGGGCAGGAATTATTTTTGGTATGGGGGAAGTTTTTTCAACCAAATTGCCGGCACGGCAATGGGTGCGAAGTTTGCACCCAGCTCCGCTAATCTTTATATGGAAGCTTTTGAGGAAGAATACATATACTCAGATACTAACCCGTTTAAACAGTGTATTTACACTTACAAAAGATATATTGATGACTGTGTTATTTTTTGGTCTGAATTAGTCCAGAAATTTGAAGATTTTGTGGCATATCTAAATAGCAATGCGTTTAACCTGTGTTTTACATATGAAAGTGATCTCAAAAAAATTAACTTTTTGGATTTGGAAATCTATATAGATGAGGGTCAGATCCATACAAAAAAATTATTTCAAACACACAGATGTCAATAGTTATATAGAATTCAGCAGTTGCCATCACCGCCCATGGATCGAAAACATACCAAAAGGTCAGTTAAGTCGCATTCAGAGGAACTGCAGTAAGCCGGAAGATTTCATAACTCAGGCTGAAACCATAATGAATAGATTTAAAGAGAGAAATTATTTGAGGGATATTCTGAATAGAGCTTTTAGGGAGGTTAGGGGAGGTATCCAGGAGCAAGATAGGGAGAACAGCAAGAAAAGGACAATAGAACAAAAAGATCCTATTTTTGTCACTAAGTAAAGTAGTAGTCAGGAAGAGACCTACAGTAATATTTAAAAGGGCAAATAATATTAAAGATATGATTACATCAAGTTATGTGTGAGAGAATAGGAATAGAGACACGAGGACACATGGTTTCTACAGCTGTAAGAAATGCCAGGGTTGTAAAAATAGGTTCGGGCCTGTCTGGCGCTGTGATACATGCTGGAGGAAACGACGTGGGCAGTTATCCCATGAGGGCTCATATCAAAGCGATATATGTTGTGCTTCTGGGATGTGCACCCCCGAATGGTGTTGGTATGGTCGGAGATGGTGAGACGATGCGGTGGAGGAATGCGGTTTCGTTGTCAGCATTGAGTTTGTGTGATTGAACTGGGGATTAGTGGTTTGCCTTGAAATGTTGGAGAGTGACGTGAGTTACACTGGACCTGATGGAGTGCACTTTACTGCAGCTGGATGTTTTAAACTTTGATTTGGCTGAAGGTTTGGATTTTGCTTTGCATGTTTGGGGGTGCATGTCGGCTTAAGGGGTCAAACTGGCAAGTAGTAGTACAGCTGATGGAGAAGGTGGCGGGAGATTTATGGAATAGGTGGAGGTTACGGTGCAGCCTCGCCAGGGGGGGGGGGGGGGGGCCCTGGGAGGCAAGTTAGATGGATGATGTTTTTAGCACGCATGTTTGGTTTGGTTATGCAGCTGGTGGATCTAGAGGCGTGACTAAGATTATAAGGGATGCAAATCATATACAGAATGTGAATAATTGGATGAAGGTACCACCATAAAATATGGGCTGCCAAGGGCCTTGCCAAAATAAATGTTATATTTATTTGTTTGATATGTTATTAATTATTTAGTCTTTTCCGATTGTATTAAAATTTTGAATAAAGCTGTGACCATCACCATTCCAACAAATATGAAGAGTTTAGTGTTTTATTTTAGTTAGGTGGTGGTAGGCAATGTTTCTTCTCACCCTTTGGGGTTAAACCCGAATCAGCCATCGCCTTGTGATGTTCTGTCGTTATGTCTTACAATCCAAAATATTGTAGATCACTGACGTGCCTCTATAGGATGGTATCCAAGTGACCTTGTCCCTAAAACATGACATCTATTTGGTGAAAAGGACTTCAAAAAATGTACAAAAGATATATTTTAACTGTTATTATGGATGTGGCCAAACAGTTACATTTGAATATGGGTAGCATACAATACAGGGCAGCACGGTTGCTTAGTGGTTAGCATTACAGCATTGCAGTGCTGGGGACCTGGGTTCAGGGGACTGCATGTGTAATGTTTATGATTTTCATCCAACAATTAGAATTGATTTTTCTGGTTGTAGCAAGTTATAGCCGTCTTATACTCAATTATACTATCTTATACTCCAGTAAAATCCAAGTATGGCTTGTTTGAGCAGTAAAATTGTTCTTCAAAATTTTTCTTTAGATCTAGTTCATACCTTATATTAAGTAGATCTCTCATCATCTTGTGCTTTAGATAGTTACTTTTTGTCTTGCAACGGGATTAGATGGCGTCTCCTGGGATAGACAAGCACTTTTTTGCACATCACAGTCAGTCTACTCCAGACAAATTGGGTCTGGATGAGGGTCAGATCCTTACAAAAAATTATTTCAAACACACAGATGTCAATAGTTATATAGAATTCAGCAGTTGCCATCACTGCCCATGGATCGAAAACATACCAAAAGGTCAGTTAAGTCGCATTCAGAGGAACTGCAGTAAGCAGGAAGATTTCATAACTCAGGCTGAAACAATAATGAATAGATTTAAAGAGAGAAATTATTTGAGGGATACAGGCGGTCCCCTACTTAAGGACACCCGACTTACAGACAACCCATAGTTACAGACGGACCCCTCTGCCCACTGTGACCTCTGGTGAAGCTCTCTGGATGCTTTTGAAACTCCAATTGTCACTGGGGCAAAAGAAAAAAAATTGTCTAGAACTTCCATTATAAAATATACAGTTTCGACTTACATACAAATTCAACTTAAGAACAAACCTCCAGACGCTATCTTGTATGTAACCCGGGGACTGCCTGTATTCTGAATAGAGCTTTTAGGGAGGTTAGGGAAGGTATCCAGGAGCAAGATAGGGAGAACAGCAAGAAAAGGACAATAGAACAAAAAGATCCTATTTTTGTCACTAAGTATAGTAAGGAAGCATTGCAGGTCAAAAAGATCATTGAAAAACATTGGCACCTTATCACTAGTGATCCAGTACTGGCAACAGTAGTCAGGAAGAGACCTATAGTAATATTTAAAAGGGCAAATAATATTAAAGATATGATTACATCAAGTTATGTGCGAGAGAATAGGAATAGAGACACGAGGACACATGGTTTCTACAGCTGTAAGAAATAACAGGGTTGTAAAAATAGGGACTGGGCAGATAAAGGAACAGTAAGGGAGTTTAAGGGGAACATAGAACCCCATGCACATAAAATCCAAAACTTCATAAATTGTGATACTTGCTCAGTGGTATATATGGTCATCTGCCCTTGCGGGATGAAATATGTTGGAAGAACGGGGAGAAAGTTAAAAATAAGAATAGGTGAACATGTACGCAATATTAAGAAGGGGTTAAACACACATAGCCTATCAGCTCATTTTAAAGAAAAACACCACCAAAATCCAAAGGGGATACGGTTTTTTGGGCTAGAAGTGGTGAAACCGGATTGGAGAGGTGAGGATGTCAGTAAGAAATTGAATATGAGGGAGAGTTTTTGGGTACCCTACATCCGCAGGGTCTAAATATAGATTTTGAGTTGAAGAGCTTCTTAAATTAGGTTGCATCTTCATGAATCAGTGCCTTAATAAAAAAAAATAAATAAATAATTTTTTTTTCCCTTTTAGGCTGTTATATAATTTAGCCTCCCACTACCCTGAGAAGGACTTACCTTCTCTCCAGTATTCTGATACACACTCAAGACTGACAATTCCATCTGTTTGTGGGGGGATCGTGGCGATCTCTGTGTGTAGGGTGCTAATGAGAGATCAGATTTCTGTCTGTGGGAGACTTCCCCCTACTGGTTGGGAAGGGTAGGTACAATGGGGTGTGTACCTGCTCTGAGAACTGATTGATTCCTGTTCATCTTAGTCAGAAGTTGTATGGAAATGGAGGATGAGATGGTTTGTGTTTATCTTGTTAGGAGATTTGAGACTGTAAGGACCACATAGGATTACCACACGTTTTTATTGCCTTAGGTCTTATTGTTTTTAAGAAGATGGCTAAGTGTGTTTTTGTATAGATATAGGCTGTGCAGGTGCTTCGTGTACCCAGCCACACAGGATATACTTATAAAAGTTATTTGTAAATTGAATTTTGATGTCAGATGACATTTCTATGTACATAGGCTGTTGAGAGAACTATGTGAAAAGAGTTTTTTTGTGTTTCCAACTATTTACGGGGACATAGTATATAGGGTTAACTTTTCTCTCAGACACACCTGGGAATATAAATTGCCGGAGACTACGTCAGAGATCAGGCCCCAGATGAAGCTGAAAGGGCGAAACCTAGGTCTGGCATGAGGTCCTCTGGCGTTTTTTAACCATTGTGATATGCGCGCTTTTAATATTGTTTGTGAGTGTGCTGGAATAAAATTGTTTTTACTCTTATCCTTGGTGATCTGCACCATCTGTCCACATTCTTCCTGATACAGGACCGGTGCTGTGCTCGCGTGCACAACAGTGTAGCGTGGTCTCCCACAGGATCCAGTGTAGAGAAGTGAACATCGTGACAGGAGGAATTACTGAGGAAATGTCTTTAATCTCCGATCTATAAGGAACTGGGTGAGACCGTTCTGTGGAACTCTCAATTTTAACATTTTATTGTGGAGTTAGAGCACTAAAATAGTTTTTTTATGTGTGTAATTTGGGAGTTTTGCCAAGTTAGTAGCTCCTCCAGTATTTGCCTCCCTTTTTCCGGATACTGCAACAGAAATTTTTTCCAAATTGGGTGCAACTGGCCGCAAGCAGTTTTATTAACTTCTTTCAAGCAGGAACAATGGCAAAACAAAACCATACAGAAATAAAATCCTAGTCCTGCAGGCAGGGCCGATTCTAGCATATTTGCTGCCTGAGGCGAATATTAAAATTCTGCTCCCCTCACTCGAGTGCTCGTCTTAAATAACTAGCCCCATTGAAGTCAATGGGAGACTCGAGCATTTTTCAAGGGGACAAAGGGTCTGCACAGGGAAGCTTGGCCAAACACCTGGAAACCTCAGAAAATGATGGAAACACCACGTAAATGGACAGGAAACAGCAGGGGCAGCATGCATGGATGCCTCTGAGGCTGCTTAATCGCACCATTATGCCAAAATTATGGGCAACAGCATGGCGATGACAGAGTAAACGAATGAGGCTAGATAGCATCTAAAACATCCAATAATTGACCCTGACACTATAGGGCAGTTATGGTGAACCTTTTAGAGACCGAGTGCCCAAACTACAACAAAGACCCGCTTATTTATCGCAAAGTGCCAACACAGAAATTCTATTTGTGATTTATACTCCCTTCTCTGTCACAGTTTTCATTGATACCAGCACCCTGAGGACTCCAATAAAGCAGAAAATAGCCACATTTGGAATTTTTTTGCGGCTTCCCACTACATGGCATGGAATAATAAATAACATCATGGGAAAGTAAAATTTGTTACGCACAAAATAAGCCCTCACACAGCTCTGTACACGGAAAAATGAAAAAGTTATGGATTTTTGAAGATGGAGAGCGAGAAATCATCGAAAATACCCTGCGTCCTTAAGGGGTTAATAAAAAAAAAAAAAAATTTTTCCCTTTTAGGCTGTTATATAATTTAGCCTCCCGCTACCCTGAGAAGGACTTACCTTCTCTCCAGTATTTTGATACACACTCAAGACTGACAGTTCCATCTGTGTGTGGGGGGATCGTGGCGATCTTTGTGTGTATGGGTGCTAATGAGAGATCAGATTTCTGTCTGTGGGAGACTTCCCCATACTGGTTGGGAAGGGTAGGTACAATGGGGTGTGTACCTGCTCTGAGAACTGATTGATTCCTGTTCATCTTAGTCAGAAGTTGTATGGAAATGGAGGATGAGTTGGTTTGTGTTTATCTTGTTAGGAGATTTGAGACTGTAAGGATCACATAGGATTACCACACGTTTTTATTGTCTTAGGTCTTATTGTTTTTTAGAAGATAGCTAAGTGTGTTTTTGTATAGATATAGGCTGTGCAGGTGCTTCATGTACCCAGCCACACAGGATATACTTATAAAAGTTATCTGTAAATTTAATTTTGATGTCAGATGACATTTCTATGTACATAGGCTTTGAGAGAACTATGTGAAAAGAGTTTTTTTGTGTTTCCAACTATTTACGGGGACATAGTATATAGGGTTAACTTTTCTCTCAGACACACCTGGGAATATAAATTGCCGGAGACTACGTCAGAGATCAGGCCCCAGATGAAGCTGAAAGGGCGAAACCTAGGTCAGGCATGAGGTCCTCTGGCGGTTTTTAACCATTGTGATATGCGCGCTTTTAATATTGTTTGTGAGTATGCTGGAATAAAATAGTTTTTACTCTTATCCTTGGTGATCTGCACCATCTGTCCACATTCTTCCTGATACAGGACTGGTGCTGTGATCGCGTGCACAACAGTGTAGCGTGGTCTCCCACAGGATCCAGTGTAGAGAAGTGAACATCGTGACAGGAGGAATTACTGAGTAAATTTCTTCAATCTCCGATCTATAAGGAACTGGGTGAGACCGTTCTGTGGAACTCTCAATTTTAACATTTTATTGTGGAGTTAGAGCACTAACATTGTTTTTTTATGTGTGTTTTTCTGGATAATTTGGGAGTTTTGCCAAGTTAGTAGTTCCTCCAGTATTTGCCTCCCTTTTTCCGGGTACTGCAACACACATATAGATTGTATTCTCTATCTTATGAATAGTCCCAATTTATTAAGAGGCCCTTTACTCCAATGATCTGCGTTAATAAATCTGCTCTTATGTGCATTAATTAATTATAACCAATTGCAGTTCTCTACTATACAATAGACAGACACATCCACAACGTAGGACCAACTTCTGTAGGCTACTGTTAGAGCTGAGCAGGCTGAGCATAGGTCAACAGTATGAAAAATCTATAATATGCTAACATAGGAAACATTTTCACAGATATGCAAAGCTCTAGGACAAAATGTTCAGATTTATTTAAATTGTAACTAAATATTTGGAGTGTCAGGGTTGTTCTGATATTTCAGTGTTTGCATTTCAAAAAAGATCATGAAGTTCAATTATAATCTACCTCATATGCAGAAAAGGCAATGTGGAGTGTTACTCATCCTCAGAAAACAGGAAACATTCAAGGTTGCAGAACATGAGTTTCTTTTACTTTGCTGTTAATCATATAGTCATGTAATATAAAGTGTTAATCCATTTATGCAAAAAATACATCTACATGCAAGTAATTACATTATATGGGTAGCAGCCATAGCAGCTGCTATGGAGCCTACAGAGTCGGGGGCCCAGGCATGCAGGGAAGTGGGTGTGAATATGCTGTGTGTGTGTATATGTGATGTGTATATGTTCACTGGCATATGACACTGTATGTATGTGTGTTCATGCTGTATGTATGTATATATGGTGTGTGTGTATATATATATATATATATATATGTGAAATAAACGTAGTAGCAAGAAGATTAAATAATCAACAATACCCTTATAGGGATCATAAATGGACAGTTGAAAGCATACAGAGTGGGATGATAACCTGATAAAGTGGGTTCACCCTATTGTAGTCCAGCTGATGGTATCACAATTCTGGAGTAGGACTCTCCCCTTGTTGTGGGCGTAAGTCAGCACTAGTAGGGGGTGGAATGGTTGGTGTTTGAGGGTATGATGGTGATAGTGTGTATATATATATATATATATATATATATATGAGCCAAATGTGTGTGTAGAGAGAGAGATGAACTATGCAGCAGAATTAATATGGAGAATGTAGATTAGAATAGATATAGCTATATCTATATTTTATGTTTGTCTGTTAATCTTTGTATTTTTCCCAAGTATAGGACATTGAAGGAAGGTTTGGGCAAGTTATTCTGTTTGTTTCTTTTATAAACTCTTATTTTTATTATTAACTGGTTCCCAACCGCCCACCATGTATTATGGTGCGCGTCGGCTCCCGCTGCATGGAGAGGGCTCACATTCTGAATTATTTCACTGCTGTTAATAGATTTGCCACTACGCTATACCAACAAAATGCTGGCAACTAAAGTTCTTACAATTGCTAAGATCCTGATAACAAAGAGATAGAAATCATCTTCTATTACTACATTAGAAGCTCTTAAAACTGAAATTAATCAGATATATTTTCATACGAAGTGGCATTGGCATATGGCTTTCTGAAATCCCATTAATCCCTTCAAAATATAGCAACCCCGGATGTCTTCCCCATGGGCTTGTCGAGCTATAATAGATAGATCCCTCCTATTTGGTCTGAAAAGAATTTACCTTTTTCTGGACTCAATCTATATGAGTATTCCCCTGCAAGCGTTCTTTGTTTTTTCTTTATTTTTTATTCTTTCTGATTATTCATTGGATTATAAAATTGTAAACGACTACGAGCAACTTTCAGAAATTGCAGTAATTATGTCTAGCTATATATGAGAAAAAACATACTGTATAGTGTCAGATACTTAACCTTGTGAGCACCTTCACGACCAAGGACGAACTATATCCTCCTGGTACTGCGAAGAGTGTATGGAGAGCATTTACGGGCTGAGCTCTCTCCATGCACAGCGGGTGACGGCTGTATAATACAGCTGACGCCCGCCTGTAACTGCCGCTGTCGGTGCTGGCACCGATCGCAGCAGTTAACATGTTAAATGCCGCGGTCAAACCTGACCACGGTACCTAACTTACCTTTACATGGCGATAGATTGCCAATGAGTCTCAATGAGACTTGTAGGGTTGCCAGGTGTAATGATCTCTAATAGCCAGCAGATGGCAGGCTATTGAGATTACCAGTAACATTGCTTTATACTGCAATACAGTAGTATTGTAGCATATAGTATTAGCAATCGGACCCTGCAGGGTTAATTTACCCTGGAGGATCTGAAATCATGGTAAAAAAAAATGTAAAAATGTAAACATTTCCTTAGATCACATATAAAAGCAAATAAACAGTTCGAATCATAAACATGTTTGGTATCTGCACGTCCCAAAATGTCCAATCTATCAAAATAATAGCGATTTTTTTTTTTTTTTTTTTTTTTTTTTTTTTTTTTTTTTTTTTCCCAGCGTTTAAACCCGTAACGGAAAATGACGCCAAAGTCAAAAGTGCCATTATGAAAATATAAAAAATTCATATAAAAGCGATCATAGGCCATTCAGTCCCAAAACGATATCATTAAAAATGTCATAAAGTCGCCAAAATAGACACCACCAACGCTCCGGGCGGTAAACGTATGAAAAAGTTATTAGTGCCAGAACATGGCAAAATAAAGAATTTCTTTTTTGAACAGAAGGTTTTAATTTTTTTATGAAAACATTATAAAACCTATACAAATTTGCTATCCTCGTGATCATACCAAACCAAAGTATAAAGTAGACGTGTGATTAGGGGCACTCAGTGAAGCCCACAAAAATATGTTGCAAATGCGTTTTTTCATCATTTTCACCGCATTCAGAATTTTTTTCCTGCTTCTCAGTACACGGCATGGAATATTAAATACCATCACTATGAAGTGCAATTTGTTAGGAAGAAAATAAGCCTTCACAGAGCTCTGTACATGGAAAAATAAAAAAGTTACAGGTTTTTGAAGGCGTGGAGTGAGAAATTCAAACGCAAAAATGAAAAAGGGCCATGTCCTTATGCAAATAGCTGTTCAATACTATTTACTAACTGATTGCACAGGATGTCATGGTTTTAGTTGTTAAAATTAAAAAAAATAACTATTGAAACAGAAATGTATTCAGTTCTAGCTTCATCATATGATGTAGAAGGATAAATCTTTGTTGTCAGCATAGTATACCCTACAACCACAATTCTGAGAACTAATTATTTTTCTCTTTCCACTCACTTTATTGGCCAATTGCAAGATCTATAATAACACAGCAAAAACATCCAATTGATGGGACATCTGATGCGGTTGGATTGCATTTCCAAATGCATTTTAGGCGCATCTAGAGAATCTCCTCCCTGAATGCACACCTCATTGTTTGTGTTCAGTAAGTAGTAACATGTTCTGCCATGCACCGACCAGTCTCTAATCTTCCATTCAAACTCCTGGAACGCCTGGTCTATTCCGGTCTAAACAGCTCTCAGTTTACTCCCCCGTTGACTACCTACAATATGGTTTCCATAACGTCCCCCATGACGGCCCACTAGGAGGATGACCCTTGACCTCTGTAGGGACAGGAAGCAGAGAGGTTAAAAGCCTCCCCTCTTCCTTTCAAACTCCTGGAACGCCTGGTCTATTCCCAACTAAACAGCTATCTCTCAGTTTACTCCCTCCCTACAATCTGGTTTCCGCTCTATGCATTCCACTGAAACTGCTCATTTTAAACTCTTCAAGGACCTTCTCTCTGCTTAATCCAAAGGTGACTTCTCTCTTCACTCTGCTGGATCTTTCGGCAGCGTTTGATACTGTGGACCACCAGCTCCTCCTCAGGATGCACTCTCTTGGTTTTCAGTTTCACCTTCAGTGTCTCATTTTCTTGATCTCTCTCTTCACCTCTTCCACTCACTTCCGGGGTTCCTCAGGGCTCAGTCCTAGGTCCTCTTCTCTTTCCCTCTATACTGCTCCCATTGGAGAAACTATCAGCAAATTTGGTTTTCAGTTTCTTTATGCTGATGATACTCCACTATATATACTTCTGCATGTAACATCACCCCTGCCTTACTGTAAAACACCAGTGACTGTCTCTCTGCCATCTCTAAAACCATGGCCTCCCGCTTCTTGAAACCTAATTCTTTCAGAAAGGAACTTCTTGTCTTTCCACCGTCTACTTACCGACCTAGCCCTTATCTCTCCATTTCTGTCAGTGATGTCATTATAAACCATGCAGCAGGCACTCTGTCTTGGGGTTGTGCAGGACTCTGACCTCTTCTTTGCACCGTATATTGAATATGTTGCTCGCTCTTGCCGGATGCACCTTAAAAATAATTATAGAATACAATAATTTCTTACAATTGAAACCTCTAAAATACTAATTATCACTCTGATCCACTTTCGTTTAGACTCCTGTAACTCACTACTAATTGGTCTTCCACTCACTAAACTCTCTCCTCTACAATCTATTCTCAATACAGCAGCCAGGCTTGTCTTTCAGGCCAAAGGCTACACGGATGGTTTCCCATCTCCTTCCTAATACAGTTTAAGTTAATAACCCTCATCCACAAAGCTCTTTATAATGCTGCAACCACCTACCTCTCCTCTCTCATCTAAGTCTATTGTCCAGCCCGTGGTCTTCGCTCTTCTAGTGGTCTTAGATTATTCTCTTCCTTTAATTTGAACTTCCCACGCACGTCTCCAGGACTTCTCCAGAGCTGCACCCATTTTTGGAATACCCTACCCCGGACTAATACCCAACCCCCAAATGCTTCAAACGTTCTCTTAAAATCTATTTATTTAGTCACACTTGCTAACTGCATGCAATTTTAACTCTTTATTAACTAATTCTGGGTACTCCTGTCTGTTATCTGGAAAATGCTTCTCTGCAGTCCCACTTACTTTGGACTTTGTATATAAGATGGCGGCTGATGGCTGGTTCAAGCAGTAGCATTTTTTATTTATTAAATTATTTTTATTCTATCCCCTTATAAAATGGCAGTATCATTATACAAATTTGAATACCTCATTTGTCATCCTCATAGACATAGACTGTAAGCTTTTGCTAGCAGGGCCCTTACTCCAATTGTTTCACATGACTGTTGAAAAAAACTCTTTTTGCTACTTATGCAACGCAAGCATTTGGTCTAAACACGTCTGCATTCAGGGCGGAGATTCTCCAGATTTGCCTATAATGCAATTCAATCTTGAAACATGGATTTAAGGTCTGGCATTAGGTAGGACCTATTAAAAGCAAAAAGTGCCTCTACAAGCTCCTATTGTGGTCCCTCACCTCCCCCTCATATTGTGGCCCTTCATCTCCCCCTCATTTTGTGTCCCCTCAGCTCCTCCTCTTATAGTGGCTTCTCTCATCTCTCCCTCATATTGTGGCCTTTCTTCTCTCCCTCATATTGTGGCCCCCCCTCATTGCTCCCTCATATTGTGGACCCTCTTATCTTTTGCTCTAGTCTGTTCTCCACCACTGTGCTATGTAGCCTGATTGTTTATACGTGTCTTTTTTGCGATTGGTGTTTCTGTATCACCTGCTGGGGTTTTTAGGTCCCAGCTGTATTATTTTGTGTTATCCTATCAGGAGTGGCCGGGCTCCATTTAAGACTGGTTTTGTCTTTTCTAGGTATTGTTGTATCTGCAGCTTATGTTATGTTTTCCTAGTAGCTTGTTACTTTGTCTGTGGTGAGAGATTTTGAAGTTTGTCTTGTATGCACACACCACGTTCCTGTATGTTCCCTTTTGTTTGTGTTTATGTAATTGAACATGCCTCGTGGACCTGCTCTTGTTGTTTGCCCTTTATTCCTGTCCACGCTATTTTCCTCCTTCCTGTATTCTGTCTCGATTGTGTGTTTGTATGCATGCTGGGATTGCTAGTTCTCCCAGTTACATGCAGCAATCTTTTTTCTGTGGGGGAGGGTGGGGGGTATATTTTGTACACCAGACCATAGTAGCCCTTTTCCCTACTTTCTGGATAGGTCTTCATTAGAGATGAGCGAACATGCTCGTCCGAGCTTGATGCTCGGTCGAGCATTAGGGTACTCGAAACTGCTCGTTACTCGGACGAATACTTCGCCCGCTCGAGAAAATGGCAGCTCCCGCCGT